>PYHW01010713.1:24922-52470 GCA_013186435.1 Turdus rufiventris
GCACCGGGCTCCCTCAGCACCGTCCCCCCCCTCAGCACCGCCCCCACAAGCACCGAGCCCCGCCCCTCAGCAACGCCGGCAATGGCCGCGCCCGGGCCCGACAGTCGAGGCGCCCGCACGGGGTGGAGCCTGCACACTCCCAGATGGGCCCTGCTGGTAAAAGCTGGCGAGCTGCAGCTGTAAATGATACAACAATATACAGAGCTGCTGGCCCTGCAATGGCTTTCTGTATAAATACGCAAGGGCCCTAGGACGCAAGGAAAGTGCTCTGCTCTTTAAAGCAGGAGTACTGCATTTAAACGTAATTTATCCCGCATCAGTTCTTCACCATTCAGACGGTTTTAGGACGCTTCAGCAGTTGTCTTCTTCCTGCTCAGGAGTTTGGATACAAAAAGATCCCCGAAATAATCACAAAAGTTTGTTTACCTCTGTAGTTGTCTTAAACACGTGCTTGTAAGACTGTTTTAGAACACTAACGCTGCTTTGTATATTAGCATCATGTAACAAACACCACTAAAATGTTTCAATTCACATTATGACTGGGCACTATTTTGTCTCCGGCACTAAATACACCTTATAAAACACTCCATATGCTCACACCTTTTTTAACCTATAATTTAAAAGATCTTTAGAAAGCACAGCTGACTTTAAAAGTTGCATTGACCAAACTTCCATCAGAGAACTCCAATAATATCAACAGGATTTCAATCTAAAGTGAAATGTTCACTGCTATGCAATATCACCCACATATTAATTGCCAGGCTGTAAGAGACTAGAAATTCTGAAGATGATTCCATTTTGTTTACAGAACATGTAAAAATACCAGCTTTCTATCTAACACTAAACAGTGTTTTCCTGGGTGAAAAGAAGTGTACTTGCAAAGGAAACCATAATGAAAAAAACAATAATCACTTTAAAATTTTTGGTTTACCTTTACAGTTAAATAAAACCTCATCAGTGCTCTCATTCCCTCACACTCAATACCAAGCCTCTTCTGTTAGACTTTTTATTGTAACTTTTTTCCAAACTTTGAAAAACAAAATTCCACACTTTGACCAAATAATTCATCAGGCAAACGTGCATTTAAAAGTAGAGTTTCTACCTCATCTAAAAGCCTGTAGGCTTTAAAAATTCATTAAAAATGCTTGAGCATTCAAATTTACATTTTGTTTTTGAAATCCATGACAAGTAAAGGTCTATCAAATATTGACCTCTTCCAGTTCTAGCTTTCTTTACACTAACACAGCTCCAAGAACCCAGATACCGAGCCCCACCTGTAAAAGCCAAGGCACATTCACTTTGGAGGAACAAGGTTCTGAAGCCATCTTCCTTGCTACTCTCCAGCAAGCCAAAGCAGGCGAGTTTCAGTATCACCACCCTGCTATGGGGCCCGCCTGGTGCCCATGCACCCAGGGCTGACAGCACACACTGCCCCATTGCTGTGACAGCACCATGGCCCTCACGACGTTGCGACTCCCCTCATGCTGATCTGAGCTCCACTGCGGTGCCACCTTCAGCAAACAGGAGCCACCCTCACCTACTGATCCATCTCACTTGCCTCACCCATGTCCACTGCCCCTCGGCATCTGCTCAGAGGGAAGACACCCCACGCCCCATTGTGATGCCTCTGTGACCAAGAAAGGGGTGCAGCAGCATTGCATCCCAAGCACAGCGTGTCCACCACCTGTGCCAGGACAGCAGCGGAGAGCAGTGGGCAGGAAAGGAAACGGCGCCCTGATGGAGCGGTGGCACACCAGGACCACCCCGGCGGCGCTGAACTGAGAGCTCCTGCAGCTGGCGGGGAGCTCTGGCCGCTAGCCATGCGGTGGGGCTCAGTGCACCGCGGGAAGTGTTAGTGCAGGTGGAGAGCCTCATTGTCGACAAGCCATCATTGAAGTGCTGTTGGAGTAAGTTTTATATAAAACCGAAGAAAAATAAACCTTTGATACAAATAAGTAACAAAACTTACGTACCAGACAATTATTTATCTACAATAGTCAACAATACAAAGAATTAGATATAAAAGGTGTCTTGGTCAAAAGCTTACTATACATTTGGAACATCTGTCTCCCTATCTCAAGAATGATCAAATACAAAGAAATTAAGCATAAAGCTTTCGGGCCCTCCAAAGATGCCATGATCCTAAGACTGAAGGAAAAAAACCCTCAAAACCAAAACTACTGAGTCTGTTCTCCAGAACAGAAACTTGAATAAAACAAAACTTAGGAGAAAAAAATTAAGCTACATCCACCACCAAACATTTGCTACAGGGAGCACTGGGAAAAAAAAGGAATCTAGTCAATACTGAAATCCTTCCTTATGCTACCTGTATGATGTGAAAAAAAATCTGTCTTTGTGAGAAGCGAGGTCAGTTTGCAGATACAGCTTAAGGAAACTGAAAGGGGTGGGAGGGAATTCCTCATTAATGGGATCATTTTGAATTCACTGCACTGCAAAATGACCAAGGACAATGTTTCTGAAGATGAAAAACTCCTTCACCAGAGATCATCCTGAATATCTTCAGGAAATGATTATACCCCTGGGTTTTTCCCCAGTATTTTTAGTTGGCATTTCTCTGAGGGAGCGGGAGGCTTTCATGAAGATACTTCATGCTCCCATGCTCTGAAAAGTCAGAAACAACGTGATTGTCCCCCCTCAGCAACCACTTCGTAGTTAAGAGTCCTTCAATTCCCACTGGTCCACGTGCATGGATACGCGACGTACTAATTCCCACTTCAGCACCTGTAGGAAACAGCCAAGATAAAGGTAGTTAATCTTCTGATGATGTTCACATCATACTAAATGCTTTTGCACCTCTGAGTAAAAAAGCTGCCTGCCTTTCAGAGACCTGCCAATCTCTGCTCCTTTCCAAATACCAGTTCCATTTACCTGACAGAGAAGCTCGAGGAGATTAACTATTACATTATAAATTGTAATGTTTATACTTCTGGCTGCTACAGTTACTTTCAGAAAGAAAGATGCAAGAGAGAGAGAAGCATCTCTTACATTGCATTTAGACTAATCTAAGGGCATAATCCTTAAAAAAAGAAAAAAATAAACTAGTAAAGATTATGATCTTATATCCTTTTTCATCACGTTAAGGCGATATTGGAAGACAACTGGAATTTTTTAGTCACACGTAACACTGTTCCAGCTGACACAGTAACAGCATATAGTGCAGACTTCTGATCTTCTACCTCATGAAGGAATGTTTCCCTCATCTTCTGCAATTCACAGTAGGTGCACCTGTTTATTTAACCAGTTGATACTCAGTTTGGCTCCTGCCCTTCATTCCTTAACTCTGCACACTGGACAGCATCTCAATCTGCCCAGCAGGACTGAAGTATCGCATTCTTTGCAGCATCATTAGAAAGAGAAACAGAAGGAAAGACGTTCAGCAGTTTCACATCCTATATTGCATTGTTCTATCACTATATGCATCCAGCAAACTTTACTCCAATTGAATAAAGCTTCAAAGGATCCAAAACATATTTGTGTGGATGAAATTTCTAAGCTTCAACTTTTCGTACAGTACCTTTCCTGAAAACCTTTTATTAGACAGTAAGATAAGAGATAAATCCTATCTTTCAGGGTTCATACTGCCACATTTTTCACATACCAGAAAATTCTGCAACCCTGCAATATCTTCCCTCTTACCAAGTCCGAATCTATAGCCATCAGAGAATCGGGTACTGGCATTCCAGAAAACACAAGCACTGTCCACGTGCTGGAGGAAGAACTCTGCTGTTTTCTCTGCAAAAGAGGCAGAGACAAAAATAAAATCCATTACATACAGACAGATCATGTATTCCAATATACATAACAACACAACTTTCAAATGCAATCTTATCAGACAGTACTTAAACAGCCTGGGCTAAGCCATGCTCATCTTCACCTTCCTCCTAGCATGCTTATCAAGCAGACACAGTTGCAAATCTTACAAGAAACACGCAAAGATTAGAAAAAGCAAAAAGATGTCTAATTCCAGTTCTATTCAGTTTAGTCAGAGAGATTTAGTTCCATGACCAAGGGGAAAGAACAGCTGCCCCAAACAGTATTTTTCATTCAAACAGTTAAGCTACAGTCAGGTCTCCATTAGTCTCAAACATGGAATTGCTCCAAATACTGAGAAATCCTAAACTCAATTGCTGTTGCAGGAAATATTTGAGAACTATGATGCAGAAATGCCACACGCAAGTGTGGCAACTTGGAGGTCAGTAGCCCTTAGCAATAAGACAGACATTCAAGAGCAACTCTATTTCCAGTATAAATCACAAGTTCACCAGGTCCTGTGGCAGTGGTTATGGTATCAAATGCATGCCTTTTAGTGGCTCAGCAAGTAGAGAAACAGAAGCCTACTTGATTCACACTGGCCAGCCACAGATCAACATGTCCTTAACTGCAGCTGATTCTCAGAAGTTCTGGGCTTGGTTTGGTTGGAGAGTCAACCTCTGTCTTGGCACAGCTCTAGTAAGGTTTTGAACTGGCACAGACCCAAGAGACAAACTACTACAATGTTTCACCAACAACAGGAATTATCAGTCAAACCAAAACAGCAGCTTAAAGGAGCCTGGTCACTAACCATTCTCTGTGATGATAACATCCGTATGGGAACTTCCATACTTGTGGATATGTTCAACAGCCTCTTGAACGCTGTCCACCACCTCAATGCAGCACTGCAAGTCCCCATATTCTGTGCGCAGAGATTTCACTTCTGAAGGACTGAATGTCAAGTAAGATGCAAACTTTGGGCCAGCATGAATCTTCACCTGCAACACCAGAAACATCTTGCTTGTGGCTAGTGACCATACCAGAGCCTTTCAGGTGAAAGTGTAGCTTCTTGTACTCAATATGGGATGGATAGCAGTCCCTGTGGTACTGTGTTTTGAACTTTTGACTAAAACAGTGTTAAAAATACACCAATGTTTTGGCTGCTGCTGAACAGAGCTTGCACAGCATCAAGATTCTCTCTTCCCCCCTGCTCCATCTCTGTGCCCCTAGCAAGGAGACTGGGAGTGTGCACGAAGTTGGGAGGGGACACAGACAACAGCTGACCAGAACTGACTAAAGGGGTGTTCCATGCCATATAATGTCATGTGCAGCAGTAGAAACTGAGGAGAGGGGGTTTTTGAAGAAGGTAGCTGTAAGCTTTTTGTCCCTGGTAGCTGTTTTACCAGGACCTGAGAGTGCTAATATTGATCAGCCATCTCTCAGGAGCTTACATTAGCCAGCAGAGAAAGACCGGAGGCCTTGCCTGATGAGTTCCACAGGAACCTTTATTTCATGCAAAGGGTGGTCAAACAGGATTCTCTCAGAGACAAAGGGGAGACAGTCATTTATAAGTTTAAGGAGGATTCAAACTACAGCCAATAAAAGGTTTATACAAAAAACAGCATCCAATCTAAGTGAGAAGTTCTAAAGGTGAACTGACCAATTACACAGACTAATTTCTAACCAATTATCTTCCAAGGTGTTAGAGAATGACCAAATTATTAAGGAATTTGGCTCAGCCTTGGTATCTAGGAAACCTTATCTATTATAGTAAGCTACAGGGGGCCAGGGGAAGATGGCTTTGGAGGAATTGTATCATCCACAGGTAGCCATTGCTCAAGAGACTGACTGGGCATTGGCTTTTTTTGTGGCAAACAGCAAGCCGTTAGCTTTGCCTTTGTGGATGTTTTGGGGCACTGGTGGGTTTTTAGTTTTGTTTTGGGGTTTACTTTTTTACTGGATTGTTTCCTCCTTTTTGTCCCCTTTCTTGTTCCTCTTTCCTTGACTTATCAAGCTATCTTTCAGCCAACAAGGTTCCTTGCTTTTGCTCTAATTTTCTCCTCCTGTCTATCCCACTTGGAACAGGGGAGAGTAAGCAGGCAGCTGGATAGTGCTTGGCCAATGAAAGGAGTTAATCCACAACATGCAGGCAGTGTAAGAAAAATACACTTACACTTTGGGAAACTTGGCACATAGGTGAAATTAGCTACAAGGTACAATAACTGACAGCTGGTTGGCTACCTACCATGACAAGCTCCTAATTCAGGACTCATTTAAAATTATTTAAAGCAATTGCATCACTTAGTCACCAGGCAGAAAAGGTCAGTACAGTCCTAGCCAGTACTGCTAGAAAAACAACTAAAACACTTGTGCCAGCCTTTGTTTTAAGACAGCAACTGCCATGCAAAGAATAATGAAAGGAATGCTTCCAAGTTTGCACTTACAGAAGTTTTAAGAGCTTGGATGACTTTTATCCTTTTACTTTATAAATTGATACCAGCCCTCTCTGAAGCACATCACAGACACAAAGGAGTTACTGGGCTCAAAACCAAAAAACTCACATAGATATTTTTCATTTGTTATAAAGAAGATTTTAACACATTATCAACCTCTGCCAAAACACCTAAAAAGTGAGAGATAATTTAGAACAGATACAGCACAGAAATTCCATGCAAATGAAACACAAGAAATTTTGACAAGACAAGCATAAATGGGAAATTGGGCGTAAGTCTACTAAATGTGAAGGCTTTTAAGATGGTATCTGTAAACCAGCATTTTCTTGTGCAACTATAAATTACTTTAATTGCATAATCCTGCCCAATATTTGCATGTTTCTCATTGTCAGGTCAGATTAGACAGAGGTAATATACTCCTCACTGTACAAGGAGATGGGTTAGGGTTAGTGGTGGAAATGCACTAGTACTCATATTCCTGCCATCCAAAATACAAACATCTACCCTGCACTCTACCCTTCCCAAGAAACAACTAAATAAGACATCAAAAAACCCCAAACATTGAGAACCTGCTCCTTGAGTACTTATCAGCTTCTTTCACTATAACCCTTTTAATATCATCAAAAGATATGACCTCTCTATCCTGCATTAATCACTGCCTGTGCACTCTATTTGTCAAATGCACAGCACTATGTGTAAAACCCTTGATTCATGTGCAGTTCATTTCTTCCTGATGCATCTCTGCTACCTTTACTGAAAAGACATTGCTTGTGTCTAGACAACGAATCAGCACGCTGGCCTTTTGATAACCTTTGACATACCAGGAGGGAAAATGGGTGGGAATAAAGGGCATGCAAGAGAAAATTTTTAAAACTCACGTATGAAGCAAATTTAGAAAGGATAAAAAAGGGAATTCACTTGGGTAAGAAGCCAAATTAATAGATTCAGGAAGATGAGGCTTTGCATCTGGCTAAATTTGAAAGGGTAAAGAAAGGGTTGTGTATATGCTTTTATGGCAGAAGATTATTTTTGCTATAGCCTGTAGCTGTCCTGAATAAGCTGCTTTCAGATCATTTCTACAGAAACACTTGATGCTGTGTGGAGAAGCAAAGTTCACTGACGTGTACAAAGACACATATGGGTAACTAAAATACTATGCTGCGTAAACAGGGCTACACCAGCCAGACCAAATGCTTCTAAAGTTTTTTAAAAAGACAGATAAAAACCACAAAACAAAACACAAGTATGAATGACTAACCTGTTCTACTCTCAACATGTCTATGATCTGATCAAACAACGGGGTCCTCAGCAAGTCTCGATGAATTAAGAGAGTTTCCAGAGCATTACAGGCAGCAGGATATTCACACTTTGAGTCTCTGACTGAGGTTTAAGAGTAGATAATTGGTTATATAACATTTACAACAAAGATTTTGGACATTATATAAATTAAAAATTACCATAACTACATTGTATACTCCAAAGTTCAATTATACCCATGAGAGTCAAGTCACCCTCCCACAGCTTACTTATTCGTGTGACCTTCTCAACACTGGCATCCGTGTCAACATAGACATGACAGATCCCTTCGCTGTGTCCCATCACTGGGATTCCCTTAGCAGCTTTTTGGATATTTCTGACTAGCTGTGATGAACCACGTGGAATGATGAGATCTATTAGCTTATCCAAACGGCAGAGATCTTCTACTTCCTCTCTTGTGTTTACCTGTGGTAGTTGCAATACAAAGGGTTAACAGTTTGAACTCTCAAGTTTTGTCCACACTTTTTATACATACCATAGCAAAGAAATAGTTGATTTAACTCTAGGCACTTACCAGTTGCACTGCATCTCTGACTCCATGAATAGAGAGTGCTTCTTGTGTCAGACGATGAAGGATTTGATTGCTATGTGCTGCCTCTTTCCCTCCTTTAAGTAGTAAGCCATTTCCACTGGCTATGGCCAAAGCAGACACCTGTCAAAGGAGTTTATTATGGGTGGAAAAAACCCTTAAACATAATCTGGTTCTTCTGTCAGAGTAACACCCAATAACATAAAATAAAAGCAGGATTTTTTGTTCAGTTGATTTACTCAATATTAATTTACAGTTTTCTTTTCATGGCTGTGAAAAACCATCACAAGTAGCAGCACATTTAACTCCAGAAATTAAATGTCCTGGTTTCAGGACCAAACTTGAGTTTTCAGGGTACTATTGCCACAGGGAGACTACAGTGAACAAGTCAGAGGAAACTATGGAGATAGATCTTCATATGAATTGGATTGCTCTGTGTGCAATTATCCCAAGGAGAATAATTTTAGGAGCAAGGACTCTTAACCTAACCATTCCAGCAGAGAGTGGCAAATATGTTCTCCCTATAGGAAGGAAAAACATTTTCATCCTGCTGCCTATAACAGCAGTCATAAATAGGTAACACTTGCTCTAAGTGGGGAGAAAAAAAATTTTGAGACAAAAACCCCAGCATCATCTTTGCTTCCAAGTTTATCACCAGGAGAAACTGACAGATATTGCTGCCCTTCTGTTTAAGGTGTCAGATTTCACCCATTTAAGTCTAGCTACACAAGAGGTTTTTGTTCTTTTCTACTTCAGAGTATGTCAAACACAATAAAGTTCTTTTTCTAAACCTATTTTTCTTTTGTATCCTTTTTTGTATTAATCATCCCAACTTCATTCACAATGGCCTCACAATTTTTCCACCTACTTAAAAAAAAGTTTAAAAGCATGCACTCCTTTAGAAAACAAAATTGCCTCCTCTCTAGAACCTCTAGAATGAACAAACTTAGTATTTTAAGTTATTTTGCTGTATTACTATTTTCTGGGAAAGATTATACATACCATTATCATCACCTGTATATATCATCACCAAACCTACACTCATTAGTGTATCTATTGAATGTTTTGAGATGTTGATGCCAAAATTAGCCAGGCTCACACCTAACAAGAAGTTAGGTGGCAAACTCTAGATCCTGATTCATGAAATAACCAGCCAGATCTGTATTTCCCCTTCTAGTATCAAATGGGTAATAATAATCACAATGCTTGGTACTCTACCTAATTTGAAAATAATATTGAAACAGAAGAAACACTTTAGAAAAACACACTGAAGTATAAATGTCTGGGCATTCTGCCTTACATAACTATCATGTGTCTTTAAGTTATATAATTAGACATTAAAAAGCCATCTGATTGTATTTTAAGAGTACCTTCTAAGTATTTGCCCCTCCAGTACCACAAAGGAAAACTAAACAAATAAGTTTATTTAAGTAACAAGGCATAAGATTAAAAGAAAAGTTTTGACCTAGTTAGAAAGAATTGAAAGAAAAAAAAATACCAAAAATAAAAAACTTGTGTGATTAAAGGTAGAACACAAGGGGTTTCAAAATGGTTCATTCTCAAAGACTACTAAAACATGACTATACCTCAGAGCAACAACTAGATTTGTTGGAATCTATACAAAACAGTCTCTGAAGGATGCTCGCAATTTCACCCTGTAAGTATTAGGGACAAACATGTTGTTCGTATAAGCTCGCTTATTACACCTTAACCCAACCAAGCATGAGATGGAGTAGTAAACTAAGGGGAGGGAACTGCTCCTCTCAATCAGAAACCCTCCTACTATCCAGTACAGGATGGGACAGAAATCATGTAATTCAAATGTGGAGTTATCAAAGATGAACCTCTGAAATTTCATCAGGACGCCTGATGTATGAGAACACGAGGCTGGCAAGCAGCAAAGCAAGTACCACGGCAAGCTATCCTAACTCTGTAAAACAAAGCAGGAAAAGAGAGGACAGGGCAGAGAAGCCAGCAGGAGTCAGTCTGCTGTAAATTTTAAGATACAGCCAATAGAAAAAAGACATCAGCTGTGCAAGGTAAGAGATCTAGGCTGAAGTCCAGGAAGACAGATGCAAATTCAAAAAGGGACCATACTGGTTATCTGCAACAAACAGAGCTGGTAGTCAGAGGAGACTAGTGCCTGTTTCACATGAACTTTTCTTACAGCATACTCCTTTTCACTGTGAAATAGGTGCTACTCACAAAATTCTGGCATGAAGTACAAAGCTGTCCACTGACTGAGCCTTACACCTTCTTGAAGTGACTGTACCCACCATTTTCTACTCAAACACCTGCTCATATGTTAGAGAACTCCTCAATCAAGCTTCTTAGATACCTAATGTCAATTGTGGAAGAAATGTTGCTAATCAGGGGGAGGTTTTTGCTTTCATTTTAAAATCTACTTCAGTTGCTCAGTAAAGTATTTGGGAGTTAGAAAGTAAGACCAACATTGCCTCTCAACATTAGTTCAGCACTTGTATTTTCATGCATTTTATAACAGCATTTACTTACAGGAACACTTCCACACTGTACTGCAGGGGAATGCATTTGCCCTTAACATACTTGCCTTATTCCTGGCATAAGACAAATGATTAACTGAACATTGCAGAAGCAAGTTCTGAAAATATCTCTGCATAAAAAATAGGGATGCCAACACAATCGATTGTAGATGAATCCAAGCAAGAGTCCTATGAAACAGTACTTTCTTTAGCGTCTTGCTTGCTCGCCAACAGAAATACCCAAGAGTGTAATCTACCTTCCTTACAAACCTGTGGAAGACAGTCAGGACGAGATTCAAAGATCACGAGAAGGACACCAATCGGCACTGTCACCTGCTCCAAATCCAGGTCTTTTGCTATTCGAGTTCGCCGAATTACACGGCCAACACTGTCCTGCGAGGATGCTGCAATCTGACGCAGACCAATTGCCAAGCTGTTCAGTTTTGAAGTAGACAGACTTAGGCGTTTCAACAAAGGGAGTGCTAATCTCCCTAAAAGAAATAAAAAGCTGTGCTGAAGATAGATTGGTCTTCCCAGGCTCAAGCAAAAGTGACTTAAATGAGTGCTGAACCTAAGGGAAACTAAGATATTTCCCACACCCTAGCAACTAATCTACCTGAGATTGAAAATGCACAGCATCAAGTCTGCTAGTCACAATAAAACACCTCAAATATGATGATGATTTCATGCACCACATTTTCAATTAATGGGGTTTAAGTGTTTTCTACATGAAGTAACTTCACAAACCACCAACATCCAGAAAGACAAGGTTTGTCCTGTTTAATGCACTGAATGCATGACTGAATCTCTTACAAGTTTCTACCCTGGAAGTATTTCTGGAAGGTCCAGGCAGTAATTTCATCTTTCTGTTTTACAAACAGAAACAGCAAAGCACTGACACATGCATAGCATTTTCTGTGCAGGCTGGGCAAGAAGAACTTGAACTTTCTAGTCTGAACACAGTCAAACAGTAAGTTAACCCAGCAATGTCCCCTCAAATACTCTGGTCAGTAGTATATTTCACAGAGTATTACAATTCTTGATGTGCCCTTTTCAGGTATTTGCTATGCCGACACAACACGTACACATCTCAACTCCAGCTTCTCAATGAATGCATCAGTCTAAAACAGAAGACTGGGTTTAATCTGAGCCACCTAAAGAGAGCCTTCCTCAATCAGAAGAGGACAACTGATGCTTTGGTGAGCATCAATTTAAGTGTAGAGAGATAGCCTTCCTTTCAGGAACCAAACATTACAGTAACCAGCCCAGAAAACACTCACTTATGCATGACAGTAACAGAGATATTTGTTCCGTTCTTTTTGGTTGGGATTTTTTTTTCATGATACACCACTTGGTGGTTTTGCACTGCCTCAGCATCTTCTCTGATGAAGGCATCTGTTTTATGTAATGAAGGAGGCTACAGCTGTTTACACTGACAAGCTCTCAAAGTCCTGGGCTCAATACTGTGTGTCAGCCACATTGCCCAATCCCAGGTGACAGAAGATTCTAGTTCTGCTCGTACGTCTTGAGGCCCAAAGACATCCAAGATGATAGCATTACTATGGAAGGATCTGAAACAGTACCTTTATTTTCCGCCTCCTCTAAGTCCTTTTTGTTTGCCAAGAGAATTTCTTCTCTCTGGTCTGTTAGTAAGTCAGCAAGACGATAAATAATCTCTGCTCTCTGAAAAAGAAAACAGTTTCTGAACTGACTTCTTACTCAAAGCCCATGCTGTTTGACATCTAGTTCCTACAGTCCATTTATGCTGACCACATCCTCTCACTATCTTAACTCTCCCGATACTTGGCCAGCTGATTTTTCCGGTCTGCATAACATTGAAAAAGAAGACCGAACACCACTTCAGCCTTTACCTTGCTTTTTATTATCTTGCTTTCCTTGCCCAGTCTTCTTCACCAAACTCACGTCTTCCAAGAGCACCTTGTACCACATCATACCCATGCAGCTGCAGAGTAGTAATTGTCTACAGCTCCACTTTTGTATACATGCTGTATGCTAAACTCCATGCAGGTGTGAATGGAGCAACTTACTCCAGTCAATTCTTCAGCTGCTCTGATCACAATTCACTTCTAAGTGTTACTTGATGTGATCAAAATTTTTATAAACCCCAGATGAAAGCCCGTATTACTTCACAGTCCCAAGGAACACAATCTTTTTGCTTTTCTCATCTTTAAGCAGGCTACAACCAATGGATCTGGCACAGAAATTATAGATTCTTGTCCCAAGGGGCCAATTTTTTTTAAAGTCTGTGTTGTAAAACTTGTCACACATTCACAGTATTAAAAATTTGTCCATATTTTTCTGTCACCTGCTCAGGCTGTAGAGCCGCCAAGGTCCTGCCACCAGCTCGAGCCATTTCAGCCTGCTGTTCCACAGTAGGGCCTGCAAAAAATCCCAAAATTATGCTATGCAGACAAAGTAACAGCATAGGCAGAAGTGAGCACTAGCCTGTTCGTCTTCCAATTCTTTGTTCAGAGCATGAAAGCTGGTACAGTTTTTAACAGGCAAATTCAAGAAAAATTTTGTTCTCTAAGACAGAAAAGTCTGTACCTGAAACAAAAATACTGTTATGGTCCCTACATAAAGAATCACCACAAAGATTCTCTCTCCATGTCACAGCAAGTGTGTAGCACATATCAAAAGGACTTGACAGACGGCAAAAGAACAACAGAATAGCTAAGTCTCTAGGGCATAGTAGGCTACTGAAAGAAAAGAGGCAAACTTTGAAAAGTTCAAAGTATCCAGCTAACAGTCCACAGGGACAGACTTCAACTACTTACCATATTTGTGACTCGGAATGGATCACAGGATTAAAAACTTTACTGCTGATGCCAACTTATTATAGTGCGGCTAACCAAAAAAGGCACTTGAGCAAAATGACACCGAGTGCGTTCAAAGATAATTTCACATATTTATACAAGAAATCCTTTAAGGATTACTATACACAAAGAAATCCACTTGGCTTAAAGTGCAAGTCAAAAGTATCACTCCAGTATCTATTCTGCTAAGGTGATGGATCTTTGGTATGATTTTATCCAGCAATTATTACACAGTTCCAGCAATGCAGTGGCAGGAAAACATTCCTACCTACCATATCAGAAGACTGAGTCGTAAAATAAATTAATGATTTAATTAATGATAAAAAAAATAAACACTACCGTAGTTCAGCAGCACATTCTATGTCCATATTTTCACACTGAAATCACAGATACTTGATGATAACTCTTAAGACTACAAAAGGCAAAACTTCTATTCTACTCCCTGCATTCTTCAAATGCAAGTCTGATGCACCAGTTTATGAAGAGCAGGGGATTCAGCAGTTTCTATCCCAACTTTAGAAAGTATCTTTCAAAATCCATTTTGCAAGCAGAGAGTGGTTTCCCAGTAATTGCACAGCTCTAGACAAATTTTAACTCTAATTTTTCAGGAAATCTCTACAACTCTCAAGGTACACATTAGCTCTGTACTCACCTGCAGGTTTTACCTCTGAAAAAAAAGTTCCAACTTTTTTCCCTTCCACAATATCTGTGATGACATGACCTGAGATCTTTGGGTGGGTTCCATTTGCAATCACTACTGAAGTGCCTCCTTGCAAGGCCCACAGAGCTGCTTTCACCTACAGGAAAGCACAGAACCAGTTGCGAGAGATTCACTGGTTATTTGAATCACCACTCTCAACAAGACTTCTTGATCCACTCGCTTATACTTTCAAAGAGCACTCGACACATTTTGGGAATCTCTGAACTTCAGTGTTGAAATACTGGTATTTGCTTAATCCTTCTACAGTATGTTGTTTACATCAGGATTAGCTCATTAGTAAGCATCCTTTGAAATCCCTGTGCGCTGACTGGTCCTAAGATTTGCCCCTTTGCACATTTTTGAGCAGAATATGATTTCTCTCCTCAAATCCCAAATGTCACCTTTTAAATTATACTGGACTGTAATTTTTAACTTGCTCTTTTCAATTCACATGGACCTATACAAAAAGCAAAAGGAACCCATATACCATTTCAGAGTACTCAAAGAATAGCTGAGGCTGGAAAGGATCCCTGGAAATCATACAGTCCAACTGTCTGCTCAAAGCAGGGACAAGAGCAACTTACTCAAGACACCATTCAGTCAGGTTTTGAACATTTCCTAACAGAGAATCCACAGCCTCTCTTGGCAACCTGCTCCAGGGCTTCAGGAACCTCATTGCCAAATTCTTACATTTCAATTTAATCACTTGTATTTCTTTCTGTGCCCATGGCCTCTTGTGTATTCCCTGCATATCACTAAGAAGAATCTAGTTCTGCCTTCTCCAAACTGTCCCTTCAGCTACCTATACCCTTATACTCTTTTCCAGGGTAAACAATCCTAGCTCTCAGCCTCTCTTAGTGTGACAGTGGTCCAGTTCTTTAATTATATTCATGTCTCTCTGTTGGTGTCACTGTAGCATGTCCTATACTGCAGTGTCCAGAACGAGACACAACTCTACAGATGTGGTTTCACTAGTGCTGAGTAGATGAAAGTAATTTTCCCTGACCTGCTGGCTATGTTCTCTTTCATACAAACCAGGACACAGTTGGCCTGTTTTGCCCAAAGGCCATAATGCGGGTGTACATTCCATTTGGTGTCTACCAAAACCCCTTTTCCCTTTTCACTGAACCTGCTTTCAAGGCAGTCAATTCTCCAGCCCATACCAGTGTCCCTAGGTGTAAGACTCAGCATCTCCTTTTACTGAACTCCTAAGGTTCCCACCTGCCCGTTTCTGCAGCCTGCCAAGATCCATCTGAATAGCAGCACAAAGCACAATCATCTCATGCAGCTCCCTTTCCTTCCCGATTATGAAGTAAATGTTCCATATCTATTTCTACCTTGGCTTCCATGCCACCCATTCCCACTCGGGATTTGGTTCCAAATGTTACAGACTGCTGGTCTCCTGGGTAGAATATGTCAATAAGCTTTGCATCATCAGACCCTGGCGGGCTGTCAAAGAGTCCTGAAATAAATGATATAAATCAGTTATATACCCTCATGTCCTAAGTTCACCCATGAAAAAATACAAAAACAAACAAACAAACAAAACAAGCAACAAAAACAACCAATATGAGGCTAAAAAGCTGTGCTCCACTTCAGGAGTAGGAGGAATCCTCCTTCAGGAGGATTCGAAACTTCCACTGAACCCTTCTATTTATAGACCTAAAAGCACAAAATTCTTAACTGGCAGACCCAAAAGGCACAGGTTTATTGAAAGCCTAAAAAATAAGAAACCAAAAACCCACATGCTGAACAGCAGCAAGCGAGCTGGGAGGTAATGACATTTGGTTGGGGCTTCAGACAGTTTGCAGCTTTTAGATGTTCAAAATCAGGGATTACATATACAAACCCACAACAGGCAAAGAATAGTCCTCCTCATCAAAGATTCAGATGATATTTTTGAATGGTGGGTTGCACAGTGAGAAAACAGGCAATTCAGAAACATGTAAAAAGAGCAACTGTTGAATTCTTCTGAGAAGGAACACAACACTACAGAAATATACTCTTATTAGCATTTTTTAAAATCAAGTAATTTAATTTCACTGCACTCAGAGTTCAATGACACTTTGGTTAACTAACATATTAAACTTCAACTCTACCACTACATTTCCCAGAAATTCTATATGTGCGCAAATACTGCCACGGATTATGATTTAGAGAGCACAAGTGCAGTCTATCTGTGCCCACCCCTGATAGGTTGGGAAGTAGAGGACATCTTTCCATAACAAAGCTGTCACATTGAATTAATAAGGTTGGAGGACAGGTGTGCTGGTTTTTGGGATTTTTTTACAAACTCCTTTGATTATTGCTTTTATGAGTTGCTCTGAGACAGTCACTTTGACCATGAAAACCAGCTGCATCTGCTAAAAGAAACTGTGCTTGTGGAAAGACACCTCTCTCCTCCTTAGGGCCTCAAGCATGTGCTGAAAGCCAGAATCTAAAAAAGAAACCCATCTGGAGAAGATGAAAAGAATATGTGACTTACGGTGATGTGGACTGCATTGACCTGAAACTATACCCAGTATCTTCCTCTCTCTAGAAAATGAAGTTCAACATCCATAGGTGACAGGCTTATGTCACAACAGCACAGCTCAGAAGACTAGAGCAGTGTAAGCCAAAAGTGAGACAGAAAAAGCTAGCAAGACCCAGGTATCTGGAAAGCAAAACCAGGACTTGCAGTACACCAATAATTCACTGATTGAACCCGCTGCCAGAAGAAACAAAACTATCATAGAAGAGTATTTGGTTTACAGCCCTGATTCAAGACGCGTAGCTTTTATCCTGCATACGATTCCTGACTATCATACAACTCTGAGAAGCCAGAAGTACCACCACAGTACATGTGGTACTCTGGGATTGGGAACAGGTCTCAGGTTCACATGCATTCTCACCCACTCAGATTCAACAGTGCGTCAGACAGTGTTTGGCTAATGCCACAGCATCAACACTGGGTGTAGGCCTTAAGGAATTATTGTAATACATTGCAACTGTCTTTGTAAAAGAGATGAACTGAAGAGATCAGTAAAACAGGAAAAGAGGTTGGTTTGACAGTCAGATGTGCTTCACTAAAATCAGAAATTAAACAAATTACTCACAAACCTTCTACGTCTGAAAGAACAATCAGGAGATCAGTTTTCATTTCCACAGCCAGTCGTGCTGCCAGACTGTCATTATCCTTCACACTAATTACCTGCAATACACACGCATATCAGAAGCGGCGTGAGGAACTAAAAAATATTTAGTGCCAACATAAAAAAACAATCTACCTCAGCACTAACAAGTCCTTTTTTCACACCCACCAGAAACTTCAAAGGTGATCTTTGTGTGAAAGTACATATGCTTTAGTAAAGTGGTATTCAAATGACAAGCAGTGTCATCTGTACTTGTATTTTCCACCTTAGTGCCCAATGACAGGGCAAGAGGCACTAACTGACGCTGCTTTAAGGGGTGCTGGATTAGATGACCTGCAGAGGCATGCTTGCTTTTGGTCAAGGGGACAGTATTTGCCCTGGTTTCGTCCCACAACACTGTATCATGCCAAATACACACAAGTCAACACAGCCTTCCAGTGCGCACTTGTCCATGTACTAATTCTGTATTTTGTTTCTCTGCTGTAGACTTCAGAGGTCCCTGGTTATGGCATTAGTCAAGTACACATTAGCACTGCAGCATACGCAAGCAGGACAACCCCCCTACCCCCACAATACTTTACCCACATTTACCCCCTGCAGATCACTGTTTGGTTCTGGAGGTGGAACAACCGCATCGTTAGTGTTAATTATAGGGACAATATTCATCCTTAAAAGCTCATGTAATGTTCCATTTAAATTGCGGCGCTTCTGTTCATCGTGGAAATCCAGATTGGTGACTAAAATCTAAAATAAAGAAAGAAACTGCTTAGCATACCATCTTTTCTATGGGAATATCATATAAACTTATGTATTAACACATCATTATAGAGCAGTCATGTCTTTTGGGTCACAAAAGAAATAAAAGCCACATTTAAAAAGATACAGAATAAAAGTGAGAAATATTCTTTCCACAATATTATCAGGTTTATTCCACTGAAGCCTGTAATAGCCTATCAAGCTGGTAGGTCACATACTTCAAGAATGAACTTGGAGAAAAAAGATTGTAATCAGATCACAGATACTCATGATAACTACTAAGACCATAGACAATTCAAGAGATTGCTCAAGATGCTGCCTTTTCAGTTTTTCCTCCCACTTTAATATTCCTACCTGTAGTGAGCAGAAGGGATGCTTTATATCAACCTTCCTTCTACTCACTAGAACCCACTTGCTCTTCTGAAACAATCTTGTCCCCTGAACGCAGATAGCAGCCCTTTCTTTCAGTGTTTCAGATAAAAAATACCCTCCATATCTGCTCTGGAGAGACTTTGTTTTGTTTTTACTCTGTCACTGGACATTTGAGAACTAAGCAAATAACTCCACCACTCAAATGTACAAGAGCACTTAGAATCAATGTGTATGCTAAGTTTTTTGGGATAGGCAATTAATTCTTTTATATCAAAGGAATGATAGTTGTCTACAGATTTGAGCAAGATTACAATACAGTACGACCTACAGCGATTTTTAGCTATATTATTTATAATTTGGCCATATCAGCTCTACCATATTACAGTAAGAAGTTCCTCCAAGAAGATTTCATGCTAGGGTCCTAAATTCATTAATAGTGTCTAAACAAATAAGACCTTACAATTAAAGCAATTCTGTATTTTCAGAGTATCTAAGACAAGCAAAGTCTGTTTAAGAGTAGTTCAACTGATACAGTGGCAGCCCTGAGTATAAGACCCAGGCCAGGGATACCATCACCCACAAGCTGGAAAGGTGAGAAGAGCAGATGGACAGCAAGTTCTGAAGCGTGGATATGCACTTCGGTCAACTTTACACAATGTGTTGCAGTTTAGTCACTTGTGGTTTTTAAACCTTCACTTTGGACCACCAACTTCAGCTTTTGTGAAGAGATCTTAACAGGCCCTCCCCGCTATAAAAGAGAGGACACACCTGAACTCCAAAAAGAAAAAGCATATTAATTTTATCTTGACAAGAGATTAACTCTGTTTCAGAAATATTTATCAAGGCACTCTTGTACAAGCTACCATCTATGTGACAACAATAAGCTCCAAAAGTAGAAGTCAGTCTAGGAAAGAAGGAATGCCTTACCTGAGCTGCACAGATGCTGTACTGGGTAAACATGGCCTCATACAGAGCCATTAGTCCACTCTGCCCAGCTGCTGCACAGGCTCGGGCCTCCAAGACTGGAATAGCCTAGAAAGACAAAGAGCAGCTGTCAGGCAGTGACTTAAACAGGTAGTACCCAACACTCAAGGAAAAGTAGGAGTGCCACCAGCCTCTCACCACATCTTTCAGCTGACTCTGGCCTGAATGAAGTGCTTGCCTCACACTCTGAGAAAGCAAGATCTCATGACGCAACCGCTGCTTTCCAAAAGCTACAGCCCCACTAGTGACAATCATCATCTCTCGGCCCTGATTTTGCAGCATTGAGACCTGTAAGTAAAGGAAATAAGAAACAGGGCCTGGCATATGATCAGTGAGAGCAAGACAGTCCTGGCTACTATAACCTTTTGCTCACCAATTCCTGCTGACCACAAGCATTTTGATTTCTCTATGGATGCACAAAGCAAGGCAATCACCCTTCATGATATTTCTGCACCCCTTCTTAGCCACTTGGAACCTATGCCAAGGACTGCATGCAATCTATAACTTCTCATAAACCTTCTTTTGACAATACCAGCTTTTGTGACAGAAAAATGCTTGAATCCACCCATTCCCAAAGGTACCATTATACTTAGTAACTTAGAATTCTAGAAGTGAAGAGGCCAACTCTCAATAGTAACACTTTCAATTACTTCCTCCTTACATGTATCTGCCTTTCAAAGCCCCAAAGCTAAATGTCTTACATGAATATAATACATTATGTTAACTTTACTTCCCAGCAAGAACATATCCAGTGCTCACCAAGACAAGCCTTTCCTTTTGGAGAAGAAATATTTGAGTTGATCCCATCAGTTTTTTCTACAAGTAATGAGGTTTCAGGCTTTTCTCTAGAGGAATTCTGCAAATGCTCAGGTGATCAAGAAGGATTGACTCGTTTTGGAGAATTCACATACTTCAGTGCCACCTTCCCACTGGAGACAACTAATGGCCCAGCCATGTCTTATTTATTGCACAAAAATCTCACTGTGCAAACCTCTCCCTCTATGCTGGGTTTGGCCAAGATGGAGGTAACATTTTTTATAGGCGTCTGTAGGATACTGTGTTTTAGATCTCAGTTGTAAAACAGTTTTGATAACATTCCAATGTTTTGCCTATTGCTAAATAGTGTTTGCACAGCATCAAAGCCTGATCTTTTCCCCATGCTGAGCAGCACTTGCACAGCCATTAAGGCTTTGCTTGTTCCACTGTGTCCCATCCCAGCAGGTAGGCTAGCAGCTGGGCACAAAGTTCAGAGAGGACACATTTGAGACAGCTGACCTTAAACTGACCAAAGGGATTTTTCACACCATATAACATCACACACAATAAGAGAGTTGCAGAACAGCAAAACGCAGGAGGTTGTCTTCCAAGGTGGCTACCACTCAAGAACTAGCAGGGCATTGGTCTGCTTGAATAAGGTAGTGATTGTCATCACTGATTTCTTTTCCCCTCTCCTTGACTTATTAAACTATCTTTATTTCAACCCATGAGTTTTCTTACTTTTGCTCCACCCATTTTCTTCCCAATCCCACTGGTGGTGGGGCAGAGGTGAGGGGAGCAAACAAGAATGTGGATGCTTGGCTGACAGTCACCATTAACCCACCACATCTTCAAAAAACAATTTACCGAGTTACATGGTTTATGGTACTGCAGCATAGGGGGTTCAAAAGGGAAAGGCTAACATATTGTTTAAAAGAGTATCAATATTTTAAGATGTTTTACTACAATTTTCTGTAGCATCCATCAATGAGTACCTGAAGTTAACATCAACTTTCAGTCACACAATTACCTGCTCTACGATAGAAGCCAACCTGCCAAGGGCCAATCCACACTCATCCCCTCGAGTAACAACAGCACTACCCAGCTTTACTACAATCCGTTTTGCATGCTTCAGCTCACTGCGGTGTGCAAATGATTTTCCATGTGCACGGCTGAGTGGCACAGTGATAAATGGAATGTTGCTCCAACAACGGATGGATTCATTCCTTAATCTTTGGTTATGGCAAGGGAGATCTGCAGATAAAGGAAGAAAAGAAAAGTTTTAAGTGCTTAATTCAGACTTGTAACCCTTCACAATATACATTTCCCAATAACTGGGAACAAGAAGCCAGATTTCAATTCACCAAAAGAAAGTGAGAAACAGGAGTATATGAGCAGCACTAACCATCCCTAAGGTATAGAAAGCAGTATCCAATGCATCACAGAGCTCTGACTCTGGGAATCTTGAAGACCAAACTGAAAGGCGTTGTGTAAGAGCCTGTAATAAGCTCCCATCTCAAGGACTAGTTTTAAAAACAATCTCCTTTGCCTTGCCTCATTGGATACAGTTAAGAGTTTTCCTGCCTGAAGTATCACAGAAAGCCTGTTAGAAAAGAAACACAGCTTTTACGACATCTCCAAGCCAGGTATTTTTGCACATTGCTCAGCTAGGGAGAATCGAAGGGGCACGACAGACAGATGAACTCAAAGTTGCATGGTGGCATTCAAGCCCTGAAACAGGCGTCCTCAAGACGTGTTTGTTCTCCAAGCCTGTCAATGTTCACGAGGCATTTGGACAATGCCCATAGTGTGCTTTAGCTTTGGGCAGTCCTGAACCATCAGGCTGTGGGATTAGCTGACCACTCTAAGAGTCTCACAACAAACTATTCTGTTCTAGTCAATCCTAGCCAACGTATCATCTGAAGACGCAGAGGTTTCTTTACAAATCAGTGAACTGAATCCAATACCATGGTCAGAGTTACCCAATTATATTTAATATGTTCAGTATCTGTAATTTTGGTGCTTTGTAATACATAACTGATTAATTTATAAGTTAAAGTGACTATTCTTGGTGTTACCAGAGAAAGACAGGAATTAATAATGTGCTACATTAAAAAAAAAAAAAACTTTTAATTTAACAATGTTTTAATTAAATACATCTTTCGCTCATTACACACACAGAAGAAGATTAAGTGACTAATTATAAGTGAAGGCTGCACTAACGTAACACATATAAAAACAGAAAATGGAATTGAAAGAGAAGTTTCATTTGCCCCAGTTTTCATGAGGGAACACTTGCAAATCTAAATAAGATCTACAATACAAAGGAAAGACTGGGCAAAGGAGTACAATTTGACTGTTGTTTTCAGCATTATACCTTAGTATTTAGTACTTGCCTAACCAACACAATATAACCAGAAAGGAGTTTATTTCCAGTTCTCTTGGCTTCAGGGTTTAGAAGGTTACAAGAAGACAGACGGCGAGAGATAACCAGTATCTGAAAAGAAACCACTTACAGTAATTTCATTATTATAAGCCGCACCTGATTATAAGCCAGACTTCCGGGTTTGGACCAAAATTTTAGTCAAAATTGTGCGGCTTATAATTGTGAAATTACTGTACTTTTTAAAAGAAAAATAAGGGAAAAGACAACAGTTCTAGGACAAACAGAGAATTAAATTCATCCCCACTAAAGTCCTAATCATTAATCCTGCTTTGGCTGCATAAATCTACCTTTTTTAGTTATTTTACACTGGACTGAGATGTGAAGTCAGCTCCCACATTACACGTGCAAAACATTTCTGGAGATGCAAGCCTATTAACTTGCTCCACATGCGATTAGGGAGGAACTGACACAGCCATTGAGTCCAGGTTTTGGACGAGTAGGCTTAAAGGCATTACAGATTTTATATCACATACCTGTCAACAGTTTCACTTCCTTAATAAAGAAAGGGACACATATGAAACATACTGAAGTATTTGGCACTGCAGATCCTTCTACGCAGCCTGCACAAGGTTTGCTTCTCAAGAGTAAAGAAGCAGAATTTCAAAATACACAAGTGGAACAGAACAGAAAAAAAATTGTGGGGAACAAACAGAAAACGGTAGAGAACCAAAAAAAAAAATCCCCATGATAAATGACTGCTCCAGCTTTCGATCACAACTGATGAAGTGACTAGAGCTGCCCCTCAGCCGGATAGTGTCAGTGCTTGGAAACAAACTTCTCATAGTTAGCACTGTGAAAATTACTGCCTTCAGAAAATGTGGAATATTTAGAAATATTACAAATATAGAAATCAACTGAGCTGTAGCCCATAAATAAAAAGTTTAGAATTTTCAAGATTTTAACATCTAATTCATATAGTTATTAATAAAAGAAAAGTGTTAATACACAGACCAGTGGGAAATTAATCTTGCATGCAATGGTTAATAGGTACTCTCTTGATCTAATAAACTTTATCTATCCTTGCCTTTTGTATTTCAGACCATTAATCAAGCAGACAGTGAGTGGTTCTCTTAAATCAGGTTTTCAGGGAAGAACTATTTACTGGATATCTATGTATTTACACTCAGGTCTCCTGCGTGCATCCTTCCACTTGAATTTAATCCAAGCAAATTTGAGTTTTGCTCTTTGCTTTACTCAAGACATCTGAAAATGCAGATGGGGGAGCAGACATAATCAGATCTTGTTTTCCAGGAATGTATGAGGTTGAAATAAAGAACTTCTGCAGCAGCAGTACTTTTACAACTCTTTTTTTTTTTTCCTTGAAATGCATGTCAGAAGGAAAAATACACAAACTCAGACATCCAGCTGAATATTACTGAGTTAAGAGAAAAAGTAACATTGAGAAAGTAGAGCTTCAGCTACAGTTCAGAGCTGTAAGTTTTGAATGATGTTAATGAGATGATTTTCCTTTCAACAAAAAGGAAAGAGCATAGGCATGCTCAGACACATACTGACCAACATTTTAGAAATGTGTGCTTTTCTCTCATACATACATAAACGGGAAATGGCTGCAATGGCATGTGGTGGTAACACAAAGCACCATCCAGGGGAACGGACAAGAGGGCTCAGAGCAGCTCGACACAACATTTTGAGATGCCTTCTGCGAATCAAGGGTATCTGCAAGTTAAAACGAAGGGAGGAAGGGGAAAAACTGGTTAAATATCAATGACCTTCCATCTGTATTTCTCTCCTCGCCCATTCCCCCCCCAGTCCAATTCCTCTTTTCCTGTACCATCTTAATACAATTTCCTCATGCCCATTCTCCATTTTGCAGAATTTGCACATGGACTATGATATAGAAGAACTGAAGCCCCTCTTCCCTACCTGCTGTCAGATCTTTATTAAAGGTAAAGAACAACACATGGCTCCCTGAGAAGGGAAAACACTATTAGTGAATGTACCCACAATGGATAAAAGTAGTATTATTTTCATGGAGAAGCCTGAAAGAAAAAGTACAGAGGTACACCCCACAACAGAGCATGTACTACACTTCCCATGAATCTCAGCCCTATTCAATACAGGAAATACACTCATTCACATTCCCCTGAGCACTATAAAATTACGAGATCTTATCTTTATGATTACAAGTAAGGACACCAATTTCCAAGCACTTGGCATCAGCTTCCCTTGACCAAACCTGCAAACACTCAGGATTCTTCTAACTCTAAAATTCACTAAAGCAAGTACACAGCAAATAAGGAATACACAATTAGCCATTTACTATGACGAGTTTAGTTCAAGTAATGCACGTAGTCTCACAAAGGAAACAAACGAGATTAAGAAGAATCCAGTTCTCCCTGACAGTATTTAAACCACAAAACCTCTCCTTCCCTTTTGCAAAACTTCGCTTCCTTTACTTGTTTTCAATCCATTTTCCAGCACCACTGGAAAAAAAAGCAAACAAAACTGCACAAACTATGGTACAGAGAAAGCACTGAGAAGAGGACAAGGAGACCTTTATAGTAAAAGCGGCTATTACAAATACCAGGACATTTACAGCACTGACAGCTCTGGCACACAGGTACATGAACACTTAAAGGGGCCTCATTACCAGGCACCAGTGTATTACTACCCCTCATTATAATCCTTACCAAAATATACACCGCTACATTAGACAAGGCAGCCACCAGCACATAATGTTCCTCCTGTTTTGTCTAGTAAAGCCTACATTGCATGGCATCTTAACAATATTAATCTGCAATGTCCCTCCAGTTCTGTATTTCATCTGAAGTGGCAGTACTGGCCACTGCCAGGATGAGGCAGACAAAGGACTCTGAGCAGATCATGCAACTAAGCAAATAGTCAAAGTTTTCTTCTCAACAGAGTAAGCTTAAAGAAGCTGGGGAAGAGTACTAATTAGATATTCCCCCTTTGAACCCTTACCAGGTACCTCATGTGCCTGCCTCCAGGGTTGCACAATTCTCACTTTTCATGTTTCAGCCTTCTACCTTGAAGCCTGCCTTGACCTCTACTGTCAGACACTGTCTTCTCAAGAGGGTCCTAGCTGGGTCTCAGAGATGCTCCAAATCCAGCAGTTCCTGATACAAGCTGGCAAACACCAGGTTCTTTACCCAGAACTCCTTCCAACACAAATACCCCTCTGCCAGTTTCCCTTCAGCTCCCTCTTAAAAACTATGCCCCTTAAGGGACAGAAACAGGCACTCTACCTGAAGCTTCACCTCCAGACACCTCCCGTTATCTCTCCGATCAGACCTTCAGCTCCTGCTGTAGTAATAATCTCCACCTGGCACTTCGCTGTCACAGAATGTCACAGACCCACACTGGACAGATCAAGCTGTGCCATCTCCTTGACTGCTCCTACTGATCTGCTGCAGAACCACTTCACATTCTCACTACAGGCTGCTTGCAACTAAGAGCCACCTTGTCCTTCTGGAAGGCTGTCTCCTGTTTCCCTTTGCTAGAGACAACTTTGCTAGAAGCAGGCAAACAATGAAGAGTGAAAGGGTCAAACACTGTGGATCCTTTGAAGGAAAAAGATTAGAGAAAACAGCATATTTCTGAAACTAGCTTATGAGAAATGGCAAGGAAACCAAGTTAATAAGAAAACAGAGAGTTTAAAGCAGCAGCAGGTATCAGTATGTGAAATGGAAATGGATGCTGCCAGAAAGCACAGACAGAGCACAATTTACAGTATGATGTAAAGTACTGGCTTTCTTTCAGGCTAATCAAACTCCTTTCTCTCCTCTCACTTAATAAAGGATTTAAAGTCAATTTCAATCCTCATTTTCCATTCTACTCACATTTCCACCACTTCCATAGCTGGAATGGTTATGACATTCAGTGACAAAGAAATCAAAAAGGTAGATAACTAAAAATAATTTTTAAAAAAGTAAAACTTTCCTGCCTTACTTGGAGGAAGCAATTTAAAAAAAAAAGCAAAATGTATTATTCAGGTATTCCTCCTACCATCAGCTTAAATTTTTTTTTTCACTGCCACAAAAACCTAATTCTTGCAAACTAGTCTCCAAACACGACCTTTAAAAATATTATTTTCCTATTATCTCTCAATAATGAAAATTATCCTTGTATTATTGCTCAGAGAAAGTAATACCATGACCTAGTTTTCACGTATTTATTATCATAAAAACTATTAACTATAAAAGCTATTAAGTAGAACAGTACATTTAGTTGCTGTTCCAGATCAGTGTGAAGAGACTTAGCTACCTTCCAATGCAATCAGCAATCTCAAATCCTAAAATTTGTGCCTTGAAAAACAACAGTGTTATTGCTTTTTCAGTCTGTTGGCTGCAGAGCCACAGCATGTCGACGATTATTTGCAGAGAATTGATTAAACTAAATAAACTGTTTTCACCGTTTTAGATATAAAGGCACGTATCTGAGTGTTAAGACATTCCACAAGTGAAAAAATCTGGAAATCAAACTCTGATCGACAGAACTATTTGGCAAAACACTTAAGCAAAGAGATAAATCAAGTTCAAAGGAAATGCGAACAATTTCTATGAAGTAAGTCTTTCCCACAACACAAACTTTAAGTCCTCTGTAACATTCAGAGGCTTTTATTAGTTAAAACGTTTCATTACCTTACCAACTGAAACTTCTGCAAGGAGAAAAAAAAAATCGATGTGCAGCTCTTCGTGCAAACTTTAACCCTAGAAACGTTCCCAGAGGCAAGTCAGCTCAGAAGAACTGGCTAGAGTAAAGGAAAACTTCAAATGAGTGGTCTTTAGAGCAGAAGGCATTTAGGCTCACCCGGGGGCTGCAGATGGTACAGGCACAGAGAAGAGGCAATTCAAAGCAGCGAGGACCGTGCGATTCCTTTCTCTCAAGAAGGCATCCCAGCGGTACACTGCGCTCACGGCAGTACTGCCCGGCTGTCCTGGCCTCGGAGCCCTACCGAATGCCTCACAGGCAGTACGTGCAGGAGCTCGGGGCTCGCTCTGCCGGAGCCAGCCT
>PYHW01010713.1:58418-68648 GCA_013186435.1 Turdus rufiventris
CCCCCGCCCCGCCCTGGTCCCAGAGACTGAGCCAGAGGTAAGGTATTGCAGCAAGCTTCAGTCTCATAATACACCTACAAATTTTCCTAAAATATTCAATGTCTTAGCTTCAAAGCTATTCACAAGTCTCTCTGATGTGCTACTAGAATTTTAGTGGTTATCATTTTCAGTTCAGTTCCTGTCTGGAGCAAGTGAATGTTTCTTATCTAGGAAAAACTCTATTCAGGCCAATTTCTTCCAGGGGAAAAAGAAATCAGGAAGGAAGATGTTTTTACAAACCACTAAAATTCAACTGTATTTCAGAGTATGTGGCATTTACAGTTACTTTGCTCTGTGCAACACCATTGCTAATGTGAGCAGTGATTAAACCATGAAAATTTCAATTGAATATCTGTATTTCAAAACACACAGAAAAGTAAAATTCAAAAAATGTCACAGAGGTGTGGTTGTCATCATCAAGGACAGGTTAGGGGTGACCGGCACACATCTACTCATAAAATAAGAATTCAGGCCACCCAGGCCAGTTCCTGTACCTTTAGTGTTCGGTTGGATCTATAGAGTAAAATCAGGTGCTTCTCCAACAGGGAACTAACTGAAAGCAGCTCCAAAATGCTTTAATTGAACTTTGCTTCTCTCTCCATATTCCTTGGTTTACAGAGTATTCTTGGTTTCTGGGGACATGGACTAATAGTTTTAAGCTTTTCTTCCTTATCCTTCATTAATGCAATGTCCCTGGATCTCTACGTTTCTCAAGTAGAGAAATTTCTCAAGTGTGTCACTGCAGTAACATTCACAGATGGTTCACATACAGAGAACAGGGACGAGAAGACAAGCTGTCCTCATGACTTGATCCAAGAACAGAAGGCATGTAGATATCACAGACATGGTATAAAAACCCAATGACAAAAGTCCATCATTGGGATCATATCCTGAATACATCAATTTACTCGCCAAACTTTAAATACAGGCTCCATCTATTTTCAAAAGCAGAAAATACTAGATATTATTAGAATCAACAATAAATACTCAGCCAGATCACCTGTGTAACTTCTTTCTACATTCAGGGCCATCCTGAATGGGAAAAAGATGTCAAATGGGAGTTTCCAGTGCATTTGTGGTTGGCCTCGTGGAGGTTCTGGCCACTCTGTCATGTCAGTGAAGGTAACAACAGTTGTCACAGGTACCATGCTCATGTTTAGAAACTGCAACAAGAAAGCAAACAAAAAGAGTTTAGCAGTCTTAATACAAAAGACATTCCCATCCTCAATTTTCTAATGGGGACTCACTGTAGATGACTGGCAAGGATGATGTCTTTGGGACGGTACGAGTTAAGTGTCCCAAGTTTCCAGAAGAGTAAGCTCTCTTTCTCAAAACTGATATTTAGCAGGTAAACTGAGGATGTAGTAAAGATCAGTAGCTACTGTGAATCATACAGATCTCCAAACTGGCAGCAGTGACTCTAGCTCTGCTACAGTAAGCCTTCTATTCAGAGGAAAGACATACCAGCTAGTTAGTAATAAGAACAGATGCAAGCTAGCTTTATTTTTTATAAAAGATCACCTGGCTCTTTGGACAAGTGCTCACTATCAGAAAGAACTGCCACAAGATTCAATCCTATCAATAAATGTCAATAAATAAAGCACAGACCCAATATAATAATAAATTTATTGCTCACATTTTAGGACGTTGTTTCAGGAAGGAGACAGATCAGTGAAGATCGAACAGGGGATTGAACCTCTAAGGCCTCAGTTCTTTTCTGTTTTAACAGAATGCTGCAAGAAAACTAATACACTAGCTCTTTGAGCTCCATGGAGTTTCATGGCTACCTTGGGCTGATTAAAGACCATGCTGCTGCCAAAAGAGCAATCCCGGTCCCTGCCCACTTCCCAGCTCGGAATGCTAACATTGAGAGGGCATTTACTGGTACCATGCCTTCTGTGCTTGTACTGGTCGAAGCCAACCTGTGAAGTTACCACCTCGTTCACTTCCCTGAGAAGAATTTCTAAGACTGCCTTTAGAGCAGAATTCTGTAGGAAGCATTAAAAAAATTTGCAAGATAGAGTTCATGACTCTTAAAACCAAATTACTGCAACTCCTGCTGGGGAATTTTTGTGGTATTCCTCAAGGCGAATTTTAAAATACTTCTGTGCTTAAATAAAAAAGAAAAATACAATGAACAATGCATTGGGTATAGTCCTGGTTCTACATGGAGTCTGCAAAAAGGCATCATGGGTAAATTCCTTGTGCATCTTTGCACTTGCAACACCAGTCCTGCGAACATCAGCATGGGGCACTTCAGCCAGCTGTGAGCCCATCGCCCAGGCCTGCTCTGCTGCCCAAAGGGGGCCCCCCAGCAGTTCCCATTCCAGAATGGCTACAAGACAATGCTGAGGCTATTTCTTCTCTCACACCTGGAAACTTCATGCACTTGCAAGGTGTCCTAACATTCCTGCTTCCAGCCAGTTTAACCCCTTCTTGCCCTCCATGCCAGATCAGTCCTTGATCACAACTCACCACTGCTGAGCAGTTACAAGTAGAATTTCCCCAACACTTCTGATGGATGTAAGTTCTTCTATCAATGAGTAAACATACAATAGGCCAAGTCGTTCTAGTCAATATGAAGCCTCAAGATGATTGATTTAAGTGTCTGGACTTTCAAAAACTCCCTTAAAATCAGAGAGATGAGTGCAGGGAAAAAAACCCATACACATCCCCTCCTAAACAGCCGGGAGAATGCAACCACACTCTTGTGGAGCACTACATCATTTTACAATGTCCTGTATTTTCATAAAGTCCAAATACAACTGTAATTAGATATTGTGGATGGGTTCCCTGGGTTCTTAAAGCTAGGAAGTGACATCATTTGAAAGTAATGTGCAGCCTAGTATGCTTACAAATAGTTGCAATTCATAACTGCTGGCTATAGAGGAAGTTGGTTCTTTGCTAAAATGTCTTTACTAACAATCCTAATTTGTGGATTGTCACTGATGAAGTCAATACTGATTTTAATGGCATGGGGGTTTCTTGCTGCCAGGAACTTGCTTTCTTAAAATTAGCTTTGCAATATACCTCAAAGCTCTAAAGTAATTAGCATCAGTTGCTCAAGTGAATCAAATCTGAATCTCATTCTTCTTGATTAGCTCATCTTGAGAGATTTTCACCCTGCACTTTTACCAGGAATGCAAGTCTTCTTTCTCACACAGAAATCTTGCTAATGAAGCCATGTAAAAGGTGATTTAAAAAATATTTTCATGGGGTGGGGGTATCAGTTTGCCTCAGGACAATATCAGTTTTACACGGTTAACATCTTCCTCTCCTCTTTTCTTCAGGTATTTTGCAAGAAGGGAGAACAAAGGGGTACCATGAGATGCATTCAAACAAGTGTGTAAAATCTCATTTAGAACTGAGTCTGAAATTCAAAGAGTGTTAACAGATCAGATAGACACTTTCTATGTTGTACCTTACAGCTATTATGATGCCTGGGTGGGTTTCAGCTGCTCTCCCTAAAGCCCTTACAGAGAAGTGTAAGTCTTGAAATATATCTGCTGCCCAAAATACTATGTGATATAAAAAAAACAAAAACAAAACAAAACAAAACCAAACAAACAAACAAAAAAAAACCTAACAAAAAGCCCAAACAAACAAACAAACAAACCACAAAAAAAACCCCAAAACACCCATACAATGGGATCCACTGACATATGCTTGAAAAAAACTGCTCACTGTCCTCTGTGGACTTGTTAATTGACACACTTCTGCTGGCATCACAGAAACACAGAATGGTCTGTGATGGTCTGTGAAAGGGACCTTTAAAGGCCACCTAGTTCAAGCCATCTCCGATGACAAACGATGCCTTCGACTAGAGTAGGTTGTTCAGAACTCTGTCCAACCTGGCCTTGAATACCCTCTTTCTGGCTTACAGCCTTCCTCCCCAATTCTTCAAATACGCTGCTATCAGCATTAGTCACTTCCTCCGCTACCTGTTGGTGATTTCAGAAGCTATAGAGGAACAGAAATATCTTCTTAAACAGATGATCAGCATTCTGTGGACACCGTGAAATATTACTCAATTCAAATTCTGTATCAAGGCTTTAAGAGACAACTCAATAAACATGGAGTTACTGAATGTTTGCAACTACAACTTTATACCAACCATAACTGAAAGTTTTAAGATTGAGTCCTTAAGTGGCAGAAAGTGGTTCAGGGTTGGGAAGAAGATATCTGTTCCAGTTATGCAATTGAGTAAGGATAGTACTGGAAAGACCACAAAAGAAGCTTCCTCTATAAAAGGCTACATTGCAGCCAGACAACTGCTAAAATTCAATAAATCTCAACTTACTTAGTTTCAAGACCATTTGATTCCTTGCTTCTTAAATAGTCTGTAAACTCCCTTTAATCACCTCTGTGTGTGAGGGAGGGTTTTTATTCCATACCTCGAGGGGGTGACACTGGTAAAGGTGCCGTGCACCCAGTATTTGAGCTTGTGGGTTGGACAGGAGGCCCACTTTAGTCCACAGTATCTGTATCTCCAGGGTCATGGGAACCATACAACAGGAAGTGCAATTCACAGCCTGAAAATAAAATAAACCCCAGTCAAATTAATATAGTATTTTAAAAGTGATAAAGGACAAACATTATGATCAAAGTCTAATATTTTGGATAATATAGGTAAAAGAACCTGAATCCATCACTTTAGTACTGGTCAGGACAACCACCCATTCTGGAGCTACATCTATCTCATCGCCATCTCAGTTCCAATTAGAATTTGTCTCAGCTTTACCACTTGGATTTCACATTCCACTTAGCCATTCCCCCACAGATTAACAATTACTACAGTATAATTGGCTCACAAACTTCATTAGGTAATATAATAGGATATAAATATCCCTACAGAAATACTCCCTTAATCTGGAAAAGCAGAATGGATTACAATAATAATTAATAAGAAGCAACCAGCTACTATCAGTTCCAAAAGCCTGTCAGAAAACTATGTAATATAACACTGGATTCAGTATTTTATTCTTTTTGCCTATTTCAATAGCAAAAACAGTATTAATGAGATAGGAAATATCAGGGTTTGTTGGGGTTTTTTAGGGTTTTTTTTCGTTAAGTACTCTAATGATATGAACCATAATGACTGCTTACACATATTAAGACCCCTGCGAGTCATAGGATCATTATACAAAAATAGTCCAGATACCCTCACCTCCCCAAGGCAATACAAAAATATGAAAGGAAGAATATTTACAGACAGTCTTTTTGCATTCATATTACCTGCACACTGCAGTTCTGAATCAGAATGGTCATCCACTCTTCTGCCTGGGTCAAATGAGCACTGCCAGTTACAGCAAAGTCCTCTGCTCTGTTCATCCCCCAAAAAGCCTTGTATAACTTCTGCTGCATGTAACTGCAGTTACTGTCTTCCAGTATTTGGGATAGGCTGGAAATGAAAAAATAACACCTTTTAGAAAGTGATTTCCAGGACCAAAACACCCGAAACCATTATCAACATCCTTTCATTGCAGTAAGTATTTCTTCTCCCCTTAAAATGAATCAACAAGTATTGGTATTAAACAGATGCAGTTTCAATCCTTTCTACAATGAGAAAGGAGAAAAATATAGCAGGGTCATGCATGATAAGGAAAACTGACAGCCCTTTAGCCATATTATCTCATCAGTGATCCTGCACTTGCCCTGTCAAAAGAACAATCCTGATCATCAAAACAACCACTTTTTAAGATTGACTCCTCAACTCTACTCTTGCCCAAAACATACTGCCACACTAGAGCCTCAAAATGCCCCAGAAGACCTTCACAATATTCAGATTATTCTAGGAGACCACCATCTTTCCTATATTCAAGTTCTCTCAGGAGTATATGGAAGATCTGTAGAGATCCACTGTGACCTCAGGGAAGGACCTTGGCTCCCCAGCAGGACATCAGAGACTACAGAAAAACATGCCAAGTGAGTCCACAACTTCCAACTGTCAAAAAGGATGACTGCAGAATGTGTTGTTACCTGATTTTGCAGCCTGTTCTCATATTCCTTCCAAATTGAACCGTGTGTCTGAGGAACCGTGAACAACTTCCATCACTTTCACTCCTTAATATGCTCATCTGACAGACTACACATCAAGAAGCCAAACAAAAGTATAAACAGACAACATACAACACTCATCTTGTATTTAACAATCCACTCACCCCATATCCCTGCTGGGGCACTATAAAAGTCCACACAGTGCAGCACCAGAAATAAAAAAATCTCCAGTGATAAACAACAACTCATAGCAGATAAGGATACATGTTGCACAGCACCACTGTTTGCAATCAACAGTGGTGCTCCAGTGATATAGCCAGGGTTTCCACTTCTAGGCAACATATGAGAAAGAATCCTGGTCTACAAAGATGCAAAGGGAAGAAATAGAAAAAGAGGAAAATATTACCACCAATGACATCCATTCATCTACAAAGATCTAATTCGCATTCTCAAAAATGTAAATGTAAGCTGTTTTTGCATGATTGATTATTACACACTACTTAAAATATTTGTTTCCAAGGTCTCTCTCTTACCTGACCAATTTCATTTGCAGTCCAAGAGGTAAAAAAAACCCTAAATGTCCGTATCCTGACATGTGGTTAATACCAGGAAATCTCTCAATACAATGAATTGCTATTGCTCAACCTTTGTCTTTGAGGAAGTGAACAGATCAGTCAGACTAATTCTACGGAAGAACAAACTCTGCCTTAATCCTGATTGTTCATTCCACCTCTAAATGGTTGTATGGCAAGAGCCTCTGGGCATAACTTCAACAAGACTGCACTGCACACTTATGAGCTCCTGAGGTTACCACTTACCCAATTTTACATTGTCTCTATGGGACATAATTTAAGTGAACTTAACACACATTGGTATTTCCCAGATTTTTACCCCCTTCAAAGTAACTTTCTTTCCTGCTGCAAAGGCAAAATTAAGTAAGTACCTGGAATAAATTTAGTAACTTTGTTCACAAACACCAAACACATCAGATAAAGCCCTAGCTTCAACTCTTTCCTTCACAAGGCCATGCTGCTGACTTATCTCAACAAAGACCAAAATCAACACAAACCTCCCAAAACCCCAAACAAAACAAACAAAAAAATCAAAATAACCCCACAAAAAACCCAAGACAAACAAAAAACCACAAAAAGCCCAAAACTAAACCAACCAACCAAAAACCCCACCCTCAAAAAAACCCACCAAAAAGCCCCAAACAAAAAACACCTAAAACAAAACCTACAAACCAAGAGCAAATACAGTAACGTAAAAATTATCAGCTCCTTGCAATGCCAAGCCTGGATTTTTCTTCTAGCATGGTTTACTTGAGACCAGAAGAGCCTCCCCTCCTGTCTTCAACCATTTGCATCCCAGGGTTCTATTACTACCATACCACAGTGACACTGCCCTAACCTTTTCAGGTCTCATCTGTACAAAAATGAGTCACAAGCTACAGACTACAAACTTGGTAAAATTCCAGCGAGGATGGGGATACTAACCCAGAAGTGCACAGTGAAGTGCTGCTGCAGAGAGGATCTGGAGTTCCCAGAGATGTTGCTCACTTTGAACTGAACAGAAACACTCTGAATTCCACTTGTGCCACTATATTCTATCTCATAGATCACCTGAAAGTGCAATTATAGAATCATAGGAGACAAGGTGATAGGGTTATTGATGACTTTAAGCTTGTGTTAAGCTGCTCTAAAAGGGAAGAAGATTCACAGACCTCAGAAACAACATTGATGCATGTGTTGTCTTTCATGTGGGGAGCTCCAGGTGGTGAGACTGCAGAGACATTTACCTGGAGAAAGTAAGCATACTAACAGTTAGTAATTGTTTAAAAGGAGAGTGCATTTTTTACTCTATTTCATCACTTCTCCATGCAAGAAAGATTTACCTCCGCGCTGTAGTTGTGACCTAGGGGTACATCACACTGCTCCAGATCCCAAATCTTTTTCCAGGAAAGTAAGCTACCTCCCTGACTTTATTCCTATATATGCCCATTCATTTAAAAACACACCCTTACTTACGTCCTTTTTTGATCTAATGTCCTACTTTAGCAAGAAAAATCTTGTCTCAGACACAGTACATTCCCATTTTCCCTTCAGAAGCAGAAATTATTTTCATTGGCAGCAGAGACTGACCTTCATGGACTGCATAACAGTGTCATTAATTGGGACCTGGGGAAAATAAACAAACCATTTTACAATACCAATAAGAAGCTAAGCAAATTGCTGTGTTTGCAAGTGACCAAAGCCATAAAATAATTACAAAAGAACCTGAATACTATATTGACAAAATTACTTTGTTTATTCCAGATGTGAAAACTTGTGATCATTTTCTATTTTATAAATCAGAGACACATTCCACAGAAGCCATTTTAAAATACCAAAACACAAATTTAAGCTTGGCCCTACTAATGTCCTGCAGAATGCAGGTATTTTTAACTGTCACATCTCTGATCCATTCCTGAAACTCCATCTTCTGCAATCAAATAAATACTTCAGCAACCAGTTAAGGAAAAAAACTGAATTTTGGCAACAGTGACAAAGAAAGCCCTGAAAATGTTAATTAAATCTGATCAATAGAATATTCTCTGCTAGTTAAGTACATTTAGATTTCCAGTATAAAGGTAAACTGAACCATCAGCCTTAATAAGTACTCCTATTTACAATGTTGTTTTCTCTTGGAACACCAGAAAAATTCTACAAGGTGAGAGAAGACATTTTCATATAAGCATTCAGTAAGACCAGTAGGATGAACCCAGAACAGTACACTGGTTGCTTTTAATTTATTGTCAGGATACATAGCAGAGAAATTTATATGGATATAAATAGAGTTAATATTAATAAGGGGCCTTCAGTATGATTTTAGAGGTCACACTCTACGTAAAAAGACCACCCTAACTCTTTACTGAGAACATGTATTGCTTTGTTGATCAGATGGAACAGACAGGAATACTTTCCTAAACCCTCTGCTTAAAATGTGAGAGAATTTTAGATAAACCATTAGAACTATAAAGTATCAATGACGTACCAGTTAAATACCCTAAGAATTTGCTAATAATGGAAATTTATTGGAAAGTAGTTTGAATTGAAGGATTATCACTGGTCACACGTGACACTTTTAACAGGTTTCTCAGCAAGGCCTCAGCAACTGGGAGATCAGGAGTGACATACCCAATGACCTTCAGTTTTACAGTTACGTGAGGTCCCAGTGGAAGGCAATGCATAGTCAAATAATTAAGATTTTGAACAAAAGCAAGAATTATGAAATGCACCTTTAGCACAGTGAAGTCACGGTAGTAGGAAGCAGCATCTAGGGCAGGGTCAGTCATGCAGCTCTTGCTCAAGTTGGCAAACACCCGAGTACAGCTTGTGCTTTTACTGTCCAGGAAACCTAGGTGAGTTAAGACATGACAACAGATAAAACAGAAGAAAACCACCCTAAGATATTCTTCCCCCTTTACTTACCAGCAGGATTTCCATCAACACAAAGTCCACTGGCTCCCATTTTTACTGGCTGTCTAAGCATGCTCAATACAGATGACGAATCAAAGTAGATTAGGATTGGATCACCAGCCTGAAAAGACAATTTGGAGAAACCACAAAGTTACAGTGGAATACTAAGGCCAAGGGCAAGAGACAAATCTATACTTCTTTGTGTACACCCAGTTTTGTCTAAAATGTTGTCCAACCTCTTAAAAATGAGGTAACTGACCAGACACTTTTTATACACTAAGGAATGGAAAGTACTGAGAGATAAATAGTTCAACAACGTGCTCTGGTAACCAGGAGGGCCAACTGTGTCCTGGGATGCATCTGGCTCAGCATCACCAGCTGCTAGGGATAGGCAATTGTTCCACTCTGTTCTGCATGCTGGTATGGCCTCACCTTGAGCCCTGAGGGCACTTTTGAGTGCCACAACATAAGCCATAAAGCTACTGGAGTGCATCCAAAAGAGGGTTACAAAGATGGTGAAGGGCTTCTCCAGGGGAAGCCATACACGGAATGGTTAAAGTCACTTGGCTTGTTCAGCCTAGAGGAAACGGAGGGGAGATCTCATGGCACTCTGCAGCTTCCTCCTGAGGGACAGACACTGATCTCTGCTCTCTGTGGATGAGGGACAGGACCCAAGGAAATTGCTTGAGCTGTGTCAGGAGAGGCTTATATCAGGAAAAGATTCTTCCCCCAGAGC
>PYHW01010713.1:79474-105698 GCA_013186435.1 Turdus rufiventris
CCCGGCTCCCCCCCGCTCCCTCCCGGTTCGCCCGGCCCCCGAGGGCAGGGCCGCGGGTGTCGTGGCAGCGCTGCCGGGATACGCGTCGGTGTTGTGGGAACGGCGAGCGGCCGAGGGGGAGCCTGCGATGTCCGGCGGGCACCTCTGGCAGCCGCATCCCTGGGCTGTCCGGGCCAGCGTTCGGGACCTTCGGGAAGGCCTGGCGCTGGCGGCCTAGAGCTGCCCCCCGGCCCTGGCCGCCATGGAGCTGGCGGTGCGGGAGCTGCTGCTCGCCGCGCAGAGCGCGCGAGGTGAGCGGGCGGCTGCGGCCTCGGGACCGTCTTGAAAAAGAAGTGAAATTAAAATTCGACTTCAAAGAGGAAAACAGCTTGATCCTAATCTGTTTTCTAAACTCACTTTCTAGTGCGCTAACGTTAGTGATTTTAAATAGCAAGAGAGTTGTTAATGCTTCATCTTAGAACTATCCCTAACTTCGAGCAACACGTGCGTATTTTCCTTAAACATTCTCCATTTATTTCTGCAGAGGAGAGAATGGATATCACGTAGCTCATTTGAATGCATTCGCGTCACTACACCTGGATGCAAAAATGCTTTATTACTTTTTTTTAAATTTCAGATGTTCAGGCTTTGAAGAACGCTTACAAGTTAATCAAATCAGCCACTGAAGGACAGACTGCGCTTAATTCGTCAGACAACATCAGCGCCGATTTATATGTTTTATGTGCTGAACAAGCGCTTCAGGTTTGTAATTTAGGTCCTTTATCTGTATTAAATAAAAACATGTATATGATGCGCTGTATTTGCGACTGTTACAGTTACTACTTTAAAAATCTCAGAAGCACCTGAGGAAAGTATTACACGGTTCTGGTTTTGGAGAGCAATTGTTTAAACATACCTTTTCTGTTAAAACTCCACACCACACCTAAATCCTCACTTCTTTTTTTCACATACATTTGGAATGACAAAACTAATGGGCTTATAGCACAACAATTATGCATCCCTATGGAATATTGCTTACATACTGGTATGGAGTTAGATGTTAAGATGTTACCCTTGATTAGGCATGCATTTTTAAAAGCTAACAATTCTTAATTATTTGTTGCAATTAAAAAAAAATATTGAAATGCTTTTTTTTTTTATGTTTTAGCTGGGATATCTGGAAATTAGCAGTGACTGTCTACAGATGTATTTTAAAGGAAGATTTCCTGTGAACCAGTTTCTTGGCAGAGCATATTTGTGCCAGGGCCAATTGCATGCTCCACACTCTACAGATGATTTGGTGAGAAATTGTGAAAGTTGATTTATATTAAGCCTGGTTTTACAAGTATTTATTCCTAGGTTTTTATGTGTTGCTTTCAGTCATTTAAAATACACAAGGATAAGCAAGACTGTGGGAAAAATGGAAGGAAATATATAAACAAGTAATTTGTGAGTAAACAGAACGTACCATCTGAATCTCGGTAATATTTCAAATATTTTGGAGAAGACAATAAAAAAGAACACTTTTAAAATTTTCAGGTGGTTGATTGTTTCAAGTCGCCCTCTTAACTTTTTACTTAAATATGATACTTTCAGACCAAATTAGCCGTAACTGTTAAAATAATTACTGATTTTATTTGGGAAGCATTTGGTAGGCTTCCGTACCTTGGGAAGTGGAGGACTGAGGAGGCCCTCAGAGAGGTTGTGCAGTTCATTTCTTTGGCACTGTATATTCAGCACTCACCAGTAACATTTCCATGTAGTACTTGGATGTGGCTTTTTGTAATGAGAGGTGGTAGCAATTCAGGAGGATACTTCTGCTTCTCTGTGTTGCTTTGAGGTGTTCCAATTGACTATATATGAAAAGTAGTTTTTATCTCCTGCTGATTTTAAAATGGAGTGAGATCTGTTCTCTGTCTTCAGTATTTCACTTGTCCTTGTACTGTGATCAGTCAGCTTTGATCATCTGTTGATGATATCTAGACCCCAAAAATAGCCTTAACAGATGTTTAGAATCTTAAAGTATTCTGTGTTGAAGGGGACCCACGAGGATCATCAAAGTCCAACTCCTGGCTCTGCACAGGACAATCCCAAAAATCCCACCATGTGCCTGAGAGAGTTGTCCAAATGCTCCTTGAGCTCTGTTGGCCTTGGGGCCATGACCACTGCCCTGGTGAGCGTGTTCAGTGCCTGACCACCCTCTGGGAGAGAACCTTTTCCTGATGTCCAACCTAAACTCTCCCTGACACAGCTCTAGCAGCTCCCTTGGATCCTGTCCGTGGTGACAGAGAGCAGAGGTCGGTGCTGCCCCTGCACTGCCCCTGAGGAGGAAGCTGCAGAGTGCAATGAGGTCTCCCCTCAGACTCCTCCAGGCTGAACGAGCCAAGGGACCTCAGCCAATCCTTATGTGGCTTCCCCACTAGGTCTTCACCACCTTGTAACTCAGAGTTTGTGTTATTTGTGTTCACAAATACACCTGAGAGATATTTTAGTTGTTTCTTTGAATAATATGTTTGAATTAACTTTCAAGCTAGAATATTTTCCTTGTTATATTTTCTGTGCTTTCTTTCTTCTACGAGCACATGTGCAGAATGACTGGTCAGTGGTGACTTTAAAACCTCATGCATGTTAGCAATGCCCAGTGTCCAATTATGTTTCTAAATTAATAAACTATTCTGTTAAGTTTTGTGAATCTCAATCAAAATTTACTGCTCTCTTCTTGGCTCTTGTTAACTTCTTAGAAGTTAAAAATACAATTAAAAGTACAGTCCTTCCTTGTGTCATGTGGTGTAATGGTCTCTTAAGATACATTTCCCGTCAGTTGTAAAGTTTTGTCACTGCTGTGTTCCTAGATAATTTATGAAGGTATAAGTGGCGTGACATCTCATGCTAAGTAATCATTATTTACATAGAAAAGATAAATTTGTCCTTGTTTTGGTTTCCATCCTAAGGAATCCTTCTTAATTGATTAAGATGCTTGTGTTCTTAAGGGCCAAGTGCAACTTCTCTACTTTAGTACATATTTCATCTCTGGTTTTCCCTTTATCTAGGCAGTTCCCATTTATTGATTAGTACCCTTCTTATGCCATCCCAGAGCTCAGAGATTTTAGTTTATCTTTTCTAGCATGCTGTAGAGACCCCCTCTGGTGTCATCCCACTCCTGCTCATCCAGCTCCACCTTGGCTTTGCTATTTGCACTGCATCCTCCTACACTTCCAAATATTCCCTTATACTATCTCACCCATCTTCTTTACACCCTGCTTTTAGGAATACTGATGAGACCTTCCCTGAGCTGCCTTCCGGCTCAGCAGTCTCAGCTCTCTGTCTTTGCCCATAGGAGAGATATTTCAGTTCTTTCTTGACCTTTGCAGCCCTGCCTTGGACTCTCCACAGCATCTGTGTCTCTCTCGTACTGAGGAGCCCAGAACTGGGAGCCGTGCTCCTGGGTGTGGCCTCACCAATGCTGAGTAGAAGGGCAGGATCACATCCCTCAGCCTGCTGGCCACACTCCTCCGAAGGCACCCCTGGACACTGTCAGCCACCTTTGCAGCAAGGGAATGCTTCTGGCGGGTATTCTTCCACTTGGTGTCCACTGGGATGCATAGCTCCTCCTCTGAAGAGCTGGTTCCCAGCTCCTTTAATGATCAAAAAGGCATGCCTGTCACATCATTCTGTTGACAAATTCCTGTTGGAGCCTTTTTTAAGAAAATAATTCCTTGAGATTTTTAATGGGACAAATTAATATAACTTTTTTCCCCACTGGATTTGCTCTTGGATATTTCCAAACTTTTTTTGCTAAAAGCTTAAAAAGTATGCAGCTTTGTAGGTTTGGAGAATTTCAGTCCCCATAATTAATATTTGGCAGAAATGAAGTAAATTGAAAATACGGTCTTAAAATTTGAAATCAGGAAATCATGTAAATAAGCTATCAACCAGTTTTTAATTATTCTGTTTCTATAGCAACAACTTACTATGGCAGTATGTTTTAGTTGAGAGTGGTCTGAAAATAAAATTTATGAAATATGAACATATTGAAATAGGAAAAAAATCTACTGATTTATAAAAAACATATTCAAATTGCACTAGCTTTTCTTTGTTCTATTCTAGGAAGAGTTTGAAAAGTTTGTGCTGTTTTTTATGAAGGCAATAGATTTTGCAACCCATAACAGAAGGTAGGTCATACTGACAGGATTAATTCTAAATCCCAGGAAATGCTACTGATCTGCATTTTCAATTCTTTGTCTTGATTTTCTTTAGGTAGCATGGAGTTGTGTTGTTAGGGTTTTTTTTTTTGGATTTTTCCTTCCAGTTTGTAACTTCTGTTACTGCTGTGTGTGCTGTAACAACAGAAGGATACTGCAGTCTTACATGGTCAGGATGAGCAACCCTGTTAAAAGCTGACAGATATCTCAGCACTTCTTACCCTTTTATAGTTATAATCTATAGAACAAGAGCACCATTTAAGCTTATTTTTAAGTGGATAATTATTGAGTAGGGTATAGTTGTAAGAGTTACCATATTCTTTTTGTGGTGTACTTGTCTTCTCAGTTTTTAGTCAGGATTGCTTCCAATGAAAAGTACAAGGTGCACTTTTTAACTTCTTAAAAGTGTCTTACAGTACTCAAGCTGTGATTTTATGTTTATTCAAGTTCATGAAATACTAATTTTTTTAATTCTTATTTTTCAGGTATTTTTTTTTGATATATAATGCCTCAGTTCTTTATTGGCAACTTGTGAGGCCATTTCTTAAGCCTGGATTCCGCTATCGCCTTATTCCCAGCCTTTCACAGATTGTTACAGCATTAAACCAAATTGAAGAGCAAGACAATGAGTGGCGAGCAGAGCTCATGATGTGAGTTTGATTATATTTATATTTTTTCATATGGGCTATGGAACTGCTTGTGGAACTGCTACCTGAGGTCTTTAATAAGGTATATTTCACTGTAATGTTGTAGATGTATTTATTAAAGCTTAATTAATAACTTCTTACAGAGACATGAATGTACTGAACATAAAAGGTGCTTCATTTCAATATCTACTTTAAGCTTGAAGTTTTAGTGACCGCTAAAGAGAAGTTTTAGAGACAACTGGGCCCTAGATCGGATCTGAATTTGCACAGTAATTTTGGATGCAGTGTTTGAATCATTGATAGTAATTGGAAATAAATGGTCTATAAATATGAATGTATTACCACTCTTACATTTCCTGAGTGAAACTGGAGTATAAACCCTGAGATAACTGTACTGAGAAAAATAGTTTTATGCACAAATGGAGGAGTGTCCACGTAATTTTTCAAATTACACTCCCTTTTCATAGAGATGTTTTGATCCCCTATTCAACAGACTGATTCCAGTTCCTCTTGCAATCCTACTATAGTTTGTTCCCCTTGTCTTTGAGAATTTTTCTGTTTCTTTGGTCTATGACTGTGGTTTATTGATATGTAGCATTTTCTTTATAAACTGGAACTGGAGGGAAGTAACAAAACATTCCAAGGGGTGTGCAAAGGACTGTCCGGAATACCATGCATGCATTTTCTTGGTACCGAACTCTTGCTGGGGTATTGATGAGAGCAAACAAATGCACACAGTGTGTTTGTGTTATAAAGCTAATGTTTGCATTTATTTATTTTAAAGTTGTATTTATTTCTACATTTTTAAAAATTATGATTATCATTGTCGTTAATTTATGTTGTGGAGTCACAGGCTCTTTTTCAGTTAAATAAGATAAAGTATAGAAAATCCAGTAGATATATTGCAGTTTCCGATAGGAATAGTTCTCTTTTGCTAAATGGCTTTGAAATACTAGCCTTTCCAGTCTTTAAGGGAGAATCTTAGAATGCATCTCACAGAAATGTTTTTTCTCATACACTTTAAAATAATAAGCTTTTTAATTCCAGGTATCTTGTTGAGAAAAGTTTTCACAAAAAACCTCCACATTTTCCAAGGTTCTTAGTGTGATCTGCACTAAATATGTGTTAACAACTGTATATATCTGGAAGAAGCAAAAATGTAGAAATTAGAGGATTTTTTCTGTGTTGAGTCAATGCTTTATAGCACTATTTGTTTGTACTGCATTTAGAATTGGTAACTTGAATACAAAGAGTGTTAAAAAATATGACTAAGAATTGTTTTGGAAAGTGTTAATAAATACTTAATACAAACATTTATTTGATCTGCAGAAATTTACTTGAGTGCTTCCTTGATGCTTCAAAACTGGAAGAAGCAAAAGAGTTTTCATCTACTGCAGCAGTCTTTATTAAGGAAAATGTTCCAGATAAATACTCTCAAATATTTTCTTTAATGGTAATGCTGAAAAATATTTTAAATTCCCATTAAGACATGAGCTCTGTCCACGTTTCATAAGGTCATAGTTATAATGTTATATAAGCTGTTTTCTTCATTTGTGTTTTGTGAGCTACCAAACAGTTTGGTAGATGTGCAGAGATTTTCACAAATTGTGTATTTTTGATACTAGAAGCTAAAGAACTCCCTGCTGCTCCATGTTCTTTTAACACATCGTGATATAATGGGGATAACTTTGGCCAGCCCTAAAAATTGTTTGGAACTAATTATTGTTGAAAGAGAAGGTGTAGTGAGATCAATTTAACCTGACTTATGCCACTGAGGGCATATTTAGTATCTTTTGAGTTTTCTCATGCTGATAAATGCTTAAGTGATTCAGCTTGAACCCTGTAAATAATTCTGGAAATTGGAGGATATATGACAAGAGTTCACATTTCTTGCATGCCCTTAATTTGGGAAATAAGAGGATGAAGACAAATGTGGCAAAAGCAGGATGAGGCAAACACAACTCGGAAGCTGTGTGCAGGCATATTTTCTTTCATTTTTCTACACTGTCTGTTGTCTTTTTTCTGTTCATCACTTCATATAGAAGTATGATCCAAACTACAAAGAACTTTAGCAGCAGCATACTGGAGTCCTGCAAAACTTAGTGTTCCAGTACAGCCTAAGTAATCAGTATTGATAGTTGTGGGCAGTCAGTGTGAGAGTCAGAAGAAATGATCTGCACACTCTTAATGTGTAACTCTACAGTTGAGTTGAAGTTACTGCAGTTTATTGTAATGTTTTAATATTTTCCCCTGCCTATTATCTATAGGTACAGATAAAGTTTAATTTGGCATGTTTCTCTCAGCTAGATGACATGATTTCAGAATGAGTTCTACCAAAAGGTGTTAAAAATGCATTAATTAGGATTCTAACTGAGAAGGTAGTTCCACATTTATATTTCTGCTGGCAGTTCTGATCCTGACTATCAGAAGGTCAGTATAACTCTAGTGGGTGATTTTTGTATTATCTATGCAGAACAGCATAGATTATCATAGTAGCCATATTGCCCTTAAAGTTCATGAAAACAGTCAACATACCTTGTTTGGTGTTAGTCCTTTGCGTATTTAACCGAATAATAATTAAATTGTTATTTTATAGGTGTATCACAAACTAATGAATATTTCCCAGATAAAGAAGGAAACACAAAATTCCCTCCATCTTTCAGTTATTTATAAAATGCAGGTGTTAAAATTGTAAGTATGAAAATGTATCCTTCCACTTGTACTTTTATGCTGCTTATTACAGAGATAGAATCAGATTCAGGGATACCATGTGCTTGTAGAAAAATCTAATGCAGAGTTTAATTCCTCAAAAGGTAAATGATAATAACATTTTTTGTAGTAACTGTCAGGTCTGTCTAGAGAACACCCTCATCTAAAAAGTGAGCTAGCTATTTGGGAACATAGGGATTTGTGTGTTGTACAGATATTGCCAGGAGAAAGAATTTAAGAGTCTGAAAGACATCTTAATATCAAATGGACTCTCCTTCTATCCCCAAGCTGTGTACAAGAAAGTAAAGATAACGTGGGGAAATCATCTAAAATACAATGTACAAATCATGAAGCATAATGCTTTTAAAACTCTTTAAATTTTAAAAGTATAAGAAAAATTTGAAAAAAACTCATGTAATTTTTTTTCAGTGTCTCAAGATTTCCCCATTTTAAAAATATCGATTATTTTCTTAGTAACAGTGAATTAATTTATACTGACATTATGGGAAAGGAGTCTTGCACACCTTTTTTGTTTATTCTGGAATAAAATTTATCGTCTGAAATATTAATTCAGATACTAAAGTTAGGTTTTATTGTTTTGGGTTTTTTTTCTTGATATTTCAATGTCCAGGTAGCCCACTGATACCTTGGAATAAGAGCCATCCATTCTGAAGTTAGGAGAGTTATTTCGAACCTTTAATGCAATAACCTTTCTCACTAAATATTATGACCCGATTCCTCATATGTTGCAGGCAGTGGGACACAAATGTATTTCCAAGTGATGCCACCGCAAATCTGAATTCTATATATGTGCTTTTGAAGCAATATGATGTACCTCCAGCATCTGTTCTCAATGTGAAGTGAGTTTGATTTGTCATAGTGCCCTGGAAGTTGATGATGAATCTGATCCTGCTTCCATGGAAGTCTGTCAAAATTCCTGATGACCTTGCAGAGAGTGAACTCTTACTTAACACATAGGTCATCTTAGAAAAAGACAAAATCCTTTTAGGCTTTATGACAGAACACAAGATAAAATATCTTCTGCATACAGCTGTTTGTATAACATGATTTAATCTTTCCATAACAATTTCTTATTGGTAAAACGAGATTTTTTTAAAGGTCTTAAAACTGACGTGTACTTTCAGACTGTAGTTAATTTTTAACTTTTCCTAGGGCCTTTCCCAACTCTTAAGCATAAGTTTGAAAGACAAAACTGACCACTATTCCAGTAGTTATATCACAGCTGTTACACATGGAAGAAATACTACATTTTTACTTGTTAAGGTAAACCTTCTTTGACAATATTCAGGTATCTCATCACTTCTGTTCCAGACAGTGCGTTGTGCTCATTTGGTTATTTACAGACATCCAAACAGATGGAACAGAGTCTCCATCTCTGCATCTGTGTTCTTAGTTCCTAGGCAGCCGAATGATGGATTTGACTGTTTTGTGTGCTGGTTCATTGAATTGGATTTCCAAAATTTTCTGCAATCTTTCTATGATCTGAAGTTTCTTACTTCAGCATGTCTGTGCTTCATGCATTTCATTCTGTAGTTTTTGTCTTCTTCAGGAAGTGTTTGTGCAGACTTTGTAGGAGTATGCTTATTATTTTCCTTAAACAGATTAACTTTTGTATTTTCTGTGTAGCCAACTTTGAACTCTTTCTGTTTTTCTTGTTAACTGTAAGCTTTACCAGTATAATTATAATAATAATGATAATAATATTTAACATTATAATTATAATTCCTCTAATATTTATATGACTTTCAGGTTTTCAGATACATTGCACAGTTACTTTCAAATAGTGCTTTTTTAATTCCATGGAAGAATAATATCAAATTCTCTGAGTGATGTTTTTGTATTTTTGAAGGTTTCCCTTGATTCTGGAATTAGCTCATTTTTCTCTGAAAGTAAACTGCATTGAGCTCGCAGCTCATTGTATACTTGATTTGAAGAGCGTTCCAATTACTGTAAGTTTTAATTATGTGGGTTTGGTTATTTATTTTCACACACCCCCATATTCCCACACCTCTTTTCTGTTAATATTTCAAAAATAGTACTAATGGTTCTATGTTTGTTTTGGCAAATAAATATTGACTGTACATTTGTGCTTATGTTTTTAAAATGGTACCTGTGCTAGAGTTTGATTAGAAGTTAAATTTGTGTATTAATACTTCATAGGAGCAAGGGAAACTTATTGAGATAGAATGTCTGGAATATGAATATGAAATGAAGAAAAATGGCACTGAAATTGTAACTTATACCAAAGGAGTTGTTGAGGTATGTTCTTTAACTTTGAGAGAAAAGTACAAGTTTTAATGTGTTAAATGTGGAAAATCGCATTTGACTGTGTGTCTTATTTACATTATACTGATAAGGAATTCTTTTAACCTTCATATTCTCTTAAATTGGACTTCCAAGAAGGAAATGGAATAAAATAAACCACAGTTGTGTATTGCTCCCTTAAGTCTTCTGTCTGACTGTAAAGGTTTGTTATATATTGCTTTTCAAGAGCAAAGATGGTAGCATTGAGGCATAGAAGGGCAACACTCTTGTGTTTTCGTATTTTGCCTTCATGGGATCTCTTTTCATGGAATATCTTGGGTTGGAAAGGACCACTAGGGATCATTGAGTACATCTCAACTGTGATTCCATGTTATGGTCAATCTTACACAAATTCTTATGTCAGAGAAATGCAGATTGTCCCTGATAAATTGTCACACTAGGGAGGATTTTCTTCAATTTCTGTGGTTGGTTGGCTCAGTTGTAATTCAGACCATCAAAGTTAGAAGCCTAAATATCAATATTATTAATGGGATTAGAGAGATGCCTACAACGAGCAGTTTAGACCAGCTGTTAGAGTCACCTAAAGTTTCTACAGTGGGAAGTAGGAATATGTTTAATAGAAATTGGAAATGCAAAGGCTTACTCCTATCTAAGGCTGTTATCATTTTGGAGTTCAGAAATTCCAATCACCTTTTGAAAAAAAAAACCTCTTGTTACTGAATTCTTCATAATAAACACTACTACTAATAAAATATAAACCAGGATGTTTAGGTATTTCTAAACTTCAAGTCTACAATGTATGCAGTTGGAGAAGGATTTTGTTTGATTTTTTCTGTTTTGTTTTGTTTTTTACTTGCATGACCTCTAAAAATAACATAAGAAACGACATGTCTGTTACTGTAGGTGACATTGGCTTTTAGATTTAATAAGAACCAAGTTTACTTGGCAGTATGGCAAATTCCATTAATAATATTGTTTTTTCCTTCTCTGTACTGCATCTGTAGCTGTATGTGAAAAAACCCAAAGAGGCTAAACCATCTGAATTCACAAGTATTCACAATTATTGATTATTGTTTATCATAAGAATGGGGAATAGCCAACAGACTTCGGCCAGCTTGGAGCACCTAAAAAAATACTCCTTAGTTATTGATGCCTATTAAAAAAAAAAAATTACTAAGGGAAATATTAAGAAAAAAGTTTCCCAAGTCTGCTGGCTGAAGGACTGTTTTCAGCAGAAAACAGTCCTGAGATTAAAATTTGGAGGAACAAGTAAGAAATCCTGTTTATTAAATGCAGTAGTGCTAATTACTTCTTCATGTACGTAGGCTCAGCTGAAATTGATAAAAAATCTTGAATTAACATTAAAACGTGCAGTTCAGTTGGGAGATCCTGGTGTGATCCAGGTTGTTTGTGCAACCCAGTGGAATCTGTGCTTACCACTACTACAACATAATTTGCATCAACATGTGCGAAAGCCATTGATCTCAGTTGCTGATGTCCTTGAAGAGATTGACAGGTAATGTTTAATGCTGTGTAGTTTTTTGAAAGGTCTCAAAGCATAAACTCATTTAAAAGCTCAAGTTCTCTGATATTATCTTTGAGAATAAATGCATGTCTGCATGTTGCATACATTTCCCTGTTAATCTTTTAAATACAGGTTCCTTTCAGGCACAACCTTGCACTGTTTAATGATCTGTAACAAAAAGGGAAATATTTTAGGAATTTAAAAGAAACTCTGCTTAATCAAAATTATTTTGCGAAAATTCCAAAACTGCAGTATATGTGTTGGACTGTGGTCTAGATTCTTGTGTTAACATTGCCTTTGTTGGTTAAAAAATAAAATCCAAAAAATTACTTTTGAAAAAATGTCATGGCTTCTATACTGCATATCAAGTAAGACACTTCTTGCAAGATACTATTTTTGTATCTTTGATGATACTTTTTTTTAAATTGGAAAAACCTACTGTATTAAGAAAATTTATTATTTTGGGGGATAGATTCTTCTATTTGCAATTATGCTGTACTTAATCTAAGCACCTAAATATTTTCACCTTTTCTGTTAATTTGAGTTGACAAGTAAACATTACTATTTGTTGCTTAGTTGAGTTTGGAGCCATGCATCGACTGACTGTTAAGAACAGAGATCAGAACTTTTGCAGTAGAATGAATTGTAATTGACATTTGAGCAGGACAGTAGGTGGTTTCTGCTCCAAGTATTGCAGAGGAAGGTGAGGAATTTAGTTTTTAAATTCATTTTTTTAGTTGCATAAAGAGTAGATATACACATGCATGAAAGCACTATACTGGATTACTGTACTGTTATTCAAGCATTTCTTATACTTTCTATATAGAGAACGCAAGATCAGCATAGGCAACTTTGAAATTTGTACCAAATGTTAGCAATGACAATTTTTCTGGGAAAGCTTGCAGGGAGATTTTGGAGAGATTAGAGTTTGACAGTTTGTCACATGTATATTCTTAATAATCCGGTGGACTCGGCCTGAACTCTGATGTGTTTCTGTCTCTAGAGATTGAATGAAGTAATTTGTCTCTATTAATTTGCCTGTCTTAATTTTTGTTTTGATTGCAGCATTAATTGTGGCTACTTTGGTACACAGTAAAATCAATCAGGCTGGCTCTGAAGTGGACATACATTAGTTCTTGTGGCATATTTGATAGGCTTGAAAACCTTTCTTCTCTTTTTCATCACATTGCTTTAGTTTATCTGATTTTTTGATTTTCCTTTATCTGATTTTTTGTGGTAGCATGTAGAGCTCTCAGCTGTCATGAACAGCTCCTTGGGGCAGGTGATGGATAGGGAGCTGAGTGTACCTGAGACTGGAGAACATGCAGTGTTTGGTGAAAACCTGCTGGCTCCATAGAGTGGTGAGTGATGTCAGCAACACCTGGGTAGAGACAGTACTTTGAGTGAACATTTATGCCTGAGGTGTGTCACATCTTTAAAAGAGCTGAGCAAATACAACCAGGGCTAGACTTGCAGGTGTATTAGCTTCTACTTAAATGTTAGGAACAGAGAGTCAACTTTTGTCAAAAGTTGTTATTCAGCACATTATCATTTCTCTGGCAGTTAACTACTTTTGAAAACCTCTTCACTTCATTTGCACACCTGAGCGGTACTGAAAAAGATTTCTACAGATACGTAAAGATCAGTTAGTCCACAAGATCTGTTACTTTCTCCTGCAGAATCAGTGACAGTAATATGCAGTGAAATTTTGTTACTAATTTCAATTTAAAAGGCTTAATAGTGAAAATTAAAGAAACAAGTCAGTTAAAAAGGGGATATATATTTTAATACTAGAGTCACTCTTAATTATTGAATTTCGCCTTCAGGTGAGTTTCAGGTCTAAGAATTTTAGTGTGCCTTATTTTAACAGTTTGCACTTAAATTTGTGATCCTTAGCATGTTGATTTTGTTGCGTTGCCAAGTTCATATGGAAATAGCTCGTATTGAAGAAGATAGGGAAAGACTAGAGGCTGCTCTGGAACATTTGCAAAAAGCTATTCACCTGAACAACAGTGGGCAGTATCAAGAACATCTAAGACTGAGTTTTAGGCGCCTTCGTTTGAGTGCTATGCTGTACGAGTCACCTGAGCATCTAGAGGATCAGGCGATAATGCTGATTGAACAGGTAAGCATTTAGAATAAGGTCTGTAGCTGCAATAGGCTTGCTTATCAAATTCCAGCAGAGGAGAGACAGCTGGTTATTAGAACTGTACAGTAGTAGAGGCAGCATCAGCTTGTTTTCAGCAAACTGTCTTTGCTTTGTTGCCTTGAAGTGGTCGTGCTGCTTCGCAGTCAGAAAATTGTAATAGAGGACATTTTTCCCAATTCTTTCAAAACTTACTTCTTGGGGGAAGGCAGGGAGTTGTTAAGTAGCAGAAATATCAACAGAAAAAAGAATAGCAGTTGTCAATAATTAGGATTTAATTGCATGAAACAGTCTTTTATTTAATGTGAAGCACTGTGTCCAAATTGCTAAATGTCTTAGCTGGTTATGAGATAAATCAATATTATGTGACACTTAAAAATGCCACTAAATAATACACTCTACAGTCACAATATAGGCACTGTCAAGAGTTCCTGGATCTAATTCTGTTGTGCTGCCTTAGTGCCTGTACAAAAATCCTACTGGCAACTGATTGTTTTCCTAGTTTAAATGCTTTTGCATGCAAGCTTACTCTGTTTAAATGTTGCTTTAAAAAACCCCACATCTCCTCTGACTTTGGCTAGTTCTTAGCAGACCAGAATGTTGTTTTATATTTTATAACTATTCCTAGTTACTGCCCACTGGACATCTTAACTGTTGGTAGTAAATAAATTCTGTTGTTTGTTTGAGAAGGTACAATGTAATGTTGGGTTATATACTGAGGAATACACTGTAAAGATTCATGAGATGCAGGAACCGTACATATTTTTAAATTATCTGTGGTGTAATTATGTGAATATCAACAACAGTTCTGCAGTCACTTTCAATAACTATAGTACTGTAGAATGACGTGTTAAGATACCTAAAGATACATAATGCCTATGGGTAGTGTTTTGGTAGTAGTAAGTTACATGATGTGTCTTCTGTCATATTTACTAAAAAAGATCCAGTTGTAATATAAAATGAACCCTATAACAATGAGTTCTTTTCTTTATGTAGGCTAAAAGGGGAAAACAAAAGGATGATGCAAGGAAAATCAGAAGCCTTCTGGTAAATGCAGGTCTTGCATTAGCTCCTGACACATTTCAAATAGTCCTTGATGGTGAAAATGAAGCTAAAGGTAAAGTATGTGTGTGTAACTAAAAGTTACTACACTTTGCTTTGCACACTCTTAAAGGCTGGACATACCATCTAGTGGCAACATAAAGGGAATATTGCAGTACGGATGAAGTGGTAGTTCTGCTGAATTCTGTGGCAGACTTCCTATCATTTTCATTAGGGATCTAAAAGTTGTATGGTGATACTAGAAAAGGTGTTGATTTCCCCTGCAAATTCCCCTGAATCTTACTGTTGTCCTGTAGGGTGCTTTAAGTGGTTCTTTTTTAACTGTGTGCAAGTCCTGAATGTTTTTAACCGAGGTAATTTTTAAGTGGTGTTTTCAGAAATGTCACCCAATAATACCGTGTTAACTACATTGGGTATTCTTTCTATATTGTAATTGTATTTCTCTTCTAAGATCTTGCTTTTGAGAGCTCTGTTTTTGCACAGAGTTTTAGGTGTGAATTCATTATTTACTTCCTAAAACATGGAACATAAATGGACACATTTGTTGTGCCCCAAACAGTTTGTGATTGTACAGCCTCTGGTTGAGGAAAAGCAGACAGGGAACAGACTTTTCAGGTTGTGTAAACTGTTTTGTATTATCTTGGCAATAAAACAAATGTGCATGCGACTAATTTTACTAACTTTGAGTAGAGCCAGTATACTCCTGCAGTAGAGATTATAGATGCTGGTGGAGTACAGTTTTTCATGTTGGTTGGTTTGGGAAAAGCTTCAAGAAATGAGAAGAGGGATGGATTTTGAGTGCTTCAGCAAGGAATTATGAATCTAATTACTTGCCATTCATACGGATTTTTAAATTTCTGATATATAAAAACTACCTTTAATTTTTATTTCTTTGTCAAGTTTCCTTAGGTAAAAGTAATAGTCAAATAAGCTACCTCTGTGCAAAAGCCCAACATCATACTAAAAGTGTGGAGAAAGTTGATGAACATTTGAAACACTTAAGAAATGGAAATGGCAGAGAAAGGTAATTGCTACAGACCAGAACCAGTTACATTTCCATACTATGCAGAATTTTATTCTTTCCCTGTTTCTAATCTGCTCTCTCACATGCACACTTAAAGTCACCTGTTCTATTGATAGGAGCCCAACGTGTAGAGCGATGTGTGGATTAAGGCTTGATGCAGAATTGAAACTTGCAAGCATCTTTTTAGGTCTTTCTGCCACATAATGTGCTACAACTTTGAGTCGGAAATATTAATCTGTAGAAAAATAATTTAATTTTGACAATCTATATATAATTTTGTCTTTCTTTATTTAATAGGATATGTCTACTTTTTTGCTGCACTAAAATTCCTGTGCTGAAATTTAAAGGCAGTTGTTTTCTAAAAGATTCTAGATCCAGACTTGTTTTCAAGACTTATTTTTAAATTCTCAACATTGTATTGAGATATTTAATTTACTTTATGAGATAGAAAATGAGGGTTGTCACACATTTTTTGAAACTTCTTGGATGGTGTAATTACCATCCAAGACAAGAATTTTGTCTCTTGATATGCTGAGGAGATTATTTTTAATTGATGAAATAATAGTTCTACCTTTGCTACTGACAAGAAGTCTTCCACATACCAATTGTGATTAGATGTAATTTTTTTTCTGGATGGCCATCATTATTGACATGATTGTTTTTGTCGATCCTGAACTGTGGAACCTAACCCTGCTTATTAACTAATTTTATTTATGCTTTTTCTTTGGTAGAATCATCCTTTGGGCAGATTTGGCAAAAGTTGCATGTAAACAGGAGGTGTGGGATGTCTGCCGTGCAGCATGTAGATTTTGCCTCTTGTATGATGATATTTTGTTTAGGGAGGCAACAAAGCATAAAAACAGTAAGTGACAAATTATTTTCAATGTTGTAAGGAATTTTTTCATTATTTATTAAAGTTACTAAAAGGAGTCAGACAATATTGTTTTCTTTCCTCCCATTCCCAAAGTTCTCTGAGTTTCTTTTCTGGCACGGCACGTTGGCATACATGGAATATTCCTTCTGCTTACAATTCTAGAAATTGGTCATTACCTTTTTTTGTAGAAGCTGTACAGAAGTGTTTCACCCGTTCTGTTGAGAAGCACTTCTATGAAATACCTGCCTTAAGAACACAGGCAAATTCCCTAATGGTCATCGAGGTCCATATCATTCATGCATTCTGTAGAGAAATGGGTTGTTGTCAAACTTTGTATGAGGCTCACATGTTGACATTTTTTACCCTTTAATCCTCCAATAGTGAGTGGTTCCTCTGAGGTATCCAACATTGTTCCTTGTGGGTCTGCTGAAAACCTAGCACTCGTTAAGAGTTTTTAACTTGAGGAAAAAGCACTTTCAAATCACTCTCTGCTTGCTGGCTTTTAAAGTAGGTTTTGTCAGGAAGTTTGTAAAACTCACATTTGAGAATAGATGAAACGGTTTTAGTTTTCACTAGCCAAAGCTAATCACACCTATTCCATACTGTTTCCAAGGTCCACTTAAAACAGGACATCAATTTGCTGGTTTTCTTTCACAAGTTTTACATTTGCATGCTAGCCATGTTTAGTCTTTGTCTTCTTTCCAAACAAAATAAGGGAAAAATAAGTACACTTAGCAGAAACTGAAGGTAACCACACGCCAAAAGCATCAGGAATAGAAACTGGTGCATTCTTACAAACTTTGAGTTTATATTTAAATAACCTTAGTCCTTTCTCTTCATTATTAAGCCAAAGAAAAAGAGTAATATTTTTCCTCTTTACCAATGTGTGTATTAACAGAAAGTCAACCCAGTCCATAATTCAAATGTACAAAGGCTTTAGCCTCTGCATAATTCAGTTCTATGTTCCACTTCTATTAATGCAATAAAATTGAACTAGAGACCATGCAGTCTATTCACACTGAAATTTAAGTATGCATACTATGACTGGGGCAAGTTATTTGCTGCAAATACTGAAGGTTATGCAAAATGCAGCAAAATAACCGGTAACAAATGCCTGAGGACTGCTTGAGAACAGGTTTTTGAGTGCAATAAGTGGTACTAATGAAAAAATTAGTTGCTTGAAATAGTTAAAAATCTTTTATTGCTAACTATTCCTTGTGAATTTAAGAATATGTAGGGGTTTGTGAATTTAAAAATTAAGATGATGATTTGCATGGAAATAATAATGGATTTGTTTATTTTTAGCACAGAAGAATAAAGCTAATGCAACTATGAAGGTTGATAGTCAAGGTGGCAGCTTATCAGGAGAATCATTACTGCCTGCTAAATCCTTCTCTTTTGAAGCAGATTTACTCAGAATACTAGCAGAAATAAGATTTATAAATGCAGAGGTAAATAAATTACACAACTGTCATTCATATTTGCTTAGTTTTGTTTTATATACAAATCTTGAAGCACTGGAAATTTGAGTTTAGTTATTTTTTATCTCCCTAGGAAGTAAAGAAAGAAGTGGTTTCATGAAGCAACCTTATCAAAATACTATATGAAAGTAACTTTAGCAATAGTTTTACTGCAGGTGCTGATCACACTTCTTTACAAAAAATTCTGCTGTAAAATTTTGACATCTGACATTGCATTTCTGGATCCTTGAAGTTCCAGAGTGATTTAAAAACTTACATATATAAATAATGTTTCTTTTCCCCCATATAAGTATTTAGTGAAGGTAGCTGAAGACAATTTTAAGCTTATGAAGTACTAAGCCTGTATACTTGTACATATACTTGTACATGTGTGTACAACATTTGAAAAAGCATTTTGCATTTTTTAATTTTTGAAGAGATAACAGCACTAATATGAAGTCATAATCTGTTTTTAAAATTATAACCTGGGTAGATAATTTATTTCTCTGTGTCTTTTCAGGCAACTGTTCATTTATTAAGATTGCAGGGATTCAAACTGAATGATCGTGCTGTACCTCCAGAAGCTACATACCAGTGTCGCCCAGGATATACTTCATATCTTCCTGAAAGTGATCCAGAATGGAAAACATACAGGTGCTTTTTTTGTAATACATATCAAGACCAAGGAACTCTTAACATCATTATTATCAGACCAATGATAATTGCAAAAGCTATTTCTCCTTAGTAGAATTGTCACCAGATTCTTCATTTTTGTAGGTAGTCATGGGAAATGGGAAAAGGATCTAGAAAATAGTTTGAAGTATTTTTTCCTAGGTTTCCTTTGGAGCATGGATTTTATTTTTCATTTAACATTTATTTCTCTGAAACTAGAAGCTAGTATTCCAAGCTGAAAATCAAATAAATCATTGTATATTGACACTTAGATGATTAAATTCTGTATTTAAAAATATGTTTCCCCAAATCCAAAAGGATTCTATTTGTCTTGCTTTATGGCTCCTATACATATAATGATTTCGTAGTACTGAATGCATGCAATGAATTATTCCAGTTTGCACAGCTAGTGTGTTCCATCCAACCAACTGAAATGAATTTGGGAGAGCAGAATACATCAAGTCCTGTTTTTTACTAGTCTCACATGATTATTTCTTACGAAGGAGAAGAGGAGGGAGAGAGATTTCTGAAGGTGATGCTTAGACTCTCTGCTGTTGACATTCATAATAGCACCAGCCTTACTGTCACAGTGCTCATGTCCTGAGAGAGCACGATGGCAGTTACGTCCCTAGGTCTGTTCATTAAGTCTGTCAGTGAAGTTTCTCACACTGTCTGCTTGCAAATGTACAGTAGAATGGGAAAAAATATAAACTTATCAGAGCCAAGGAGCAAAGAAGATAATTTTCTTCCGAAATTTGCTGCTAGCTATTTTTGAGGTTACCTAATTAGATTAAAAACCCATAGAAAAAAAGTACTTTGGTCTCATACTGTGTCCTGTACCATTGTTGACATAGTAATATCCAGTGTCGTTTTCTTTTGGCTTTCTGACTTCATAAACACTGCAATTCTGTATGATCATTCAAGGCTGTATTTTTAGTATTTTTTTTTCTAAGTAATAGTACATTTTGATAATAAAGACAGAAAATAAATTTATTGAAAGAAAGTTGTCACATAAAGTGAAAAAAAAAAGATATTCTATTTAAAATTATTACAGCATTTTAGAGCACCTGGAAATGTCTTTGAGTGCAAGAGCACATGCAGTTTTGATGGCATGCCTCACTTACATTGATATTCAAGTAGAGCCTTGACATGGTTATTTAATGATTTCTGGCACTGATGTGTGGATTCACACATGCATTTTAAAAACCTGAACATGTGGATGAAACATGAACCATAGACACTGTTTTTTAAGCCAATAGTCTTGAATGTCAGAGACTACTAATTTTATGTTGATACTACTTCCTTTTCTGAACCATTTTCTCATCAAAGTAAAATATAAGTCAGTGGGCGAGAACTTAATAAATGCAACAGAAAAGTAATGAAATTTTTGTTCTTGTGGTTGGTTGAGGTGTAGTACTGCATATTTAATCTTATGATAGAATTCCTTCTATGTGGAAGCTTTGGAAAAACAGCTTCTTTATTCCAATTTTGTAGTTTATGGATAGACAACTTATCTTGGTACGCTATGGAAAACTTCCAACGTGCAGCTGAAATAGGAGTAGAATTGAAGGAAGCCTGGATTGTTCACAATGCTGTGGTGTATATCTTAAATTACAACAGACATCTGATTTCTTCAGGAAGACAGAGGGACATTATTGAGTATCTCCAGACTCTTCTTGGAGCCATCAAGACTGTTGGGCACGATGGGTAAATTGAGATGTTTGGATATGAACATATTTTTTTCCTAAAACATAGAAAATATTATTGCAAACATTGAAAGTCACTTTGTGCTGTGAAATATTTATTGCTGGCTTTCACTGGTAGTGAAAGAGCCTTGGTGTATGCAGAATAGCTGAGGAGGTAAATTGTGAAAATTACGGGATAATCCTTTCTGTTTGTTCTTTGTTACTATACTGTAAGCCATGCTAACTTTAGACCAAAAAATACTACTTGCTCTTCAGTGTGGAATAGCAACATATGCATGTGAAATAGCATTTTGTTAAGTTAGAAAATTGGTGGGAAAATTCTCTTAGACTCTGAATTTGCCCAACAGCTCAAAATGCATTTGCTTGCTGTCAGTTCTCTGAACCTGAATTGCTTTGTAAATTTGCAATTATGTCTAACTAGTGTAAGGTGATTACTACTGGTTCTGAAATAAGAGAAAAGAGAAAACAAAATAAATAAAGGGAATGTGCTCATTAGTTCCATGAAAATGGGAACACAGATTACACAGTGGTTTAGAGAAATCCTGCTCTGCAGTAAATGCAGTGGGAGAATGATTGACCATTGTGGAGTAGATACTTCTAGTTGAAGTCTGACTATGGGACAAATTCCTAGATATTGACGGTGACCTCATCACTAGGTAGAGTAAGGACCAGCAACAAAGAGGTCTCTTTTAACAATACTGGGAATAAAATCTAAATTTCAGTTTGTTCAGAGATGAATAATGAATACCTGAATGAATGAATAATGGTAATACCTCCTTATTAATTTTGATACTTACATCAGCATATACTAGCAATAATCTCTTAGATGTAATTAGGCTCATGTTTTCTCAAAAAAAAAAAAATACTAAAAAGAAAAATCTCAGCTTGGCAGTGGGTTGGTGTGATAGCCATAAAAAATGTTAAGGACTTGGTTTAGGAAATTTTTTTAGAAAATAGTTGCTCTTTTCACACATACCCATCAATAAAAAGTTTTTTTAAATGTTGATCTGGCATATGTATTTTTTTTTCCTGTGATGAAAGGGAAGCTTCAGTTACAGAAAGAGTCAGAAAAATCGATGTTAGCTGAAAACTGATTCTGGGTTTTGTGATTTTAATCATTAAACTGCTTTACCGATGAGCAGATTTTTTGGGGTAATATCTGTATTTTTGTTTTCTAAGAAAAAAACTAGATTTTCCAGTAATGCTTACTTCTTGAAATCAATAACTTTATTCCTGCCTTTTATCTTGTTCTGATGCAGTATGCACTTCTGATTTTTATTTTCTTCTACAGAAGTACTGAAATTTTACTGATGTTATGTAATGCTTTGGCTCGTGGCCTAATTATTTCTTGGATTCCGAAGCCAAAACCTGCTGAGAACATGGAAGATACAGCAATAGAGAGTAGCAGAAAAGGTGAAACAAAGAAACAGGAAAAAGCAAATATCATCCAGTCTTTTTCAGTGGATCCTAGTGGACTTCATGACATCAAAGCTGCCTTAGAGGTACAAACCCCTGATTTTTTTGTAGCCCTTTACATTCTGCTGCCATACATTACAATTCCTATAAATTTAATAGTAGAAATTTAAAAAGTAAACAAAGCTACCTTTTTTTACAGTTTCTGCCACCACAGATCCTCCCCAAATGCACACTGGAGCTCCTTACCAGCTTGGAGCTGAGGACTGTAACTTCTATTTGCCTCAGGTTGACTTAAAGGAGATTCTGTTAGCCTTAGAGGTGCAATAATTTGAAAATAACTAATGGATAGCATGTTCCAAACAAGAAACTTTCCACATTCTTCTGTGTTTCACATTTATTTTTTCTCTTCTTGGTGTTTAGATTTGTGAATTTGCCCTAAATGCAATGACTGAAAGCATACCTAAGGAAAAAGTCTCTATTGCTGCACAACAACAGATCATTGCTGCCTGGGTGAAAGCAAAGCAGTTAAATCAGCAGCAGATCAGACATCAACTTGGGACTCAGGAGGAGGAGGTATGACTGCCCGGAAATCCTGCATAATGTTGAAACTTGACAAAGAGAAGTTCAATTCATAAATTCATATAATAATAACTGAAGTTATCAAGGTATATTTTCTTCTGTATATTTGACCAGAATGTAAAAACAAATTTGGGCTCTAGTTCCTTATGGAACATAGCAAATTTTTCACATTGGGTATAGGAGTGAGTCTGCATTTCTTAACTCTTCCTTCTGTTGTTAGCTGCCATGGTGATGTTTGTCATATGATGACTGTTGAGCAAAATTGATTTTGAATTCATGAATGTAAAATAATAAAATAGTTGCATTAAAAGTGTAAAGAAAAACCAGCTATATTTATGTCAACATTTACTATGGCCTCTTTATATGTATAGATTATATATTATAGACCTAGTAAGCTGGAAAGAAAAATTTAATTCTTATATATTTTTATTTTATAGTGTCTATAAAACTGGAAACTGTCAGTGGCATATGAAATTTGCCTTCATAGTATTGTTGATGTGGGCTTTAATGTTGAAACTGTAGTAGTTGAGTTCACAGTGTTAATTTAAAAAATATAAATACAAAATATTGGCCATTTTAAGGACACAGTAGAGACCAGGAATTGCTAAGAGCAAATTGAGGTTTTCAAACATTATTATTATTATTGTTATTATTTTCTCAATTAATGTTCTTAATAATATTGACTTGCAAAAAAACCCTAAAACCCCAAAACCTCTGAATGTGATTTTTAAATTTCTGCTTAGAATAATGATGAAGCACAAAATCCTCTGGCAAGAATTCTTGTTGGTCTGGAAATGTATTCATGTAACGGCTTGGGTCTCATGGATTTCACTGTTCCTAGCTTATCTCAGGTATTTTGGGTTTTTTTATAAGCTCTTGAGTTCCATGAAATTGTGTACTATACATTTGTTTTCAGATTCAATTTTAAATGGAGTTTTAATTATTTTTGAAACTTTTATTGTACCATTATTTTCTTTAACCAAGAGATTAAATATTTATGACAGGAAGGAGATTTTTGTGACAGAATAATTTTATTTATCCGAAGACCAGATAGCATTAGAATATAAATATTAGGTTTGTGCTTGTGTTGCTCTAGCAGATTGTTTCAGTAATCATCAGATGAGCATAATGGGTTCAGATGAATTCTGTACAGAACCATTCTTCTAACCCTTCATTTTTCTTCTGGGGAAAACTTAATAAAAGCATGAAGTTGTTTAGGTTAGAAAAGTCCTCCAAGATTATGGAGTCCAGCTGTTCCTCCAGCACTGCCAAGGCCACCAAATGCCACATTCACACAACTTTTAAATCCCTCCAGGGATGGGGAGTCCAGCCCTGCCCTGGGCAGCTGTAACAGGGCTGGAGAGCGCTGTCGGGGAAGGAATTTTCCCAAAATCCAACCAAAACCTCCCCTGGTGCAACTTGAGGCTGTTTCCTCTTGTCCTGTTGCTTGTTACCTGGGAAAAGAGACTGACCTCTCCCTGGCTCCAGCCTCATTTCAGGTGATTGTCCAGAGGTCTGGGTTTGTATTAGAAGCATTCAATATTTCAACAGAAAACTTCACATTATAGTGAATTTACTTTAGACAGTTGCAAGGTAGAACACAACTACACTTGGTTGTTATTGATTGACTGTTTGAAACCAAACAAGTGAGTTGCCAGGACAACCACAGAGCTACTGCTGACAAGTAGGATTTGGGTCTTTATAAAGATATAGGTATCTAATTCTAGTCAGTCTACAGATTTATGTCAAATATTACAAGTTAAATTTAACTATACTTCACCAGCATAATTTTGTATAGCAGTGTTGTAGTATCTTAATTTGAACGAATTCATGAACAATCACCACTATCCTAGAAAGGTGCAACTTTGATATGTACAAAAGAAATTAAATGGAAACATTTAGATCCTATAGTGAAACTATGCATGAAACTATAACTGTCTATATCTGTGCATATGTTTAGGTTGGAAAAGTCCTCTAAGATTATGGAGCCCAAGCTTTCCTGAGCTGCCACATATATAACAGCATACATAGAAACTACTTAGTACAATTACTGGTTGTTGCAAAACCAATTCTATGTCCCATTCTTACTTTTGGCTTAACTAAAATGGGCTCTGAATTTTGAAAGTCCTATTCCACTGACTTTTGGAAGATGATGGAGGACATGGAATAAGTCCTGGCAGATGCTTCTGGCTATAAGGCATGCACAATTACAGCTGGATTTGCACACTTACTACATGGAGGATGAGGCCTGTCTGTTGTATATTTGGTTGTACTTGTAGCTCTTTCATTTTCTAGAGGGCTTTATCACATACTTGTTCCATGCCCAGGTGGGTTATAAGGAAGATACAGCTGTAGGCATGTAATTGCTGTAGAAAAAAGCATATAAAAACCTGGAAATTAATTTTTAAATTTTGTTTTTTTAATCCTAGTTAGTGAATTTGGCTTTAGAATGCAGTTGGTCAGATTCCTCAGTGGAACTGCAGACATTGACACGACTTACATACTTTGCATATGTATCACAAGACTATGAAAGTGTGATGACTTGTTCCAAAAGGATCTTGGACTCAGATAAGAATTTTGTCCACAATAGAAATATTAAGAAATATGGCATGTAAGTACATAGAATTTTGTATGATATGGTAATGTACTTGAACTATGTTTTGAAGAAAGTAAAAAGGGCAAACGTGTTTGATCACATAAACAAAAATGAAAGAATCTTTTTCCCCAAAAATGGTTCAGTTAGAGATGAAAATGAAAGTTAAAGGCAGTGAGAGATCCAGATTGTGGCTCTGGACCCTGTTCAGAAAGATCGATGAAACTTTGCATCCAAGTGAGTCAGAAGCTTTACATCTCTGTGTTTGGGTGTCTCCCCAGGAGCCCTGCTGCTCTGAAATGATCCCTGGAACCATGGTATTTTGACACTTTTATAATCTGAAAGCAGCAAATCTGATTCTACTTTTGCTTTTTGGTGCAAGTAGCTTTCAGTGCTCATCTGGCTCTAACACACACAATTCATGGGCCAGGATGGAGTTGGGGGTGATGAAAGATCCGGGCAGCTCCTGTACTCCAGGCTCTGCTGTCAGGTAGTCTGACAGCACAGCATTGCTACCAGTGCATATGGGTGCAATAGGAATGTAACTAATTCTTTTGAAAGCCCAGTCTCTTACTTGACTGATATTTTGAAATTTGGCTTAAAAAAAAAAAAAAATTCTAAAAATGTTGATAGTCTTCAAGCTGTCTATTTTAAAAAATAATTTCCTCCAAAAGCAGAATTTAATTTTAGCCGAAGAGGAAAGAATCAGCTCCATTGCATAGCAGTTTTTTTTGAATGTGGGAAGTTTGAGATAAACATTTGAAAGATTTCAGATACAATACAGTGTTCTTTTTTTTGTTTTTCTCTGCAAAATAATTCAACTTACAAAAACAGTATTCTGTTCCTTGAAATTCGTAGTTGTTTTGTACGTGGGTTTAAAAACATACAAAACCAAGTAAGTAATCTTAATGTTAAATAGACAGTTTCAGAACTTCACAGAAATTCAGACTACTTGCTGACATCTAGCAATCTGCAAATTGCTGAAGATAAGATGTTGGACAGTGTGGCCATGAGCTGCCGATGCGAGTGCAGGGAATGTGGGACAGGATTCCAGGGAATGCAGGGCAGGATTCCAGGGAATGCAGGGCAGGATTCCAGGGAATACAGGGCAGGATTCCCGGGGCAGGATTCCCGGGCAGGATTCCCGGCAGTTCAGGGCAGGATTCCCGGGCAGGATTCCCGGCAGTTCAGGACAGGATTCCCGGGCAGGATTCCCGGACAGGATTCCCGGGCAGGATTCCCGGGGCAGGATTCCCGGGCAGGATTCCCGGGGCAGGATTCCCGGGGCAGGATTCCCGGCAGGATTCCCGGGGCACGATTCCCGGACAGGATTCCCGGACAGGA
>PYHW01010713.1:106129-166155 GCA_013186435.1 Turdus rufiventris
GGCAGGATTCCCGCGCAGCCGAGCTGGGGCCGCTCCGCCGGGGCTCTCCTGCCCTCTGCTGGCCGTGGGCCGCTCCTGCAGGCGGCTCCGGCCCTCTTGGGAGCGGACCCGAGAACTCCTGCGCTTTGGGATTACTCTTTCCTTACTCAGTTCTGTCAGTCAGTGGTATTAACCAATGGCATACATTTATTTCTGTATTCATTTTTTTTCTGATTAACTCTGGGACTGAAATCTACATCGTTTTCTTCTACATGTAGTAGAGTAGGATCCGTATCAATTTCTCAAGAGCCCTGGGCAAACTTTATCAGACACAAGCATAACAAATCCCGAAAGAAAGTATCGAAAATGATCTAATTTCCCTGATTTCTGGTTTTAATTTTAATTGCTTGGTGTATAAGTTCGACTTCAGCCTATTTTTTTTTTAATGTACAGTAGTGAAAAGTAGGAAGAAAATTACAAATCTATGTTGTTTCCTTGCTAAAAAGAGGTAATAGTTTTTTAAAATCTGCTTTCACAGCTATTTTCATTAGAGGTGTGAAAAACATATTTTAGTCTACCTTTTCACAAAATACTAAGTTTTTGAAATGTTTTCTAATTTTAAAGGAAAACTTAGTAGAAGGATTTGTAACTTCCAAAGCAAGGGACATTTAGTAGCAACTTGAATACGTCATTAATAGGAATTGGTATGATCTTCGCCCATAAGAACGCTTCTTGAAGTATTTGCTTTTATGCAGGCTTGGTAACAGGGTGAGACAAGAAATGTTAAGCACTACAGCCTGTATACAAGGAAAGAGCATAATGGAAAACTTGTCTGGAAGAAAAGATCTACGTGTAGCAGCATCAAAATCCTTTGTTCAGAGTGCCAGGTATGTTTTATGGTGAGAGAAAACTATTATCAAATAGATCTAAGGTTTAATTACAGTTTTAGGGATCATCATATTTCCTCCCAAGACTGATAAAAATCAACATAGTTGTGAGTTGAAATGTTTAACAAAGGATTTGACAAGATTTTTGCACTTTAGTAAATTTATCAAGTACTTTCCACATAGCTGACCTTGTAGTGTCATAGGATCATCCCATCCTCAGAAGGACTCTAGTTCAGACTCCTACTCAAGGCAGGGCCAGTCCAGGCTTTATCCAGCATGGCTGTGAAACCCTCAAGGAGTGGAGACGCACAGCCTGCGTGAGTAACCTGCTCCTCTGCGTGGCTCTACCCATGGGGGACATTTCTGAACCTTTCTCATTTCAACTGCTGCCTGCTCTTGCTTGTTCTGCCATTCACTGGGAAAAGGCTGACTGTTGCTTCTCAAGAACTTTGTTAGGTTATTGAGAAACTTCTTGTTAGGTGTCCCAAAGCCACCTCTTCAACTAGCCCTCTTCTCAAGGCAAGCGCAATCCAGTCCCTGGATCCTCTCAGTGGCCCTTCACTGAGCTCCTTGTGGTTTCTCCATGTCTGCCATGTGTTGGGTGGCCTAGAACTGGAGGCAGCAGTCTAAACATTTGTTCTGTGATCAGATTGACAGCTTCAAGAAACTGCTTTTTTAAAAACAGTAACACCATTCAATTGGTGATGACATTGCACCAATCTATAATTTTTTCACTGAAATGCCAAGCTGTTTCTCACTCAGAGCACACTGTGTTGTGTCACAGTCTGCAGGATTATTAACTTTTATTAATTCAAAGTATCATTTGCATAAAATATGCTCAAAGCAATTTGAATGCAGCTAGAGACATTTGGGACATATTCTTGTGTTACAGTGGTACTGTACTAAGGAAAATTCACAGTATGGTAATAATTACTGTGTTTCATTTTTTAATGTTTTTTAGAATGAGCAATTAACTTAATAAGAAGCCAAAAAAAAGTATATTATTCCAATGAGAACATCTTGAGGAGGTTTATGCTATTTTTAAATGAATGATCTTGAACTAAGATTATGCAGAAATACAGTAAAATCATGAATATGCTACTTATTATTTCCTAGTTCTGCTGAGTGCATGAAGTTGTTTGGTATATAAAAATGGAAAATAGCTTATGCTAAGTCCTCATTGCTGAGGTGATCCGTAGATAAGCTAAACCCAAAAGTTCCTAGAAGTAAAATTCTTTATTATAGCTGAAGTGTGGTTGTTTTTCCTTATTAAATTCTACTTCCCTTTCTTCAGGTATGCAGGTGAAGCTGGAAATTATTCCCTTGTAATGTTTGCAGCTAGGCACTTTTGGAATGCATGTTTACCTTTGCTAGGCTCACCACATGACAGAGAACAGTTTAAGGAACCTACCAAAATAATTCTTAAGAATATAAATAAAGCAGAATCTAAAAACAAACAGGTAAGAATTTCTGAGAGGTATTGCTTGTTTTTAGTGATTGGTACTGATGGTAAAGAAACTTCAAAATACCTTTCGTGAGAGTCAGAAGTGACTTGTCATAAGCACATTTCTGGTTTCTTACCTGCAGTCACATACTCTTATATTCCATTTGGTGATTCTTTTCATTTTGGGCAATTGTCCAACTCACAGCAGTTTTCTGCAAAGTACGTAATTTGCTGTCTGCTTTTCTCTGTAGTGTTTCAATTCATGAAGCTTACAAAAAAAGGATTTTTAGAAAATATTTAAAATCCAGAATAAAAGCCACTTCTGGCAAGTATGATAATAGATCTAGAAAATATGATATTATATCCTAAAACAGTAACTCAGAAAAAAAATGTTAGTAAGCTAAGGTTTCTCCTACCTGAAAACTCAAAATTCTTCTACCTGCAAAAGGAAAGTTTTACTTTATTTTTAACAGACTGTTTAGGACTTTGGCAGTAGGGAGCAGTTAAAATTCAGACTGTGCTGGAAGTTTGTGATAAAATTAAACACTTGTTGATTATGAACAACCTGTGTAATCCAAAGAAGTTATCCCCTTGAAGCGGTATGCAGGTGATGTGTGTCATATAGCACATCTCACCAGGTAGAATTTCTTCTGCACACTGAAACTTCCATGCACATTTACAGCTTTTCTTACTTCAAAACTCCATGGAGCTTATCCATTTCTCTTTCTAGATTTGTTTTACATGTCAATGAAGATGCTGTGAGTTCTCCTGTACATTTCCATAGGCACAATTTCAATGAGTACTTGAAGGGATTGTTGATGACTTTTGCATCCAAACTTAGTGGTACAAATTTGAGTCTCAATCTCAGATCATCGAGCAGGATAGCACAAGAATAGAAACCTTTATTTCGATTTCTCATCAAGCATGTATAAATCACACATAATCAGAGATGGGGACATACATTCTGGGTGTGTAGGAACTGATGAGTGCAATGTGTACTTGGAAGCACAGCAAAAATTGCAAGTTTAATGGAACTTTGACAGCATTTAGATAAGCAACAGTAATTGCCCATAGACACAGTCCTAATGTTTATTTGTAGAGATATATTTAAATCCAATAAAAAGGAATACTTCACTATGTGCATGTACATATAGTTAGCTCTCCCCTACAGCATAATTTCAGAGTGAATCCTTATTAAGTGGTATTGAAAAGCAATTATATGTAGATAATTAAAATTTACAGTTACAGGTAGCATAGATGTTTTTATGTCTGGAAATGTGGCTGACAAAGCTGTCAATGCAGTGTTAGTAATTCTTATGAGTTAGAAGTGAGTAACTTCTCATAGTAGTTTAAAATTTCCTGTTAACAGAGTGCTCTATATTTTATTGTTTCTGGAGTTACTGAGTTTTTTAAATAGACATACAGTGTAGTAACCATTGTAAGAGGCAGAAACTGGTCTCTAGTGATCCTTGACCAAAATAACTAGCCAATTTTTAAATGCAATCACATCTGGAGAATGACCTATCAGCAGATGTCTTGGTTTTCATCTACCAGTGTGCCCAGATCCTTCACCACAGGACTGCTCTTGTTTCATCCCCTGGGCTGCACTGATACTGGTGTTGGCCCTGACACAGGTGAAGGAACTTGATTCTTGAGGTTGCCTTGGGCCCACTCCTTGAGCCTGTCAATTCCTCTAGGTGACATCCCTTCCCTCTTGTCAATCAACCGCACCCCTCACCTTGCTGTCATCAGCAGATTTGCTACGAGTGCACTCAAACCCCTTGACTATGTCAGCAATGAAAGTACTGAACGATATTGGTTCCAGTATTCCTGGTATTGGTATCCCTTGAGGTATGCCACTTGTTACTGGTATCCACTGCAACTTGAGCCATTTGGACATTGAGCCAGTGACTGTAACTCTTACCCATCGAACTTCTATCGGTCCAACTCAGTAGCAACAAGGTTATGGACCAGCGTATCGAAGGCCACACAGAAATCTTGAGTGGATGACGTCTGTAGTTCTTGTCCATTCCATAGCAGAAGGCCATTAAATTAGACAAACTTTGTGCCTTCATGGAAGTAAATGCTGATTAGACCAAATCTGATCAATCGTTAGTGATGCTAATGTAATACTTACACAGAAGCTGTGGCTATAGCTTAGTTAACTTCGTAGCATCATCCTACATGCATTTAGTGGTTAGTGTGCCATATACAGATATTTTTGAGAAACAAGACAGTGAATTTATCTTTGAAGATGCAGAGCCGTGCTGTAGAGGAGCTCTGTAGGGTCTCTGCCAAACTCAGCTACTCTGTGACTCTCTCAGGAATTCATGTTAATTAAGGAGTGTAAGCAATTGAATGTTACTAAGTTTGGTTTTTTTTGTATTGGGTTCGTATTATAGGACTCACTCTGGAGAAATACCTGTGGCTTTCATCTGGTCAAGAAGCTATTTAGGTTATTATTCATATTAATGATATGGATTGCCTCACAGACAACACAAAAGTTCAATAATGCTTAACTTCAGTTAATATGTTAACTGAAAGATAAAGGTGTTTTGCTATTGGTTTTTCTTTTTTTTTTTTTTTTTTTAGGAAAAGAAAGATAGCTGTCCTTTGCATCAGTGGATTACAAAAGATTTTCAAAACATTGGGTTATCAGTTGGATGCTTTGTCCCAGGCATGTTCTTCCTTCTGTTTATCTGGTAATAAAAGAAACCCCAATATTTTGTAATCATTATTCTAATTATTCAGTATATTAATAAATGGTTTGAATATACTTCAAAGGTGCTGAGGAAGATCTGACATTAAGAACCTCCTTATATGGTCTGTTATTCCACATCTATGCTGATAAAGCTGACTGGGAGACAGCACTAAAACTCTTGGATGAAGCTATTCAAGTTTTGCCTCAGGCAAGACACAAACTGTAAGTTGGTTGACTTATTTTTATTAAAATAAGCATTTTGGTTCTTAAGAAGTATAAAACTTGAGTATTTTTTGTATTTTGCATTGGGAAAGTATTACAATTACTTTTTAGCGTCCTGTCCTTATGACACAAAACACTCTTGTGCCTTTTCCATGAAAAAGGACACACATAGGCAGTGCTTCCTATCATTAATCTGCTAATAATATTTGTAAATTTAATTTTTAAAAACTTGAATACAAGTAGTATCTTACTTCCCAAGCAAATAGATGCATGAAATGTGACTATCTAGCAAGAAATTCCTAACTGCAAACCCATCTTCATTAAATGGAAACTAAATTGTCTAGGGAACTGTTAACATAATCTTCTCGAGTTGGTTTCATGCCCTTTTATGCCAGTTTATAAGCTTTGCATCTTTGCACTATAATGATATGAACGAGTATATGTGTCCTGCTCACAAAGTCACTTTACAGATACAGACACAAGTAATTTGTAATTTGTTGATCTTTCTTCTAGCCTGATTTTCAAACTTATGGCTACAGTGCGGGCAGGATCAGGGTGCAATTTTATGATGGGCATTCAGAAAGTCAGTCATGAAAGTGAAGATTATTTGTCAGATATGTGGCGGCACTTGGTCGCAGTCTCCAGAAGTATTGTTGGACAGTTGAGCTGTTTCCAAAATGCGATCGTTGCTTTACAGGTTTGTCAGTTCTTCCTGTTTGTTCCCATGCTGATAGAATGATGTTTTTCTCAGGTGATTCATAGAACTGCAAGTTCCTGAATTGGTGAGGAGGCCATATAATTTTTTATAACTTTGAGATTTCTTTTCAGTAGGAAAGCTCTCTGTGGCTGAATCCTTATATCCAGTAAAATTTTAGTTGAGTCCCGCCAAAGAAAAATGTCCAGGAGTCGCAAGTGGTTTTAAAAAATGAAGATGTAGCTGGTTAAACTTTAGAATGTCATGAAACTTTACATGAAACTTTAGAATATCATTTTGATGGCTTGCATAAACAAATACAAATTAAGTCCTCCTTTATTACTTTTATAGAAACAAGAAGATGAATGGCAGAGAGTTGATTACCTGATGGAATTTGCTGAATGCTTATATTGTAATCAGTTTCCTCTCAATGATGCTATTAAACCTCTGGAGTGGGCAGTAGATCTCCTGGTTCATATGAAATTCCCTATGCAGTCCTCACAAGAGGAAGGTATGTAATGGTTGTTTCTCCTTAAGAGGAATTTCTCAGCAGGAAACACAAGCAAGATTTTCAATTTACAGCTTAGTTATTAAAAAGAATGGCACAATGACTGTATTTTCCTGTGAATTTACTGACATTTATTCAATACAAGTTCAGTTTATCTGTGAATTTGGTGTTATGCTGTGGAGACTTACCCTCCATCTTTTGGTATAGTAAGATACTGCTCCTCTCTGTCATGGGGATTCCTGAGATGTGAGATGCTACCAGAAAGCAGTGCTGGAGAGTTTGTTTCAAGTGAGTTCTTACGGAGGGACAGATGAAATGGAAGGAAATAGTTTCTGTGTCAAGATTTGGGTACCTACGTCCATTACCCTTTCCCTGGCATTGTCTTAGCACTAATTTGTCAAAAATTACTTTCAAAGGAATGTATGCCTTCAACTACTTCTGTAACTGTAAAAATTCTTTTCTCCTTTTACATAAATATCCACTTGTACTGGTATGACCTTAGTGACCTGTTCTGATAGGATACCCCATATTCATTTGGGGAAAAAGTATCTGGTTTTTGGAACCATACTGTCCTGTGTGGCATTAATGAACATCTGCTGTGCTGTTCTTTTTTGTGTGAATAGACATGGATCAGACAAGTACTTCTGGTGTTTTCATTGAGGAAGATAAATATGCAGTGTCTCTCCTATCACACAGTTGATTAGTAATAGTAGTGATACCGTGTTTATACTTATGTTTTCTGTTAGTGGTTTTGTTTGGGTTTTTTTTACAGTCCCCTGGTGATTTAAGTTTCATAGTAGTTCTGTAATGATCCTCCACCCAGTTTCACCTGATTGCTTATGATTATTATCCTTACACTTCTTAAGTTTCAAGAAAATTTTTGCAAGATCTTATTGAAGACTCAGATAATATAATAAGGGAAATGAGATTCAAATATAAAACAGCCCAGTTTGGAAGCAACCTCAGAAGGTCATCTGGTCCAGCCTTTTGTGGATTTCATCTCTCTGTCAGGCTTACATCATTTATTATACAGTACTGCTACACTGTTGATTAAAAACATGGTACAAATAGCATTACATCATTTTAACAAGAGCACCTGTAGTAGATAGATTTCCATTTTTCTTTTTTTCCCCTAAATATTTTTGTTTTCTATTCAGAAAGTTTAACTTTTAAATACATTTTTACAATGCTGTCACTGTGAGCATGTGTTTGCTTTTTTTTAACAGAAAATAATGTTATACCAAAGTTATTGCCTACAGAAAATACTAAGATGAACAATGAAGCACATGGTACCATGCCCCAAATTAATTTGGAAGATTTGAGCAATATTAAACAACTGGAAGCTTTGTTTAGAGCACAGACATTAATGGCTTTATTTTCTGGTCCTGGTTCTTCTTTTCATGAGCAGCACTGTTTGATGGCATATGCCTGTATCATCCGGATCTGGCAGGTGAGATTCCTGTCTTGTCTTGTGGTACTGTCATGTAGCCAGTACGTTTCACATTTCCTTGTGTAGCAGCTATTCATTTGGTGTTTAACTTTGTCCTTAGAGTTTTCTGTTTTATAGTGCAGTTAGAGTATTTTCTCAGGTTTAAGGATAAAACAAGAAAATGGTTTCTCTCAGGAAAATGGAGAAGACAGACTATGGATAAAAGCAGTGGACCATTGTTTGTGTGGAATCCATTCACATGTTTTGTGCAGTAAATTCTCAATTTTTTTATTTTTAATTTGTTAAGGAATCTCAGTAGTGGCAGAATATATACTGAAGACATTTCTGGCAGTTCTGAATAATTGTGATTTCAGGTAGACCTTCATGGAATTGAATCGAAAGGGCTGTCATTTGACTGAAAGGAATTGTAGAGGCTTGCAGTGTTCACTGATTGATTTCTCTACTTACTTTTTCATAGTTAGAGCACTTCTAGTCAATCAAATCTACCTCATTTCTTGTAGATGTGCCCAATTGAAATTGCTATTCAGAATCACAGCAATGATCATAGGAAAGTAATCATATGTTAAGTAAATATTCGAAGGGACTAAATACGTACTTGATAACAGTAATGCAGGAAATCATTATTGGAAGAGTCTCAGTTGGGACCTATCAACTAGGCTAGTGAGCTGTAGCTTGTGTATAGTTTTATTCCAAATAGAAGTAAAAGCCTGCAATTTGTTACCACTTAACTGTGGTAATTATAAGCAAGAATTCATTGTGAAATCAGTTTAACATGTGATGTGAGACAGGAATTTGCAAAACAAAAATTGAATATTGATATTTTCAGATTTACACAAACATAACTTTTAATATCCAATGCTTGACTTTGTGTCTTACTAGGGAAAAAGCTATCTGAAGACAGCACTACTGTTTGAATAAGCTATTAAAATTAAAATTTAAAAGAGTTGATGCTGCTGTCAGTGCCAGTTGTAGGATAATTGTAGTAATTCTAGGAATCATATTTACAGCTGACCAGTATTGTGAGAAAAGGAATAACCATGTTGTATTAAGGGAATTAAAGTAGTACAGGACACCTTGTTTTGGCTGACAAAATAAAGCAGACCCGATTGCAGACATCCACTTCAAAGCAAGCTCTTTGGTGCTAGGATTCCATAAATAACCCAGTAGAAGATCTTAAAACATTCTCTGAAAAAATCAGCTGTCTCTGACTTTTTAAAAGATGTGTTACCTTTAATTTGAAATTTTCATTTGTTGTGAGTATCCAGCACTATTTTTTAACTCATATTTTATATTCTTCTCTTGATTCCTGTGATAAAACTTATTATTGTTCTCAAATTAATGTGGCATTAGATTTTGTCTTTTTGTTGTTGTTGGTTGGTTGGGTTTTTGTTTGTTTTTTGATTTGTTTGTTGTTGTTTTTGTTTGGTTTTTTAAAATTTTAGGCAAGATCAGAATCTGTGATCTTACTTGTGCAGAGAAAGTTTCAATTAATTCTTTTGTATGCTTAAATATTTAAAAATTCCTTTTATATAATATTCAGTAGTAGCATTGTAAAAAACTAACCCAGAAAGAGGACAGAGTGACTCTGCTGGCTTGCAGATTACTTCCTTATAAAATTCATCCGTTATAGAAAATGAAGCTAGTTAGACTAGTGGTTTTAAAAAAATTTAAAAAAAATTGCATTTGCAACCGTATAGGATAAACAAAGGTAGCAGTAGTATTTATCACAGGGTTGACCTTGTCTTTTGACAGTTCTGCTGCTTAATTGTATTGGAATTACAAAAAATGCAAGCATCAAGGAGTCTCTGAACTTGTTCTTTTTCTGAAGAAAACTATTACACAAGCAGAATATGTTATATGACGATTGTTAATAGCTGTAGATAGCTGTGACTTGCAGTGGATAATAACTATTGCTAGACAAGTAGATTTTTTTTTAATTACAAATTTTAAATAATTAACTGTAATTATTTGGTTGTCTAGGTGATGTTGTCAGCATCAGGGATAATTACAAAAACATTCTCAAAGACTTCTCAATCTACAGGTCCTCAGAAAGTGAAGTTAAAAACTCCTAAAAAGAAAGAGAAACAAGTAAGACCCACTTTTCTGTGAAATTAAAACCACCCTCTCTTTCTAAGAGATAGTTCCCTGGGCTCGTTTGGTAAATACTTCTGATGCTTTCCTGTACTGACTCTCATAACTTGGGAAGAATTTCTCTGTGAATCTGTGGATCCTACCTTCACTCTTGATCACACAGTCTTGACAGATCATCGATTTACAAACACTTTTTATTTTGTTTGTTGCCTTGGTCAAAAACTGCTGTTTTGTCTGGAGATCCAAAAAACACCCCAAATCTGACAATACTTCAAAGGATATTAAGCAAATGTGTACATTTTTAGCTGAATATTTAACACCAATAGGATTGTTGGTTTGACCTCATAAGTGTTCCTGTTTTTATTATAGGTTGACGTTTCTGCTGCAAAGGAGAAGTCTAAAGGGAAAGAATCAGTTGATATCTTACCAGCAGATGTGGAAGAATGGGCCCAGTACGACTGTCCCACTGAAATCAGAGATACTTTTAAACAGAAAACAAATAGTTATGGTATTAACTGGGATAATTTCCCAAAACCTGTAAGCATACTCCTCAAAATTCTAGAGCATTTACTATTTAGGAGAAAATCAGTACCAGAAAATGCCTGTATTTTAGCTTTCCTGTCTGTGTATTTTCAGACAGCTGTCCCAAATACTTTTGTATTGTAATATTCAGTAATACTCCAAAAGGTATTAGCCTGTCCTCTGCATGCTGAAATGAAGTTAACTCAGAGAAGCATTTAGCAGCTTTCTATGTACCTTGCTGCTCTTTCAGCTAGAAAGTTTCTTTGTGTCTTTTTGGGGGTTTATTTTGGAACTGAAGATGTAATTATTAATTTAAAATTTATTTTCTGCAAAATTATGTTTATACTGACTGAATTTTAAAAAAAATTCTTTTCAGACTTGCACTTTGTATTTTATGGACCTTTTATCTAAAGAACTACAGAAAATTTTTTGCCCCCACTTGATTCTTCCAATCTTTCAGCTAGCTGAAGTTATTGCTAGTGAAGTCCTGGAATGTAGAAGTCTGTCTGATCTCTATCACCTTCGGTTTGTATCCTTTATTTATTTTAAATAAAAAAGAAACTGAATGGAGTGGACCATCCATTAATATTTCACTGAGTAGTAACAAGAATTTTTGTGACTTACTGTTTCATGTTTGTAATGGATTTTAATTTGTTTTTCTTTATTGTTTTAATGCGTTTTAATAGAATTTTGATGAATAGGTTTGTGGAGTTAAGGCCACTAAGTTTATTTATTACTAAACACGATTTCCCACATGGAAAGCATATGGGATTACAAAGCCTGGCCACTTCCACATGAAAAATTTTGAAACGTCTTATCGTCATTTAACTGAAAAAAAGTGAAGTCAAAAAAGTTTCTATTTAAAAAGTCTTATCTATTAAATATTCAAAAGGCAGAGTCCCAGCTTGTATCAAAAAATATATTCTCCACCTTAAGGGCACAAAGAAGTTGTCCTGGTAAGTGCATTTTTAGAGAGATTTGTCTTTGTGACCAAAATTATGTTATTTTTTATGGGTGAGAACCTCTAAAAGTTTTGATTTAAAAGTATTTAATATGCATGCAATTGAAAATTCTTGAATTGAAAATTGAAAATTTCTCTAGCATTTAATCATGCTTTTTTGATAGGTATTAAATAATGTTTGCTTATTAAGTAACAGTCATAAGCAGTAATTGTTTGCTTATTTTCTGATAGTTCGTGCAATACCACATAACTTTAAAATGCCTGAAACTGATCCCACCGAGCACAATAGATATTCATGTTTACAGATATATGTTTCTCTGCCAATTGATTACTGAGTTGCTTTCTTACAAGGCTAAAAGGGACTTTCTGGTAGGAAATGATTTTCAGCCAAGATTTGCCAGACAAATTTTTTTTGTTGATTCCTCAAGACTTGTGTTTATTTCGTGGTATTTTATATATATCTGTGACCCAATATATGTGTAGGAATATATTCCTCTTTACTCAGGAGAGAAAAGTCGCTTAGCACATACACATTGAGGGGCAGGGGCTTGGTGGTTGCATGCTATAGTGAGACCATGTAAATATTTTCATACTTTTAGTACATAATTTTTGCCATTATGTTGGAGAGATATGGGTTTGGTGGACAAGACTGGAGTTACTGGTGGATGTCCTATCCCCAGAATTGTTCACGGTCAAAGTGGATGGAGTTTGGAGCAACCTGGTCTTGTGAAGGATGCCCTTGCCCATACCTTTAAATATCTTCAGAAGTTCCTTCCAGCCCAAACCATTCTTTAATTCTGTGACCTCTGCGAATGGGTAATTTTCCCTGGTTTTATTTACAGTCTTTGTTATTGCCAGGATTAATCAAGACATGTGAAGGTAGAATTGACAAATGTGGAATATGTGCTGTGTATATATAATGTGCTGATATGAAGGATTCGGATTGTTTATTATACATTTCTTCTTTTTATTTGTAGAATTGCCCTGATATGTTCAGATTTAAAACTCAGTCAGGCATCTGTGAGCCATGAGAAGGCTGCTGGAGAAGTATACATCAGTGAATTAGAACAAGCGATGTATGTATTTTCACTGCTGAGGTGGTATTTATTTGGGACTGTTTGCCCTACAGTTGATAAGTGTTGTTGGGGGAAAATAGTAAAAAACGTGATCTCAGAACACATCTTTGGTATATTAGGTCTGCTGTAAAATTCTGTGCATGTTTGGTTAGTGTCTATCTACAGAATAGTGTATGATAAAGATTCCTTACACACTAATACTTTGTTATGAAACACTTTTAAAAATATACTTCAGTTAACTTTTTCTTTTTTGTGATTTAGGTGTAGGCAAGAGATTGCACTGAAAAAGGAAAAAACTGTATGCATGAAGACAGAAGGAAGAAAAATACCTTTTGAAAATGCTCAGCCTAATGGTAGTAGGAGTGAGACTATTCTTACTTCAAGTGAAAAGGTTTTTATTTCTACTTCAGTTTCTATACTAAATTAATTACTCTTCCCTTTTTTCAAATGCACTTGCTAGTCTGTTTTTACATAATACTTGAGAAATACATGAACACAAAAATCATCAAAAATGCATGCTACCTAAATTCTGCTAGCAGACATATGAAGCTGAGCTGGGTTTTCCTGGCATATTATTTATATCAAGCAAGAACAAGATTGGTATCTTTATTCATACGAAGTAAAGCTGCTTTCCTACAAATGGATTTGGGGACTAATGCAAATTGATTAAAAATACAGAGAAGCAAAAAAGATACTGTATTTGCTCTTGGCCTCATTTTTTATCTTCTTTCTCCATTACATTAGCATGTACTCTTTTGCTTCTTCTTACATATTGTTTCAAGGGTTTGCAGATGTTTCAGGTCTGTCTTTACTGTCTTTTCTGTAGGAAGATAATTTCTTTACGGATTTCTTTATCACTTACCTCCACTTTGCCCTTTATTATGGCACTGCTGTCTGGATTGTCATCACACCATTTGACTCTCTTAGTGCATTTTTTCCATACTTGTGCATATAACATACCTTGTTTTTATAATTACTAATCCCTCTCAAGTCACCTCTTTTAGATCTTGTGAATAGTATTCCTCTTTGAGTTTTAGTTATTACAAAAAATCAACTTTGTGACAGCAGCATATCTGAAGTAGTTAATCTGTCATACAGTTAGTTTAAACAGTATATGCATACTAGTTCAGTGCCTTTGGAGGACTGTAAAATCCAGATCTCATAAACTACCTACTTTTCGTGCAATATAATGTTAAATTTTGAAGTTAGAAAATACATCTGAGATGTGGGATATCATAGTTAATAACAACTTGTATTCTGTCTAGTTTGTTTTGAAATTTATGAAGGTGTAATACTTCTTCAATTTTTTCAGGGTTTCCAGGTAAATGCAGTAACAGGAAAAGGACTGAGTGCACTTTCTTTCCCTCACTTGTGGATTGAAAAAGCTGAAGTACTAATTCAGCTAGGCTTGTATCAACCAGCAAGGATTCTGCTTTCAGAGGCCCATGCTACAGCTCAGGTACGATGCAAATTAAACAGACAAGTAAGCACTAATAACATGTAGGGAAAACGTTCATTTTGATGCAGTTATTCCTCAGCATAATAATAATCAAACTACAAAGCCAAGCCTTCTCCCACCACCCCAAACCAATTTCTTATTAAGTTTCAACATATGTAGCTTATTTGACTGGTGAGATAGAATGTACAGGACCAGAAAGAAGTATGAAGTAGGCATACTATAAGGAGTAACTAAGAAATTCAGCAGATACTTAGAGGATTTTATTACTGTAAGGTTAATCTGAAATGTGGACAGACATAAATAGAAATAGCAGTAGTGGATTTTTGGTATGCAGAGCACATCTCTTTCTTTCTAGGAGCTGAGGGCCCTATCTGATGTGTCAAGGTGCTTGTACTTCCTTGCTGTGTTGGCTAACCTGGAAAGAAACCACAGACAAGCTAAAGCACTCCTTGAGAAAGCACAGCTTCTGGGAGGAGACGAGCAATTCTGGTACAGCTGTGCTCTTAGTCTGACAGAAGCAATTCTTGAGGAGCAGGGGGAAGGAAAACAGAGCGTGGTGAGGAAGCTTTTAGGGTTTGGAGGTTGGGGTTTGGGGTTTTTTTTCAGCAGTGGTCTCTCTCAGTGAAATATTATAGCCTTTACATTTCAATAAAAGCAAAAGTAAGTGTTAAATGCAGTTAATGTTGTTTTCTATGAGCATTTAACAGACATTAATTACAGATTCCAAACAGATGCAGGCCTCCAGGAATGAATGAAATTCTACCCACAGAAGTTTAGGATGTTTTTGTGATAAGCTGTATATTCTTCTATTGGAATAAAACCAGTTATAATCTAGTATGTATGACTAAATCCCAGAGATCTGATTCTTTTGATTAGAATTATTTTTTATTCAGACAGTTCTGTTAACACTGGTGTGTTTATTTTTCATATTCAATAAAAATCACACCTTTCAATAGTATTTTATATTATGTTTTTCCATCCCAAGTATTTCAGTTAGTTTTAGAAACATTATTTCTAGATTCTAGAAGATACTTCTATAACATTTTTTTTTAACTAAAATCCTATAACATCAAAATATCCATTTACTGTTAAACCCTTAACTTTTATGAGTTTCAGCATAAATAAAGTCTCATGTCTGTGGTGATCTAACCTGTCTTGATACACAGTGCAAGGCTGTGTCGTGTAGAGGGATTAATTTGATTTGCTGTCTTTTGCTATGAACCTCCAAGATGAATCTGGCTCCATCTTGTCTCCTTGTATCTATGTGCACCATTCATGTAATCAACAAAGTAAGTATGACCAAAACTCAAACTTTCTAGACTTATTTACAGGAATCAAGAGCCAGCCATCTTGGGAATAATTAACATGTTCTGTACAAAATTTAAGCTTTCTAAATGAATGTTCATTATTATCCATAGACATTTAAAATAGAATTATGAAATTTCTGGTGTTACCTTCAGGCTTGTGAGGTACTGGAACGTACTATAAAGGTGCTTCGATCTACTTCACTGAAGAGACCTGGAAGGCAATCAGAGTTGGGTTTTATGATTGCATCCCTTGAAGCCAGGTAAGCTGTCTTTTCTCTAAAATATGCCCAGCTTCTAATATGCAGCTACATTGCAAATATATGTAATTTTTACAATGCTGTCTTATTTTAATATGGCAAATTCTGTGGATTCTCAAATATTTTTGTTCTAAGTAATTTATGTGGTGGTTTGTTTTTTTTAAAATTTAAATTTCTTTCCATATTTCTCTATTTTCTTCCCAAATGCATGCATGTGGCCCTACTACCTGTTATGCTGGTAAACTAGATACCACAACCTGTTGTGCCTAGCTTGCAGTGTAGGTTACTCAGAGGTGCAATGTGTATTTGCCTAAGCAGAGGTATCTGTTTGGACCCTCCCACAACAGTGCTGCAGTTCACAGTATGGACTTACTTCTGTTCTCACCATGAACCAAAAAACCTGTTAATGGTGAAACTAAACAATGATTTCAGCTCCACTGAAATCCAAGAACAGAGACCTTAAAATGTGTTGGTGAAGGGAAAGAAATATACAACACGCTGCTGTCTCTTTCCATAAATGGAAAGCTTTCAATTAGAAATGGAAGACAATTAACAGTCTTCTCAGTTCATCTGTATTTAGAAGACTGATTAGACATAGTAAGATGGAATAATTAGATACAAGGAACAAGTGACACCTCTAATGTTAAAATATAATACTTGGATTTTTTTCAGAATTATTATAATTTGTAAAACACACATTTATGATGCTTTTTGTTGATTTCTTAGAATTTAAAGGAAAGCAGAGAGAAATGTGTCTGTTCTCAAAAACAGGCTGTGCTTTCTGACTGCTGTCTTATATTTAATTTTTATTTCTAGAAAAACACTTATTGAGATACGTTTTGCCCAGGATGCTATTACAGTTAATACCAATTCTGCTCAGTTGCCGCACATTCTACAGGAATGCTACAATAAATTAGTTCAAGTTGAAAAAGACCTTTTTCATCATGGGCATAAAAACTACAGCGCTGAAATATTGCTGGAATGTGCAAATCTTCATAGGTAAGACTATACTTCCATATCTCTATTGAAATGTTTTATTTAGACTGAACTAGTTCATTAAGTGTATTGTTTATTTTGATAGTCTAATTAAGATGGAACAGAGTAGATAACATTGCTAGGTTTTATATATTGGTGTTAGATGTCTGTTTGCATTTTGTGGTACTGTAGAATCCAAAATTGTTTTCACTGAAGGCAAAGTTCTCTTATGAGGTCAAACCAAAGTATCAGGGTCTCTTAAGTCAGCTTTTTGACTTCCCATTTGTAGAAGTATTTTAGCAGCCATACCAATCATTCTCTAGTTTTTACAGGCTTTTACAATTCTTATTGTTAAAATGTTTCTCTAGAAACTGCTGCAACAGTAAAAGTGTGAAACATAGTATGCTTGGAATTCCAGCTGTTTGCAAGATACCCCTTAAAACAACTGGAAATATTTTGTACCTGGTGTACTGCCATCGTGTTCCTGCCAAATACATACTCCAGAATAGGATCTGCCTTTCTTCTCTTTGAGTCTTGGCATCTTCTTGCATTGCAGTGGTGTAGTTCTAAGAATAAGACCTTTGCAAAATAACTTGTAAGGGTTCACTCCTCCTATTTGTACATTTCAAAAACATATATACAAATGTAATACTTTTTAATCTATAATTAATCTATTTAATCTACTAATTAATAGATTCATTGTTTTATTACATATGTTCAACAGTGTTGATATCATAAAAAGAAGCACTTTCTTATGTTAGTTCTTTTGAGTTTATGGTGTTGGTTTGTTTTTTTGGTTTTTTTTCAGGAGGATTGCCAAGCAGGAGTGGAACAAAAAAGACAAACACAGTCACTATCTTGATGCTTATAACTTAGCTCAGAGCGCAGTATCCAGAACAGAGGAAGTATTTCATAAAGTTTGTAGTTTATTTGCATTTAATGAGGTATTGACTTTTTTCCCCCTTAATAGTGGAAAGGAAACCAAGTTTAGATGTAATATTCATACATTCTTGGATCATCTCCTTTGGGGCTTCCAGTAATTATCTTCTTGTAATGATTAAACATTCTTTATATATAGAAGGAAATATTGCATGCCAAAAGAATTTACAGTTGAAAAAGGGATGAAGAGAGGATTTGTTTGGTCTTTGTCAAGTTTATTTAATTCTGACTTTTATCTAAGTAGCTACAAAAGAAAAAAGTATAAACCTGGAGCTATTTTTGATTCTCTACATATCTTGAAAGTTTAAAATCCTTCAAAATGTCTTTCTTCTCAGAAGAAACAAAAAGTCTTCATAAAACATTATTACAAATAATGTCTGTCTTCAAAATATTGTATTTTGGGTCATGAAAGCCTCCAGCCTATTTTGCAACTGTGCATGTAACATTATTAGATATTTCATATTTGTTCCAGGTACATAAAATGTGAGAAGCAAAAATCCAGCTGCTCTTATTCTATGGAACTACATTGATGGCCTTGTAATATGTTTGATATTGAAGTTTTCCTTTTAAATTACTAAAGCATCTTCATTGCATATTTCTGCTGTATCAAGGTTATAATGCTAAAATGTTTGTTTCTTTGGTTAAAAAAAGTACAACATTCTAACTTCTTATCAGGTTGATTTGCAAAAATACTTGAAATTAAAATTCTACTTTTGTATTTCAGAGTAAAGGTTTTAGTATGCCAATAATGAGACAATTAGCTCTCAGAAAAATCAATCTTGTAGAAATTCTTTTGGATATTTTTCATCTTGTCATTACTGAGAAAAAGCTTAAAAAAGTGGGAGAAGCATCATTTCATGAATTTGTGGAGGAATTAATTATTGAAGATGATGCAATAGAACAGGTAATACAAAATATTCAGTCCATGATTTGCATAAAAGATATAACAAGGTTTTCCATAGCGCAACCCCTACCCCTGCTGAAGAAATGGGTTCCCAGACCAGTCATGTAGTTTTGTAGCAATGGAGGTTGAAGTGTGTGGTTTTAGTCTTGGGGATGGCTTACTGGCCACCCTCCCTTTATCCCATGTTTTCCTTGGCAGTGGTTGAACTTTGCTTAGGGATTGAACTTTTTTTCTAAAGCAGTTGTTACTGAATTTGCAGATCTGTTAAAGAGAGCTCATTTGTAGTTGAAAGTATAATCACATTCAACATATATATTTGTATATAAATATGTATGTGTTACTTTTTTAAAAATACATTCTTCTGTCTGTGTGGGGCAATATGAGCAAATAAATATAAATTTGTATTTTACCAGGATTGGAAGTATATGAAACGCACCATGGCTCATATTGCACTGGCTCAGTTAGCAAACATACAGGATCTTTGCAAAGGTTGTCCCAACATCAAATCCAAATGCCTGTATCTAACTGGAAAAACCCTTCGTTTACTTGCTATTAATGTGGATCCTGTATATTCAGAGATTTACTGGAAGCCAAATGTTATGGTATGCATTCTTTCCTTCAGTTAAATTTATTTTTCTGTGTAAATTTTATCTGCTCTAATATTTTTCTATATACATTTGTATAAAAGCTGCTCTTTATGTAGAGCTAGGTTTTATATACTGCATGTGAGCCATAATAAAAATGGATAGCAAAATGAGTAATTTCAAAAAGCGTGCTTCTGCCTACATTTTTGATTTGTTTGAGATATACTAATGACAATATTTTCAGAACAGAGATAGAAAAATTTCTTGAATGCCCTAAAGGGTAAGCAAGATACAGTCTCTGAGTCCATGTGATCAAGAAGTGTTGATTTGTAGGTTAAAAGCTTGGCTTTGTAAGTTCCTTTTGTGTTGGAGTAAGAAGCCTATGTAAAAAAAGGAGAGTTGATGGAGGCATTATAAATTCAGTGACGAATTAAAGTTTTCAGAAGAAATGAGTGAAGGACAAATATGAGAAACTCAAACTCTTAGAGGTTGTATTGGGGGGTCTTTTTAGTTGATGTTGGGTCATGTTGCCTTTGTAACATACTAAGAAACTTTGATGATTGAAAGGATTACTAAATTTCTTTATGGAATTACGGCAGTGATTTCTTTTAGGATTAATTCAGTTTTCACATAAACTTTCACAAAGAAATGAAGCAATGAAGCCTTCCTTACTTAATGGAGTGATTAATTGTTCCTTTTTTTTATGCCATGGTGGGTAGGAAGATGCTAAATCAGACATCAGAAAATCTTCAGTGACTTCAACAGAATGCAGTGAACAGGACATGACAGAGAGCGGTTTGTCAACTAATAAATGTCATAAAGATCAGTATAGGAGGAAAATGCAGGAATTAAAGGTACATTACTTTATGAGCTTGCATTAGAATTTGAGTACTTTCTTTTTATGGAATAATAGTCCACTTGGCTTATCAGTTTTGTTTAAACTGATAATGGAAATGCTGTAACAAAAACTTGGTCTTAAAAAAGATAAAAAACTACACAACACCTTCCAACAAGCAGCTTTCCATCACTCTCTGCTCTTAGCTTTGTCCTACTCCTCAGTAGATTATGTGGGAGCTCCTGAATGAGCTTACCCAGTTGCACCCGGAAAGAAATAATTTCTCCTTCAGAGCTTTCCCACTGGTTGAGCATGTAGCAACCAGGATTAGATGAGCAGGCAATTTCTTTCTGCCTCACAGATAGGACTTCTTAAAGGGAGCATAGCATTTTGCAGACTGGCAACAAGAAAGAAATTACTTCTGTCACAAAACGTGTGAAATTCAGTGAACTGATCTCTGTTAATTAATGAAATTGAAAGCACACTAGGAATTGGGAATGTACAGTTTGTTGCTAGCAAAATCAGTAAGTACCTGAGGTAAGGGATTTGTGGTTTAATTTGGAATAAATATGGTTAACTGTCCACAGAAACAATTGTACTGCTCCTTGGTTCTGAACTGCTCATATTGCCTGGAATTGAAAGTCTGTTCTGCTGGATACACATTTTATATTAGAAGAAATTTCTGTGTTAAACCAAATATTTTTTAATGTTGTATGACAGATGTTGGTGTCTGCTAAAAAATAAATCCATAGTTGTGTATTTTGATCATGCATTAAGTGCATTAAAAAGAAAATGCGTTAAAATTTCTCATTAAAAGCAGTATTTACCTTCTCTAACATGCTATGGTTGGTGTATATGTAACAAATACTTAATATTAGGCAATTTTAATATAAAGTTTTTTATTTTTATTATCTAGACACAGCAGAGGTTGGCACAGAAGTATCTGTCTCAATCCAGTGAGGCTTTGCTACAGTCTATGGCTGTTGCATTCCGTCATAATGTTACTGATGTGCTGGCTCTTGCTAGTTTGGAAATGGCTGAATGCTTTAGGCAGTTTGATCCAATTTCAACTAGCCAGTTTTTGGCACTTCATCAGGTAAGGCAGCTAATGTTTGTGCTGCTTTTCAGTGGGAGGATGTTTGAAGTTGCATAAACTAAACTGCATTTGCATTTAAAAACTGATCATACAGAACACGTGCAGGGTTCTGTGCAAGAATCAATGTGTAATATAGGTCATCAAATATGTAGTTGATAAATTCAGAACATTTGATCAGTGTTTTTTTAAACAATTCTATTATCTGTTGTATTTGACCTGATATTTTCATTCATGATTGCCTACATAAAAAAATTTTAATAGGAATATATTGTAATTAGCAAAGATAAGACATTGCTACAAAATACAGATCATCCGTCCCTAACAAATAATTTTTGAAATGTTTCTCTGGATTTGTTAAATCATTATTTTGAAGTAGATAATTCATTTTGCATTCAGTTTGTCGGATTGATACCTACACAGCATGGTCCTGTAGATGGCTTGAAGGTGCATGCAAGTGAATATGTGCCTCCATCAAAGAGAAGATGCAGAATGGCTGTAGGGCTTATATTCCCTGCATCAGGAACAAATAACACATAGTTCCTAGTTCAAAGGACAGGATTAGTATGCATGCTGAAAGAAGAGTTTATACAGTCTTACCCATTGTCTTGCTCTTTGCGGAAGTCTGTTGTGTGATATGATGGGTGTCCATTAAAGCACAGAAACAGAGAAGACAGCTTACTTGAAAGGCTAAGAACACAGCATTTACCATTCCATGTAAACCTTAGATGACTGAATGCCAGAACCTTCATGATAAATGTAGACAAAAATCAATCCCAACTATTTGTATTTGAGAGATCTTCCTTTGTTATTGTCAGACTCTTTACATTAACCTGTAAGAACAAACAGCTGTCCTCTGCTAGTTCATCTCACCTTTCAAGGAAGAGAACTTCTCTTCAACATATGTTATAAAAAACATAGTGTATATTTATTCATTTTATTTGGTGAAGGAAAATAAATTGATGTAAAAATTTTACAGAGTTGTTCAGTGTCTGTGATGATGAAGAATATCCTTCTAACCGCTGCATCCAACACCAGCAGCTCTCAGCTGGCAGCATTGCTACATCTTCAAAATCAGTTAAAACAAAACAGAAACACAAGTGATCTTCTAAAATCTGTGGAACGGCAACTGACTGCTAATTCAGTGGTAACTTTCTGAGCTACTTATTAAGGGTTTATATATATATTATATAAATGCACACAGAGAGATACACGTGTGTATACAGGACATGGGTTGGGGGTGGGTTGGCAGTGGGACTCCATGGACTCCGAGGGCTTTTCCAACCAGAATAATTCTGAGATTCTAAGAAATACCCCTGCACCTTCCCCTGCTACTAAAATCTTGCCATATAAACCAAATACAGTTTTGTAAAGTACTTGTTGGTTAGGTGTCTCTAGAATTTTTTTTTTCAAAAATAAACATTACTATGAATTATTCTACTTGCAGTAATTTCATGACTACAAGGCACACCCTTTTGACTAAAATTTTCCCCCGAACCCGAATGTGCGCCTTATAGTCCAGTGCGCCTTGTATGAAGTACAAAGTTGCGACATTTGCCACCCCGGAAGTGTGAGCCGTGAGCCGTGGGGGGGGCCGGCAGTACCACGGCAGCCAGGTGGAGGCGGGCCTGGGGGGCCGCGGTACCGCCCCTGTTGGGGCCGGGAGGCCCGGGGGGCCAATGGCTGCCGAGTGGAGGCGGGGCAGGGTGCCCGCGGCACCCCCCTCCCTTTTCCGGGCGGGCCCATGGTGTCACCCCTGTTGGGTCTGGGTGGGCCCGGGGGCCAATGGCTGTCGGGTGGGGGCAGGGCCTCAGCCAGCAACCTCGCGGGAGGAGCTGGGGGCGGAGCCTCACTGAAAAAAAAAGTGTGCCCTATAGACCGGTGCGCCTTATCTGATCTACAATGTTGCGAATTTTGCTGACTCCCGGCGGGTGTGCCTTATAGTCTGGTGCGCCTTATGGTCGTGAAATTACTGTATTTCCTTTACTAATACTCTGCTAGTATTTGATAGCATTTTAACTTCAGAAATTTTGTAGTGGTCGTAAAAGTCATATTGTTATGAAGAATGGACTAAGATACAGTGTTTGTAATTTGTTTTAAATAATATTTATATGTTCTGCACTTCACACAAATATCATGATCATAGAATAGCTGAGGTTTGAAAAATCTCAGAAGGTCATCTTATAACCCCCCTGCTCAGGCAAGGGCCGCCTAGAGCTTGTTGTCCATGACCACTTCCAGATGGCTTCTGAATTCTCTCAAAGAATGGAGGCTCCAGAGCCTCGTAGGACAACTTGTGCCAGTGCTTCCTTCCCTCACAGGGAAGCAGTAAATCCTATTGTTTGGACAGAGCCTACTGTCCTGGCACAGCTACTGAGTGTTTGGGCCTTTAAGTACAGTAATTTCACGATCACAAGCCGCACCTGATTATAAGCTGCACATCTGGGTTCAGACCAAAATTTTAGTCACAATGGTGCGGCTTATAATCAGGAAATTACTGTACCTTTTTTCCTAGAATTGCTATCAATTTTCTAATGAAAGAACTGAGAATGGGGTTTATAAAGTCTATGAAAATAATAGTACTTTCGCACCTCTGTACAGGCATGGAGAAATCTCTGTATTCCTGTAGAACATTTTAATATAGTGAATGAATTGCCGCCCAGTTTCTACGTAGTTATTCTCCAGCATTCAGAAGACAGGTACATCATTTTGATTTAGCAATTTTTCTTACAAATGTAATCCTTTTTTTACCTGGTTGAATATTGCCTTTCACTTCTAATTTTGATGGACTTAAATTTTGGGTTAATGAACTAATTAATATATAAATAAAGCTGTCTGCGGCTCAGTTGTATATTTTCTGTTCTTTCAATTTCCCTAATTATTTCTTAAATCTCTAGAGGTCATTTGAAAGGTTTCAGGCCATTCTTAATATCTCTTCTAAGTTCTGTTAAGAGTTTTCTGCTTTTATTGCTTATGGTCTTGGAAATGTTTGAAGGGGTCATATTTAGCTTTATAAAGCACCAATTATCTGATTATTGCAGCTTAATTAGCTGCAATAAACTAGCTCATAAATTGAGCTATGGCAACTGACTATGAGAGCATTCACTAATTTAAAAAGTCTTTAACACATGGAACAGATAGAAATCTACTTTATTGGTTATACAATAATAAAAGAATTTACCTTACCACTCTCAGTTTGCTCCAGTTAGGATTTGGAGGTTTGTGCACTGGAGGTGGCAGTAGGTAATGCATCATGAGAGTGTTTGTGAGCACATTAAATTACAGGGCAATAATTACTCGTGATAAATTTGAATCACATAAACAAGGCTAGACAGTCAAATAATCTATCCAGCACTTTACTGCTTTCCACAGATCTCAGCTGTACAGCTCGTTGATTGAGGTGCCCAGAGGAAGTTCTGCACGGCAGAAAGGAAGACTCACCCAACGGATGGGTAAGAACCTCTTTATTTTTAAGAGATACAAATCATTGCACTGGTGTGATGAGAAGGCTCATATCTTTCACTGTTGCAGTGAGTAAAATTTTCAAACACTTTTCTAAATAATTTTGACTCTTCTTAATTACCTAATTACTTAATTACATAAATTCATAAATATATGTTTCATTATCAGATGTCATTTAACTAGTCACAATTTATATAATTTTTGTTTATATTTGAAGGCTGAAGATCTAATAAATAAATAATGATAGAGTTTTTTCATGATACATTTTTGTATATATTTTGTGTTTGTATATATGTTGTGTTTATATCTATCTGTTTATTTATCTAGATTTTATTTTCAAAGAATACCATGGCTAGAAACTGATGGTGTTTGTACAATCATTTCTTCAAGTACAAATATGTCTCAAAAAGACTCTTAAGAGGGTATTATCCTTCTTTTAATAGTGCAAGCAAAAGTTTCTCGATTTCCTGTGAATCCTGATGTGTTTCATATTTTGTTGGAAAAAATGCGTCTTTTCAAGCAGCAAAAGATGGATAATCATCTTAAACAAACTGCTGTTCAGAACTTGCAAGAGTGTGTCTCCAAAACAAATGTGGTAATATATTTTATTTCCTTATATTTAAAACTGGGTGAAAAACATGTACTTAAAATAAGATAGACGTTCTGTATGCAGAATTTTTCAGTTAATTCCAAGTGTGGCATCCCTAGTCTTCACAGTTACTACATGCTTTGTACTCTGCTTCAAAATTTAATCTTACTGTGCTGTTGTTGCTGTATTTGTCATTTGGGAGCTTTGAAATGTTCAGTAGTTTACTGGAATTGAAATGATGCAGTTGAGATCAGTTTACTTGAGAATGTGCCGTATTTCAGAGATTTGCATTTGATTTGTACACTGCCTTTCATATCACATGAGAAGTCCTTGCTGTTCCAAGGAAAAAACCAAGATCTTAGATTGTAACCCTTTAATTAAAATAAAGCTACCACATCTAGAGATTTATTACTGATTTCCAACACAGAAAAGCTTTCTGTTGGGGCATACAGTATCTTCTGCTGTAACTTTATTTGGGTGCACTTGATCCAAGTCAGTTAGTCACAAAATTTTGCTTCAAGGACATGTTTTGTTGATGTCTAAGTTTGTAGAACACTCTTAAATTCTAGATGATAATAGTTTTCTGTAAGTTTAATTGCAGGAAGGCTTGGTTCTAAAAGAACACTATCACAGTCAGTAAGCACCAAGAGGCTAGAGAGAGCCAAGAGACAAGAGAGCTCTGCTTGGGCAACTCTGACTTCTACAAGGGACTGGCACTCCCCTGGCCCTGGTTCTGGCTGCAGGGCCTGAAAGAAACAGTGACAGTTTTGGGCACAGATAGAGATAGGATGCAATAACAGTTTGGGTTACTCTGGACATAGACAAATCTGGTTCTTGAATTACAATTCTGGTCTATTCATCACGTTTACATCTTTCTCTTAAAATACTGAGTACTGCAGATTGTTGAAGTGTTGATTATCGCTTTCTCTTGCTCATGGCCAGGATTTGTAGTATTGGCAAGTTTGTAAAGATTGCTGTAGTTGGGTTAAGTAAAAAAAAAAAAAAAAAGTGCTAAGAGAGTGTCAGGTTGAACAGGTGGAAAAAATAAGTGACTTAGGTGTTTTTTGAAAAGCATATGCATTAAATTGCCAGAGCTTATGCTTGCACCCTGTACTGAGCCACACAAGCCTTGGGTGAGGAGTTTTTTCATTTATACCAGCACTCTTCACTATTTAGTTGAGCTCAGTTGTCCATAGAGGATTTGTGTCCATCTAGGTTGGATTTTGCAAACCTCCGTTTTCAATGTCTTTCTCTCCTACATGATTCTATGTTCTCCTTATCTATTTTCTTCATTCTGATTAGTTTTTTCCTAAGCTGGCTCCAGTGATGTCTCCATATGCTTTCTTTTGCTTCTTCTATGTTCATCATAGTTTCTGTTCACTTCTCAAAGTTGTCCTTTTGCAATTTCTTCTCATTATTTGAAGGAACACATAATTTCTTTCTGCTGTAGTTTTCTGCCATTCTCCATTGAAATTGCTGAAGTATATTAATTGTTTAAATAATAGTAAGCATTGACACCTTCTAGTAATTCTTATGTTAGAGTATTTTGCAAAATGCTGGTACAAAATTTTGAAGTAGTTTTGAAACCAACTTATATTTATATTTTCCATGTTATGATGTTTTGTAGTATTTTATTTAGTCTCTGATTTAACGTATTACAAAATTGATATATGTAATGGTATTTAACAAGGATGGACATCGAAAGTATTCTAATTTTTGTTTCTGTGCATGTGATAGATTCCAACAGAGAAAATAAATAATAGTCAGCTTGATTTCACATCAGCTTTCTCTGAAATAATAGAAATTATGGAAGACTATCTGAAACCAGTGCTGTCACAGTTTGATTTTTCTGCTATCAGGTAAGATATATTGGCTTTGATTATCATTTATGTAAACAGAACTGTGACTCAAGTCCCTCAAACATGCCAAGAATGGCTTTGGCAAGGATACCCTGTTGCATGAATGTTTAATGTCTTGAAAGAGGGTATATTCAGGATATGTCAGGCTGAGACTGAGCAAAATTATAGACTAGTGGCCATTTCTGACAAGCACTGTTCTCCAGTTTAAGTTATACCTAAGTTGAAGCTCAAGATGCAACATTATAATTGAACTGTTTAAAGATAGGATTTCTAAAGGGCAGGAACTCCGAAGGAAGTGTGTCCTTTGTGTAAAATTGCACTGAAACTGAAGCAGAAATTGAAGCTTGCAATATTTTCCATGAATTTCCTCTTCCCAGAGAATCCCAGTTTGGATCAGCATCTGAAATAGGAAAAAAGAAAGTGAAAGGTAAGGATACCAAACAAGTTGGAATGCAGAGTAAGTGCTCCCTTCAGTGGTGTGTGTGTCTGTGTCTGTGTGTGTGTGTGTACAGATACCAAAATCCAGTAATTTCAATTTTCATTTTATTTAAAACAAGGAGAGGACAAAGGCTTTAGCATTGTTTTTCTCTGTTTTATTTTCTATATCAAGTCAAATATTTCAGTGTACTTTCAAAGAAAATTTAGCTGCTGGAGCAATGTTTTTGCATTTTAGTCTTCCAAACCATACAGTCTGTAAATACGTAAATGAAATGGCTTTTTCACAAACCAGTTTTTTCAGCTAGAATAAAGAACTTTCTTAAATTGGTAGATATCTTTGTTTTGTTGTTTTGTTTTTTTTCTCTTTTAGCTTTATAGACTCTCACAGGTTGTTAGCTTGCATACAACCCTAATGCTAGAGTATGTCTCTAAGCACATCTCAAGAGTAGTTCTGCAAAAACTGGATAAATCTCCCATGCATCTGCTCTTTCTCTGTAGAACAGAAATATTGCCATAATAATATTTAATGCTTCCTTCCTAAATAACAGAAGCAAAATTTTTCTACAGGACAACACAGTATTGGGTAAGAGTTCCTTTACAGTTCTATTCTTTTTAGCCAATCACTGCTGTGGCAATTTTGCATTTCCAAACATTGTTTTCTTGAATGTGTTGCATACAGCTGGACTTGGACCTGAGATGGCTGGTTATTAAAACGGGGATATTTTTCTCTCTGAAGCATTGGTGCTAACAAGTGCATAGAAATTTGAGAACATCTTAAGAGTAATGATATAAAAAGAAATATTTTTTTCTTAATGCTCTTAATCCACAGAATAATGAAGTTCATGTGTCATACAATGGTGGAAATTTAGATTTTTACATTTAACTGCAATTGCTTATACAAACTGAGAACTAAATCTCAGTCATACTCTGTCACATGTCTTTAGATAAACCTGTGGATTTGGGATTGTATGTGGTGTTACTAGGGGATACATCACTTATGGAATTGCCTTTGGAAGCTCTGAGTATATTCAAAGAAGAAGGAATAAGTTCTGTTTCCAGAGATTTTTCTCTACAGTTTCTCTACAATCGACTACATCAGACTGAGTCAGGTACTATCATAATACATTTATAAGAAGATAATAAGAGAAACATTTTTTCCTTTAGCATAAGGGTGCATTAAAAAGATACTTACAAATTTAAACATGAATCATGGTGTATATTTTACTGGAAGACAAGCACATGCAATAAGTTTCTAGTATTCTAGTGGACTACACAGTGCAGTACAGTAGACTTATTTCAATAATGTACATGCTGATTATAGGTGCAGTGGTAGCTAATTAAAGATAACGCATTAAAGAATTAGATAAAACTCAGTGGAATACAGAATTGTAAACAAATTTACAAGCACGTTGTTAAAACTTCAAAGCTATTTTCATCTGCAATGAAAAAACAGGAAGTAAGAATTTTCACTTCTGTAATATTTCTTTATCATTACTAGAAGACTTTGCTTAAAATACCAAATGTTAAATTTTACTCTCTGAAATACTTTCCTCTTGATTCTTGTGCTGCACCTGGACGTCCCCACAGGCTTTATGAACTTTCCCTACTACTGACACTTAACCCTACATAAAGTCTACAAGAAAATGAGGTTAAGTAAGGTAATTGGATAGTGGGTAATCTTCTCCTTATGGCATCTTAAAACCCATTTCTTAGATGCAGAAGTGAGTGATAAATGCAGTCTCTAAACCATTTTTGTATGAATCAAAGATAGCTTCTATTAATAAAGTTAAAAATATTAAGCTGCATTTTTCTCATATGTAGAGAAAACCACATAAAATTATTAAAACTAGTTGGTCCAAGATAAGAAACAGACCAAATGTAGAAAATCTTGCTTTCTACTATGAAAGTACGCAGTTCCAGAGAGGTTCTTGTATTGTGTCCACATCTGTAATTTTTAGTAATATTTAGCCTCCAGTATAACCTGTTCCCTGTTTTTCCATTTCACTTCTTCTTTCTAAAGGGAAAGAATTGTAGGTAATCTGAGATTAGAACATTGTCAGTTTACATACTGTTACTGCCCTTTCAGAAATACAAGTTTTAGAACATGTAGGGTTTTTTCAGAGTGGAACTTCTTATGGTTGCATGATTTTAAATATAGATAAATGAGAGGTAGCATTGAAAAGTCTTGAAAATACTCTGTTGAAAAGTCTCTGTTCTTGCAATTATGACAGAGACCACTGAGTGAGGAAACATGAGCAATATGATATTAATGCCTATCTCAAGCTTCTGTGAACTTCCAGGGCACTCAGTGGTAATGGGCTGAGATGCACTCTGGGTGATAATCAAATATACAATTTTCTGTGCTTTTTAAAATTCCCTTCAAGAAATAAAATATCCATATCAAATATGAAACTTCCTTTTTCCTTTAGATAGCTGTGTGTCCCACAGAAACTTCAGTTATTACATTAATATCAGCAATTAATAGATATGGTAAATGACTTAAAAAGTGCTTTGATGATCAGTGTTCAAGTCTATCCAAAATTGGCCATGTAATGAAGCATTTTCATGTCTATCACATCTCCTCATTGTTTTCCACTTTAAAGACTTTATTTTTAGGTAAGGAGATTTGGGTAGTGTCCTTACCTTGCTGTGTTTTCAACCTCTTGTTGTTATTCTTTTTATTATTACTACTAGCAGTACTGCTACTACTTCATCATTTTAAATATACTCAGTACTTAAAGGACATTTATTTGCTAAAGCTGCCAATATATTAATTTTTTTTCTTTTTGTTTTCACAGAAGCTGAAGCTAAAAAAAATACTGAAGTATCTAAAGAAAGAACCACAAAAGCTTCTCAGAAAAAGAATGTCCAAATGGTGAACTTTCCACATTTTTTGTAAATAACCAGAGAACTTGCATAGAAAAGTGGGTTGCATAGAAGCTCATTATGTGTGCTAAAATTCTGAAATGGAATGAATGTCAAATAAGTCCATAAGAAACTTTCTTCCTGTTGATTTTGTAAGGAGTTTTTATTTGAAAAATCACACTTTATAAATGGGACATATTTAATAACCTATAAAGGAAGATGCTTAAAGTTACTGAAAATAATTCCTGCAAAAAATGCATTTTATATAGTGAATACATATATTTTTACAGTCTATTTTATATTTGCATATATATCTATATATGTGCACATGTGTGTGTATATGTGTAATGCATATATGTGTATGCATTATAGCTAAAGCAGAATAGTCCATTAATTTCCACTGACAATTGAGTGCCATGATGCTTTTAAACACTGATTCATTGTTAGTTGTTTGATGCCTTTCTCTTAGGTATTTAACACAAGGAATGCAGTACTGTTAGTATTTTATTGAAACTTCCACACATAAGAGAATATGTATTCTTTTTAATTGTAGGCACCAATTAATCGTGATCTACCTCCTAATTGCTTGCCTGTTGATACAAGAAATTTAAAATGTATCCTTTCACAACCTATTGGCTAAGTGTATCAGCTAAATTTCCTTCTTTTGTTGTTTGAAAAACGTTGTTTGTGATTAACTGTTTATCAGATATTGTGGATCCCTATAATGAAGGAAGAGAAGCAGGTAATACATATTAAATAATATTTTATTCACAATCTACCCGTGGAATTTAGAATTGTTGTGTACCAAAAAATGAAGTCATGACATCAAGATGTTGGCAAAAAAGAGGTGATTTTGGAGTCTTGTTTTCTGAAATCAGGACTTAGTTTATTCACCCACTCAAGTCCTGTCTGAGCCTCTGCAACACAACCGTATAAGCAATTCAATTCTTTACCCTTTTTTCAGGGTATCTAAATTTTTTTCCTTATGTCTTAACCTGTTTACCAAATAATCTTAGCTCATTATAAAAGAGACCTTTCAAATGGGCATCCCAGTTTTACTCTGAAAATGTCACAATTGTTTTAATTTTAAAAGCCAGACTTAGATTTCAAAAAGCATGAAATCCAATTTAAGGTTATTGAAACTGAAATTGCCCAATGTAGTTTGCAGTATGTTCCATTCATAATGATGAAATTCTGCTGTTACAGAAGCTTTAAGTCCTTCCCAAAAAATACAGGAAATACTGGAGAAATACCATGACCTATTTAAACTGCAGTGGGAAGGTGTCATTGGCAATATGCGTGCTCCAAGGTATGGAATATTCTATCTGCTTTCTTGTTTATCCATGCTTCTTGTTTAAAATTGTGCCTATTTTCAGACACTTTGTTAATAAAATAGACATACTTTCATATGTTCATGTTCATAAATATTGCTGAGCTGATAAACACATAGCACACCATTTTTGTTGTATCAAACACAGGTCGGGGTTTGTAGACAGAAGTGACTTAGCCACGTTGGTTTTGTTAGAGTTGCTGTATATGTAAATAATCTAATTTTGATAGAAAGTCTTCTGATGCAGTCTTTGGTGAATACCTATGTGTGAGCATAAGTGTAATTTCTGGCTTTGCTCATAATTGTAAATCCAAGTGGTAAGACCATAGCAGTTCTATGCACTTTCAGTCTACTGTAAATGGGAGCAGAGATTTCAGAAGCGGATTAGTGAAGGTACATCACACAATTTGAAATTTTTCAATTTGAAACATTGATCATGAAGCTAATACCGTTTTATGGAGTCTACTCATAAACACACTTTGTTCTTTATAGAAATACTGTACTTTTAAGATCACAGCCATAGAGGAATAAAAGGGATCTCAAGGGATCTAACAGTGACGAGCCCTAGGAGACCACAAGGCCGTCACTGGACTTTCCTTCCCAGCTGCTGGTTTAGCAGCCAGTTCTTTGAAATTTCCTCTACTTAGCTAATACCACTGATACCTGCCACTGAGTAGGTACTCTAATATTTGTTCATAACAATTGCAAAGATCATTATTACCAAACTGCAGTTTTTGCAGCCAGTTACCCTGATTATTCACATCTCTTTTCAAAAACTAATTGCTCATGTCCTGGTGGGTATGTACATGACTACTCTGTTTGAATGTTAGACAAAGGCTGTATTTTAAAGCTGAACAATACATACAGCAATGATTTTTAAAATTTTGTTTTTTTGATTGAGAAGTTAGTATTTATCTAAAAATACACTATGCCTCTGCTCACCATGAGATGTAACTGAGTAATCATTTTAATACAACAGCGTAGTATTAATTATCCATATGAGTTATTACACTTCTCACAGAATTCTGCAGTCATGTTTGTCTTCTTTCTTTGCATGCTGACTTTTTTATAATTCTTTCTGGAGTAAATAGCACTGAAATGTTTGCTATGGATAATTTCTGAAAAACATTCTTGTAAAACAGTAATATGAAAGTAACATCCTTTCTTTCTTTTTCCTTCCTTTCAGCCAAGCTGAATGGGAGCAGCTGCTGACAAGCTGTACTGCTTTTCTGTTCTATGGGATGGAGAGATTCATGTCTCATGTGTTGCTTAATTGGTTGGTTGCTATGAACATCCCAAGTAAGATAAGCAAATTGAGAAATGCTTTTATTTTTAATTATGCCAACTTTTATTCCTAGATGTATCCTACTCTATCATTATCACAGTATTGATGTTGAAGATGTAAAGCTTTTTTATAGATCCAGGGTTTTTAGTCAGAAAACCTTTGTGTTATGTTGGTTTTATTCTGTTACACATCTTTCTTGTTAATCCTCACAAATAAGCTTATTGCTTCATTTCCATGCATTGGAATTTCTTAGGTTTCAAAAACTAAGTCATTATCTAATGGTTTTCTCAGTAAACCATCTCCATTTCTTTGGAATTTAGTATTTAGGGGCAAGATATTTTTTAATTGTAAGAGCAACCTCTGCATTGCAACTTCAAAATTCATAAGACTCTGCTGAGGCAGACAAGAATTGTTCTGAGTTATTTCACTGGAGACCTTAAAGGAAAATAAGGCATTTTAGGGATGTAACTTGGCTGTGAGTTGTGGAGAGGAGCTGTACTATAAAGAAATTTCAATACCTGCATACCATAAATTCTTCCTAGAGTTCTTAACTGCAGAGTTGGGTCACAGAGGTCGTTGGCTGTAATAAGATGTGATGTGGACTTCATTACCAATTACTCTAATGCAGCATAGGAAAGAAAAACCTGCAAAACACTATGGAAAAGTGTAGCAAAATTATATGAAATAATGCTAGGATGACTTTAATAGTGCACATTTACATAATACTTAACAATTGTGGCTGAAATATGTAGATTTTATACTAATGGTTTAGACTGTGTTCAAGAAAGTAATTAACTTACAAAAGGCCTCTTTTACTTTCATTATTGTGCTGGGTGCCATTATTAGTGCAAACACCATTACTGCCTTTTTTTCCAGAATGCCGTTTGGTGATTCTTCTGGATCTGGTCCGATCCCGGCAAAGTTACCGAAGAATTACAAACTCTGATATCCACAAAAGGTAAATAAAGTCAAATTCAGTGAAGTTCACAGTAAGGCACATTATTTCAAAGCAGAGTTAAAATTTTGAGTTATGAATATTATCCTTTACTTTTGCAAGTAGAAGAGCAGCTTTACAGGGCTAAATAGGATGAAAGCTCTGTTAGAAGGCAGTGAGAAGAAAATATGACACAGAAATCTTGCGGCATTACACATACCTCACAAGTTGGAGAGCAAGATTCTCAAAATGTTTTAGTTGAATGTATAAAATTTTCCTTTAACAGATGAACTGCTAAGAGTCCCTCTGAGGGTTCATACATGGAAAAGTTTAACAATCGGGCAGATTTTTATTTAAATAAATTATCATAGCACGTTAAATGGCCTGTTCAGAATTTTAACATTAATTGCAGCTTTTTTTTTTAATCTTTAAAAGAATGTCAGTATTTAATGGCCTTTAAGTTGATGGCTGGTAGGTTTTGCAGTCTTTTATTGCATGTCCATTATGAATTCTTGACTGATGCCACAGTGTCCAAATTTTACTAATCAATTGGTTTTAGTTCATGCTGAATTTTCAGATAACCTGATCCTACACTTGAGGGATGAGATGCCCTGCAGAGGGATGTAGATAGATTGGAGCATTGGGCAGATTACAGTGGCAGGAAATGTAATGAGCAGATGACAGACTCTTCACTGGTGACAAAGTAATGCTGGACACAAGTGTAAATTTGGAGAGGGGTGGCTGGAGAGCAGCCCTGCAGAAAGGCACTTGGGGCTGAGCCCAGTGTGCCTGGGCAGCAAGTGAGCAAAGCACATCCTGGGGATGTAAATACGTCTTGACTTTTTTAACTATTCATTCCATGAAGAAGAAATATTAAAAAAAATCTCAAAAATTAATGTGTAATTAGTGCAACAATGTGTAAGTTAAATCCACTTGTGTGTAAGAGAGGTTATACACACACATCTACAATATGTAGATGTCTGAGTGTATAAACAAACTCCTGGTATTTGTTTAATTCCTCTTTGATCCCAAACAGCCATTTCCTAAAGTAAACCAAAACACAATTTTTTAAACTAGTTTTTCAAACTCAAAAATTTTGAAGTCTCAGTTTGTTTGGTGAATTTATCAATAAGAGTTACATGTCTAAGTCCAAAAGCTTCCTCAAGATTTAGAAATATTCATTAAAAAATTAGTCACATAAACTCTATAGACAATCAGACATCATCTTCCCAAAAGATTGCAGAAAACTTTTGCACCATGAAAAAATGTAGAGAGAAGGTTACCTGACTTCATTGCGTTAAATTCAAAGTGCTGTATGAATGTTAGAAAGCACTTGATGCTCAGCATAGAAGAAAATGCTCTCTGACATTCTTTCTCCTTCTATTAAAAAGCACTGTATATTTGGCTGTATTTTTATATATTATGCACTTTTGTCTTTTATTGATGTCGTAATTCTGATCTTCCTTAGTTGTCTACGTATTGCCCTGGAGAGACCAACAGAGACAGCAATGCTTCTCAGCCTTACCGGTGCTGGTTCTGTGGTAACCATGCAGTGGTACACGAGCCTGGAGGAGAATGCAGAAAGGCTGGAGACCTTGTTTGAGAGTGAGTGTTTGTGTTTGTCTTGGCTCGGGTGTCCATTGCCTCAGGGACTGTGTGTATCTGCCTGTCTCCTGTCTCTTCTTTCTCTGCTCCTTTCCAAATTCTGCCTGGAGTTTCCATAGGAGGAGAGCTGCAGGCAGGAGCCACTGTGCATGTTGGCAGGTTGATTTTTCATACAGAGCAGTAACCTCCTTAAAACAGATTTGGTGAGGTGTTTGTTCATGGCCATATGGTAAGAATAGGATTTATATGGTAAGAAGTGCCCTAGGACATGGCCATCTGTAGTTACATAAACTATGGGGGAAAAATTCCCTGGATTTAACTCATATCTGCACAGATACATTGCTTAAATCTGTAAAGTTATCCTTTCCCATGAAGTTTAAATGTGATAGCACCAGGCTCTATGGTTGATACTTTCTTGTTTTTCAAAACTTTCATTAAAAACTCACAGAAACTATAATTTCTTTCCAGATTTGCTGAGCTTTGGTAAAACGGCTGGGCAGACAGTTCATGTTCTTCAGAAAAACAGAAGCCACAGGAAAAGGGATTCCATTAAAAGTAAGAGTTAAAAGGCTTAATATGAAAGACTGGCTATAAAAACTTACTAGAACCTTTAGATAGATATTTCACAGGTACAAGTGAGCTATTACAATTTTTTCTGAAACTTCTTAAAAGAGCTGAGAGTTGGAAGACCACTGATATAATATCATAATTGGAGTAGCTATATTTTATATAAAGAAAATTTTGGGGAGGCTTTGACATAGCTGATCAAAAGCTATTTTTTTTTTCTCCACTGAATAAATAAAAGTGTTACTAACAAGGTACATCAGGAGCACAACATAAACAAGATAAGTGATACGGGTTTATAAACTGCAGAAAGATCAGTAGGAGCTGCAGTGATTTTAGATAGTCTGCGTTGTACAGGGCATACTAGACATAAGAAATATCTAGCATCTTGTTGGAGAGTGGGGAAGAATTTCTGAGTAAAACAATTTCTAATATACTGTCTATAAAATTGTACTGCTATTATTCAATGTACAGGACTTACCTTTTAAAATAAGGTTTAATAAAATAAATTTTATTTATGGCTTGCACTGTCACAGAATTGAAGAGAGGAGGAACTCAGATCAGAAATATTCTCTAGTTTTCTGTTTTTCAGAAAATGCTTCTTCAGTATAGTCAGAGTTGTTAATATTTTTAAAAGAATATAAAAGAACCACAAGTATTAATCAAAGAGAAGATGTGTTAAATGATGGCACTTAAAGCATTCTTATATTTAGTCATGTTCAGAAATAACAGTGGTTTTTAATGTATTTTTATAGCGGAAGCAGATTCTCACAGCTCTCCCGGAGACAAAATAGAAGAGAAGAGTGTTTGTACTTCCTCAGATCTTCTTGCAACTCATCCGTCATTTTTTAATTGTGTGCTCTATGGTTTACCCAACATAATTCTGACGTAATTTGTGTCAATCTTTTCATGCTAGGAATACCTGCACTGAACTAAGGAGAGGTGAGAGTAAGAAGATGTACATACTGCTGATTCCTGTTTCAGATGTAAACAGTTTGATATTAGAATAAGTGTCAGGAAAATAGAATATATAGTTCAGAAATTTCTGTTAGTACTCTAAGGTTTTTTTAACTTGGTGAATCCTTTAGAAATTTGGTAAGTACTAACATATTTTAAAGAAAACGGGCTAGTATTTTTCAGCCTTGATGCATGAATGGGATTGGAATGTATAATTTTCATTTGGAAAAACATTTCCTTGATGCATTTTATTTTCACATGGACGATTCATGAGGAACATAGCTAAAAAATTTCTGAGTGACCTTATTCTGAATGAATTGATTTTTTATATGGAGTGGAGGTAGTTGTAGATTAATTAGAAAACAAGTTAGTGTTAAATAAAATGGTTAATAATTTTTGCTTTCTTTATTTTCCTGTGTTTTTCCTTAATACCATTCCCAACATAATTCCTTCCCAAGATCCCATCCATCCCTGCCCTCTGGCAGTGGGGGCCATTCCCTGTGTCCTGTCCCTCCCTCCCCTGTCCCCAGTCCCTCTCCAGCTCTCCTGGAGCCCCTTCAGGCTCTGAGCAGTCCCTGGAGCTTCTCCTGTCCAGGTGAGCACCCCCAGGTGTCCCAGCTCTCAGGACACTTTTGTGGTCTCCTCTGGACTTGTTCTTATACTGGGGACTCTTGAACTCCATCTGGACTTTAACAAGAGTGAGAAATCATTTTTATTATGTTAAGCAATAAATTGTTTTAATGAAATAAAAATATTAAAATATTGTAAAATTTAAAATATCTGGGTTTTTTTAGTATTCTAAAGTATTCATTTATTTGACTATGAGATCTTAATTTTTACAATATTATATACTGTTCAGCAACCTGGAGGGAAAAAAATCCTCCCAACTAATGACCCAGAAATAAATTACAGTAGATACACCTTAGGACATATGAGCTCTCTCATCGAATGACGTTGGCACAAGCCCAAACAACAAGAATAAGAGCTTCTGAAAATATTTCATCGACGTGGCACTACATCATTCTCATGCACTGTATTCATTCATACAAGAAATATTAAGCAGTTAGTGCAATTCCATGTATCAAGGGCTTTAAAATAACTTTCTGAATTATGTCTCAGCAACATAACAAATCACACTATCAATTAGCTTTTATAACAGAAATGACATTTCATAATATATTTTAGCATGAAAAGAATTGGTCAGCTAAAATTTATGTAATCTGAAAAATGTGAGGGGGAAAAAAAATCCTGGTGAATTTATTGATGATACTCTAGGACAAGAACATAATTTGAGCTGTGCATAGCTGTCCAAGAAAAGTGTGTGGTTCTAAGTGGTCTGCAGTAAAGAGGTGCAACAAGTTTGCTACAAAATTATGAAACAAACAAACAAAAAAACAAAACAAAAAAAACCCAAACCAAACCAAACCAAACCANAGAAGCTCTGTTATTAGTACCTGGTGTGTAACATCTTTAAAATTATCCTGCCTTAAGCAGTGACTCAAGGATTTCATGTCCCACGTGTGTCCCAGAGCTGCCGTGGCTGGTCCTGCTGTCCCTGCTTTGCAAAGGGATGTGGTGGAGCAGATGCCGAAGGAGCAGCTGCTGCTGCAGGTGTTTGTAGGCAGGGAAATGAGAGCAGATTTCAGTGTGCTGTGTGGATCATTCCCATAATCATTTAAGACCATTCATCTTCAGTTTGAGCACTAATTTAGTGATTTTTATAACCTTCTAAGCCTTCCAACCTGTGCTTCAGCACCGTCTGACCTGGAAGCTCTCTCAAAATAGGGTACAGAGGGAACTCAAGCATCCTGTGAGGGTAAATCCGTTCTTCTCTTGTGTGTGGAGACCAGCTGATCACTGGGAAGTCACCAGGAAGACCTTCCTGAAGTCCCTCTTGGGTATTAATTCAAGCCTCCAAATGCAGTGTTTTCATGTGGATATAGTGACAGATAGTTATCAGCAGGGGTTTGAAGGATGTGGTCCAGTTAAAACTGAAGGCACGCTCATGTGCCCTGAAATATTTACTGGTCAGTGGAAGACCCAAACTGGTACTCGGGTGAATAATTGGTCAACACTTCTCAGCAGTGACAGAAGAGAGTGTGGGGTCTTGCATGAACATGGTAGGGGTATTTTTAAAAGTAGCAGGCAAAATAGTCTTAATTTCAGAATAAGCAGGGAGGAAATGCATTTAATATATTGCAGTTTTCCAGATGGTTACTTAAGACTTATGGTTCCTTAAGACTTACTTAAGAGAAACAATTTTAGATCCCTTAATCCCATTTTTACAAAAAATGCAGTATGGAATGTTAACAATATTGCTGCTGAATAAAATATCCATTAGAATATTCCCTGAAATATGAATCTTGGTACTTATTACTATATGTATGTACACTTTTAATATATTAAAATAAACATTGTAAATGCAATAGTCCATCTATGAAGTAATGTTTTCTTCCTCTGCCAAAACAGTGCAGGAACACAGTGCTGAGTTCAAACAGTTGAAACCAACAAAATAAAGACCCCTTTCAGAAGTAAAAGCCAATATTTTGGGCTAGGAAGGTACAATAAATTAAAAGGGTGTTTTCTGACAGTGTCCATTACTATGGGAAATATTTAGGAAGATATTTCTTTGTCATTGAATAACTACTGCAATCTTTATTTCATATACTGCTTCAGCCTCACACATGATGGCAGAAGAGAGTGAAAACAGAGTTCATTGGTATTTCTCCTGAATGACATTGACTTTTATTCCATCTGAAAATACCTATTTAGCATTTTTTGGTTATTATTATTGCAAGCACTGGCATTAGAATCTGAACTGGGATGTACTTTGAAATAAATTTGCACTGGAATTCCACAGATCTTTCTGCTTCTTCATCAGTGTGTTTCAAGGGACATGGTCTACATCTGTACTCGATCAAACAGGGCTGTGTTGGCCAATATAATCTAATTGTTTGACATTTTTATAGTCATTCATTGAGACTAAAGAGAGATGACTACATTAATATCTTGTGCAGCTAGATAATAGTTGAGATAAAACTGGTGTGCCAAATTGCTGAAAAGCCCTTAAATTCTCTTACAGATTTTTAACTATTTGTGACATAGAAAAGGGAAGAGACTTCAATAAAACGTAATAAAGAGAAAAAATAGTACAATCTATAATACTAAGCATTATAATAAAGAACATTATCATAAATTTTCTAGGAATCTTCACTAATCATTTAAAATTATATTTCTCAATAATTGAGATGAGAATTATTGTTAATGTTCATGACTGTTTTCTTGGGTAATCATTTACACTAAGGTCATAATTAAACAGAAATGTTCTAGCCATATAATATGTGTATTATTCCTCTAGCTAGGCTGTGGACAAATATGTCAAATATGTCTTCCCTGTGTATGTTTGTGGGAACCTTCAGGCTGGAATAACAGAGGCCTCGGCTGTACAGAGCTGCTCATGAGCTTGAGTGACCGCTCCATAGCCTGTGCACGTGCCGTGACAGCCGGATACACTTGCCTTAAAAATGCGCCTGTATGGGCTCATTCTTGGTGAGAGAAAAATGGTGTGCCAGCCAGAATGTCCAGCACTGCAGAGGCACAAGATAGAAACTTTGTTCACTCGGACATCCCGTAAAGAGAGGACACAGCTGGAATACTTGATCCTGGACAGGGTCTGGGCAGCATGTCATGACCTAAAAGGACAGACTCATTTCATGCTGAAACATGAGGTTTCCAGCACCAGAAGGATCCTAAGTTGCTGTTATCTTTTCCATAATTTATGGTTTTTACTCAGTGAATCATTTAGCTAAGCTTCAGTGTCAGTGCCTTTCTTATAACTGTTACCCCAAAGGAACCAACATGACCTCATAATACAACAGTAACTCTTACGGCAACCATCATTTGTATTAGGAAAAGAAGCGGCTATTTCCATTACAAACAAATAGATTGATGAAGTATTGCTGACATTTGTAAGGAAAAACACAAGGCAATTATTGTCCTAGGCCATGGAATGCTTCTAGGAAGGTCAGTGTCTTTCTCCAGATCACATCGTTAAAATGCAATGATCACAATGTGGAGTAGTGTAAAGTTGCTAGTTTTGCAAGCAATAGACAATTCTGTAACATTTTTTTAAAGAAATGTGATTTCTAGGCATATTCTTGGTAGCAAAATGAAAATTCAAGGGCACTATTAGCTCCCAGTCAAGCTGACTTTGGCAGTGTTCACACCTTCTGTTAATGAAATCTTAAGGTCTTAAAACCATCCATTGCCTAAATTTCTTTTTGTAGCTGGTAAAATGGTCATGTCATGCTCTTACCACATACTGCAAAAATGTGTCCCTTTAATCACTGCGCACAACTCTGAAAAAAATAAAAAAGATCCCTCTCCCTTGCCCCTAGTTTTGTTTGTGGTTCTAAAAATTTTAATATTGTGTTACATTGAAAGACCTGACAACCAGCTCCTGGGAACTCTGTAATATTTTGCTCCCAGGCTGATGCTGTTCTGGTTGGCCCACTATGACAATGTGTCAAGGCGTTGACACACTTTAAAATGTACTCTCTGACCAGTAAGCAGGAAACACGATATAAAGGTATCCTCCTCCTCCTGAAAAGCATTACTGAAGACATCTTAAGATGAAAAGACCCATTGATAATATTATTCCTTGTTTATATCTCATAGAGACAGCTTGCTGTTTTCTGCTGTTTCATGTGCATTCTTGCATCATTTCCATGCATTTTCACATTGTTTTTTTCTTTGCAATTACTTCATTTTTGTTGCTTTATTTTGTACTGCAGAGCTATACTTTATATATCTTCACCTTCTCAGGAGATAAAATAATTCTGTTGCTTTTAATTAAACACTAGCACTTCTGCCAATTCTTCATGATTTAATACATGCAATATCATTAACTTGTGATTAACCTAGGTCAATATATCCTTGAAAGACAAAATCTGAGTCTTAAATGCAAGAATTTTCACTTTTAAATCGTATGTGACTATTTTAACGGGCTAATGAGCACAAAAAGGTGCATAAATTAAAAACTGAATACCAAACTCTTCCTATCTCACAGTATTTCTAAAACATTTTAAAAAGGCATCTACATCTGTTCATTGTTCTGCTACATATACCACAGGATTAAAGAATGGTAAAGAACGTGCCTGTCAGAACAAGGATTAATGTTTGGATTTAAGACTGAGCCCTGCAAAAAAAGCCAAAATTACACTGTAAAAGGCAGGAACCTCATGAAATTTTGGGAGATGAACAGGAAAACTTAACAGTCTTTTGCAGTGAGTTCTTACATGTGCAGCTCATTATTTTATTTATAGACTAACCCCTCTCTTTAGACACTGCCATCCCAAAATGAAATCAGGGCAATGGAATCTGAGCATCCTTCTAATCAGAAAACAGGAAAGGGCGTAGTGCTTGCTAACTCTCCTCTCCTGCAAAAGACACCTTGTAGAAAAGGTTCAAAGGGCTTTTGTAAGATGCAAAACAAAGAGCATGAGTGTCCATGGGTGTGAGTGCCGAGAGGGGCCACAAGCAGAACGGGTGGCCAAGCAGTCCTTGGGCATCCAAGGCCAGAGTGGCTCAGGGACACCCTCCTGTGCCTGTCCCTCCACCCAGCAGGAAGCTGCAGCTCACCTCCATGGGCAGGGGAATCGTGCAGAAACCAGACTCTGCACCATACCAGGGTTTCAGCATATGATTGTGCTGTGTGTCTGTGTTACCTTTTCCTGATGCCCCAGCATCTCCAGCTGCTGCAGGAATGCTCCTTGACTTCCAAGCCAGCAAGGTACTGCTCAGGGACTAGCTTTGACCACAGGTATCTCAGGTAGAACCACTCTTTTTCAAGGCAATAGTGTTTTTCAAACACTAACTTTACAGAAAGCAGAAAAAAAATCTGATCGAAACAAAATTTCTTTACTCTGTGTAAAATAATTCTATTTTTGGAAGCAAACCTTCAAAATTTTTGAAGTTTGAAGAACCATGGATGATTTATCCCATATCACATTTCTATAGCTAAGGCCTGTACAGGGTGGAGCTAGTGTAGCTTCTCTATACCACTATGGAACAACATTTCTTTCAACTGGCATTGTACTAACATCTTCTCTAGAAATAATGGTTTTCCCTCCTAAAGCATTTAAATACAGTCAGCCTTTGCCTTTTCTCCTAAAATGCATTCAATTAAAGATAGATTTTATATAGGATTAAAATTCTAAAGTGCCTTAGCACAAGCTGATCCCACTGTGTAAAACAGAAGTCCGTCTTAATTACACTCATAACCTGGTTTGGCTTTTCATGTGCATGTGACATTCCACTAAAGCTAATTGTATTGCTACACTTCATTGGTGAATTAAATATGTGGTGGAATACAGCCACACAAAGCTGGCGATTTCCATTAGTTTTCGCTGTTTACAGAAGCAATATTTGTGTTATATTCCTTGCTTCAGAAAGCGGAGATGTAATAACAAGTTAATAATTTGTTCTGGAATCAGCAGCCCAATAAAAGCAGTGAGGATGTGACTTACACAGAGCCAGGGACTTTAGGACTGGAGGGAGAGAGACACAGCAGTGTGGTGCCACTACCTGCTGCAAGCTGAATGTTGATTTGGGAAGAGGAATGCAGTGGAGGAAGGGACTCACCTTATGTGTCAGCACCTGGAGAGCCAAGAAGCTCTTACACTGATCTCAAAAGCTGGTGTCCACAGGACCATCCTGTGCAAATCTTTAAGCGATTGTAACAATGAAATACCCTGCAGCATTGCATGAACGACCTCATCTCCCACTTTACATGGGACACGTGCTGTTTGCCGAAGCTGTCAACAGAGCCAAAGATTGTTGCCTTCTGTGTTCATCTGCAGTTTTCCTCTTAGAAATGGTGCTGTGAGCTGCCATGGGGGACATCTCACTGCCTCTTCTGTCCTGGGTTAGCACTGCTCCCTCTGAAGTCAGGTTCATGTTGGACTCTGCAGTTCCTATGGCACTGCAACTGAACATTTGAATCAGACACTGCCTGAACTAAAAAGTTGAAAAAACAGGAGATTGATCAAAACACACGAGAAATTTTAAAACAGTCCTATAAATCAATCTTCATATTAAAGTCCTGGAAATCAGTCTTCATAAAAGTCTTGGAAATTCTCTCATTAATCAGATGGGAATATAAAGAAATAACCCCATAAAATATATTTGCCTGCGCCACAATGAAGAACTTTAAACCTCAAAAATAAACCACATTCTGAAAAGAGTCAATCTAAAAAAACCTTTTTTTTTCTGCTTCTAGCTAATCATATCTAATGGACATAATTGGCCATTTCTCCAGACTCATGCTTTCATATACTAAATTCCTGGCTACTCAAAGATGGGTTTTTGTTGTTCTTATCCACGAACAGGGTAAAGTGTAGCACACACCTCCATGGTTTGGGAGATCAGGGTGCTGTCCACAGGATGTGAGAAGCAATAGTTCTGTCAGCAGGACGGATAACTAAATTCACCATTTCTTACTCAACAGTCACTTAACTATTTTTCTTTATTTAATTTATGGGCTTGATGCCAACACTCTCAGTTGCTGCATTCATTGCAGAAATCTGTCCATGTTTATTACCATGCCTGTTATCACTGTGAGCACACAGCATTCTGGTTCATCCCTGTGTTAATTCTTTTTTTCTGCATCCAGTCCTCTGCCCTCATTCCAGAGAAGAAAGATCCCTGTTAAATGGGCATGTGCGATACTTCTACCCCCCTGCACATAAACCACAAATGCCTCAATTCTGCAAGAAATTTCAAGCTTTGAAAATGTGCACCCCACCTCAAGATCAACTTACTGGTGTTGCATTCCTAAAGAATTATTGAAATACACTGTGACAGCACTGAGAACATGATTTTCATACGTGAAACCAACTCATGTTCCCTAAGAGTTCCTTTTCCTTTATAATATCTAAACCTAATAATTATTAACACTTATATTTCAATAACACTCAGAGGTTTATGCTGTCTTCCACCAGGGAGATTATTTTTTCATTCTAAATGCTAGATATTGCAATGCTTGCTAGCTTACACATAGGTAGGTAGAAATAATTCATTATTAAGCAAGACAAAATAGCAAAATATGAGTTTAGAGAAATTCTGAGAGAATACAGTACCTGTTTGTTCATAAAAACATAAATAATTGGATTATAAACGGTAGCTGTTTTGGAAAAGAAAGCCGGAATTGCTGCCAGACAAGGATCCAGCTCAATGGAGGGATATGCAGTGACCAGGACAGAAAAGGCAGCATACGGCATCCAGCAGATTAGAAAGGCAATGATCATAAAAACAACCATTCTAGTCACTTGTCTTTCAGGTCTCCTGGTAGTTCCCAGCCTGCCTTGTGCATCTGACACCTTTTAAGAAAAGAGAAAAGAGAAAAGATTCTAGAAAACAAACAACAAAGTGTCCAGCCAGTGCCTTCAGTGAGCTGTCCCATTGCCATGCTGGAAGGAAAGACCTGCTCTTCCCAAGGGATGGGTGCTGAAGTTACTGCTCAGGGACATCAATTACCACATGCCAGCATTTGTTAATTTTGCTTTGCTTAAGTATCTTTATATTTTTATTGTCAGAGTGAAAAAGAAGGACATCATGGTGAGTCATAAGCAGATGGTGAGCTGAATTCAAGCACTTTGTATTCCACGTAGCTTTTGCAGACACCTGGGTGTCACAGCCAGGTATTACAGACAGCACACTGCTGAGGCTGTGCGACCTCACCGAGGGGCAAATTCCCACCAGGGGAGTCTGCCTGCCTCAGTGGTGCTTTATGGCCCTGCCCAGAAGAGCATTTACAATCAAATGTATCAGAATTAAAGTGGGATTGGGGCATTTAGTAGGAATGCTCTCTCTCTTTTCCTCAGGGATCATGCAAGAAGCTGAAGCACAGATGTTCATACAAAGATTTGCTGATGTCGAACATCATCTTTCTGGGAAACATACCTGCTTGGTTTCTGATGATTTAGTGAAACAAGGCACTGCTATGAAATGTTATTTTACATGAAGAATAATTAATAACTCTGTAGGGCTCCAGGAAAACCTGAAGCCAGGTCTTTCAATATTACATTCTAATAAAAAAATATTTGTTTGCATAACATGGCCTTTTATCTTCCTGCAGTAATGTTAGAACTCTGTGGAGACATTTTCTCTAATAACTTTTTAATTGCACTTGGAGAATTTAACGTATTTATATTTAAAGAGCTATAGAAGCAGCTCCTGGGAAGGGCAATGTCCTCACCTCTGTAGAAAGTTGCAATCCATGTGAGTTTTTTACCAAATATAAACACAACAACAACAACAACAACAACAACAACAACAACAATAATAATGAATTGTTACCAAAATGGCAAGTTATTCGGCATTAACAGAGGCTGTGTTTGGTACTGGTAAGATATTCCCAGCCAATATATGGGATTTCTATAGCATTTTTTCATGTATGTCTACTCAGAGAGAGGCCTAGTCTCCCTTTCAGCAGAAGTGCAGTACCCTGAAAAAGGAGCACAGTCTCTTTTATTGCACTTTCATCTGTTTCATCTTTGTCTCATATCAGCCTGGTCTTTTTTTCACATACAGCTTTTCCTTTCTTTCTAAATACTGAAAAACATGCTGGTGCTTTATCTTCCAAACAAAAGAATACTGTTCTAGTAATTTACCTCTGTTGTAAATTGCCAATTTGTTATTTTCCCAAAGATTAATTTCTTTAATCTTTTTAGAAGTTGCACTAAAAGCTACAATTGGCGTTGTAAAGCTGGAGTCACTGGGGCTGAGGGACTGGCAGAATGCTCCACTCAGGAGCAAACCTACAGTGTGACAACCTGGGACAAAATGCATGAAGAGGGATGGTTGGGAACATCAAGACACCAGTTATGATGCTTGGATCTCTCTCTGCTAGGGCAGTTAGATTTTTGAAAATTAGCTTAGTTTTGAGATATAACTGTATGGCAATTCATTATAGATTTACAGATTCTGTTTCAGGTACTAGCTTTTCAGAGCTTTGCAGTAAATAGAAATATCAATACTGTCCCAAAATCTTGTCCCCAGATCCTGTACCAAATAGGAATTTTCCTGTTCTATTGTCTTTGTCACTTTTTGCAGTTTCTCCTTTGAATCAGGTCAACACAACCATTAAAGAAAATTCAAAAGCATTTCTCATGTATTTAAATATTCTTGGACAATCTAATATTTTGTTTATTAAACAGCATTGCATTATTTACAAAAGCTACATCTTATTTTGAGAGTATTACTAAGCATTAGGCAGCACTCTTAAAATTTATAACTGCAGTCATTTTAAGCTGCATTCTAATTTGTCTGGTTTGAGTCTTACGAAACGTCACTGAAGTGAAGCACAGTTGTGAATAACGCAGTACTGGATCATTCTGTTTATTTCTGAGGTAGCCATTCTCTCATTTGCATCATGTTAGACTAATGAGATGTATTGATAAGTGATGGGAACTCTACACTTTACAACATCACTTCTAGCCAGAGCATGAATTTCTGTGTGTGAGGATAATTAGGTAACAAGGGATGTAACGGAGTGTGTTTGCTGTCTGCCAATCCGATCTGCTTATAGAAAAGCACACAGCAATCCCAAACTTTTGCCTGCATACACATTTTACAAGTTTACTTACTAGTGCTTCTTCTTACCTTTTTTAGCTTTTGCACCAATTTTCCATAGGATACCAAAATCACCAGCAAGGGTACTATAAAACAGGTGGTGAAGAATGTGATAATGTAGGTACGGTCAGCATAAGCTCCCGAGTACCTGTATAAAACACAAAACACTTTGGGTATGTATTACTACTACGTGTTCTTATTATTTTCTTGGGATATGAATCTTTTCCAAGATGCCACTAGTATTTTTGTCCGTTGTTTTTATTCAGCATGCCCCTTTGCAGCTCCAGTCGTATCACCAGATGGAGCACTGGGCCATGTCCCTGCCCAGGGGCCAGGAGGGGATCCCAAACTGTAGGTACAGTACAGAAGAACTGTGGGGCTGATTAGGTGGGAAGGGACGTGTAGTCCAACCTCCTGCTCCAAGTAGAGCCAGCTATGGGATCGGACCAGCTTGCTCAGAACTTTGTCCAGTCTTCTGAAAAAAATCTACCTCTTTGTCCTTTGACTGCTGACAAAAAGCACAAGGTCTAGGGTGATTATTTTCATTAGAGGCTCCACCCTTTAGAAATTTATGGTTTAGAACTGATCATGGAAAATTTTGATCAGTTTTATTACAGCTTTCTTTACATCTGTTTTTTTCAGAGACTTACATCATCTTTAACCTTTTCCTTTAAATTCCCTGATGTCCCTGAGGCATCCTGAGCTGCAAGTTTCCTTTTTTACCACACTCTGTGAGAGTGGCCTTACCAGTTAGGCTCACAAGTAGTTCCAATCTTACTGGTGGTGTAACTGCTCCAACCAGCTGTTGGTGGAACGGTCCAAATGAAGGAAAAACTCCACACAAAGACAATAGCTAGAGCTGCGTGCTTCCCCCTCAAGCGCGTGTTTCTCAGCGGGCGGCAGATCACAATGTACCGCTCAAAAGCCAGCAGAGCGAGAGACCAGAGAGCTACAATGCCTGCAGAGAGAGAACACAGCCAGCATCAAATCTGGGTAGATCACTGAAAAACACCGAATCACAGAACCCCTGAAATGGTTATTTTGAAAAGCCTCCCTGGAGGTCATCATTCTCCCTCAAGCACTGTCCATCCAGCAGCTTGTTCAGACCCAAGCCCAGCTGGGTTTTGACTGTCTTTGGAGATGGAGACTCCACAACCATTCTGGGCAGCCAGTTACACTCTTTGACTAGCCACAACACCAGACACCTTTTCTATCAACACAAGTTATGAAAGGATGGAAACTTAAGTGCATTATTCTAACATTAATGAAGAGCATAAGAAGTTCACATTTGTCCAGTTTGCCAGTCTACATTATAAGGGTTACAAAACTGAGCAGCTAATCGGGCCAGTGAAGTGATTAGGACTTACACTTCTCACTTGGTTCTACTCTGAAAAGCTGCAAACTATGTGTAGCATCCAAATTAATTAACTAAAATCTTCAAAATACTATCTTTGCAACTAGGATTTCAGGCTATCAGAAAACTCAAACCTGCAGACAGCTGCCCACAACATCAAATTATCAATTTAGGCACATATTACCTGGCGGAACACCAAAATCTCAAAATAGCCTGATCTTTCTCCATAGGACACGGCTTACATGGCACAAACTGATGTAGAAACTTTGTCTCTCACCAACATTCCCTCTGTCTAGCCTGAACAGACAGAGAGCAGCTGTGGGACTCCTTCTGAGGCTGAGGATCAGCACTGTGTGTGATTTAGAGCAGGGCAAGCATTGTCTTCATGCAGCTTCAGAAACAGGGCCAGGATGCAGAATGAGTGTCTGCCTCAAGTGAGCAGATGCCTCGTTTTAAACTAATATCCCATTTATTCTGCAGAAGTGTATTTACACGGGGTACTGTGTGGTGAGGATTTTTCCTCTTAGACTCCTTCTAATATTTTTTTTGTAGTAAGCGAACAAAGCCATGGAAAGGAAATCACAAGAAGAGGTAGGTGTGTGAGCTGACTGTCAGAGGTGTGTCCCTGCTCCTCAGAGCCACTTAAGAATAGAGAGCACAACATGTTCAGTGCCCTGGGATTTTCCATGGTTTATGGGCAGGCACTCACTATTTTTCTCTCTCTCTTATTTATCCATATATAAACACATTTAAATACAAATATTGAAAATATCTACACATAAGGATTTTTTTCCTGAAATTAATTTTCCGTAAGACCCATAACATTGCTATTCTATTGGCAAGCTTTTCCTCATTCTATGAAATATATTCAGTGATCAGTACACATGAGACAGGCTGTATATATGACAGGGATAGAGAGAGAAATTTTTCACTCTCCACTACAGAATATATGTAACAGGGGAAAATTCCAGTGAATTCAAAGGCATGCAAAGTCAGTGATTTAGGAAGCTGCAGTAGAATACACTGAAGGAAATTGAAGGAAAAGAACATACAACTAGAAATAAAATCAAGCTTACCAAAAAATGTGACAGCAAATCCTTCCAATACGCAAGCCCAGTATCCCATAAAGAAATAACCTTTTAGATTTGTTAGAAAGCTGATGGTACCACCAGTCAGTGAGACCAGGAAATCAGCCACAGACAAATTGACTATAATATAATTGACAGGTTGTCTCAATTGCTTGAACTTAAAAGTTACCAGGATTACAGCCAGGTTCTCAGCAAGTGACAGGGAGGTCACCAGCAGCATTACTGCTGCCAGAAGGCTGAACTGCCAGGGCTGGATGGAGTCCAGGGGACGATGGAAGGGATCCCATCTGGCAGGAGCAGAGTAACTGGGCAAGAGTGACCCATTTCTAAAAGCTCTCAATGCATCCATTACTTCATTCAGTAGCAAAAATAATATCATACGCTACTGTTTCAAATCTGTAAATAATATTCAGGATTAAAAGGAGATGTTTGCTCTCTCCAACAAAAGGGTGAACAAATTCCCCCTCCTTCTGCTCTCCAATAATAATCGAGGAAAAAATGTTGTGGTTGGAGGAAAGTTTAGTGCTGCAGAATAAAAGTGGGAACAGGGATAAGCAAGAATATCTCTCAAAGCAACTTCTGCCCCTCTCTGCCCACTGCCTCCCTCTCACTGCAGCTGTGCCTTTATCTGCAGTAGAGCCCAGCTGTAGGAGCTGCAGGTTTCCTCCTCCGGCAGCAGCCAGCAGTGCTGAAATATGCCTCAGCTCAGCCCTGCTCCACTGGGAAAAACGTCAGTGTTTGCTTGGGAGCCTCCCACGCTTTCAGCACTTTAAAAGGAAAGGTGAGAGGGAGATGTCTGTGGTGAGCCAGAGAGCTTACAGGAATTTGGGAAAAGGGACTGTAAATGTTGAAATCAGAATAATGTGATATTTGACATTATACTGACCCTTCTCGTCAGATGGTTCCCAAAGAATTCTCCATGGATGAACTTTCCTCTACAGACCTTGAGAAACCAACAGATCAAGCAACACATGGAACCAGCAAGGAGCAAAAACCAGACCTAGGGCCTCCTTTTCTCTAGCTGCACAAGATTAGATCCCACTGTCTCTTTGCAAAGCAGTTATTATTTTCTTAATCAACCTGAATATCTCAGACAATCAATAAATGACAGTAAATGTTCTAAATATTTCACTTGTTCATAGGCCTTTATAATGACTGATATAAAGATACCCTACATCTGGCTGCAGTGATATGTGCAATAAGCATGAGGTCTCATTATACACGTCATATTTAGTGAGGTTCTGCTGCTAATTTCTAGCCCCCAAATGCATTATTTTTAGCTCAACTTCTGAGAAGTAGTCTTGCTTTCTTAGATCTTCTAATGACTGAAAAATTTTCTGAAAGCCTATGAAATATAATTACAATATTAAAACCAGAAATTCAGCATCAACAGAAACAAAAGCAACCAAGTTTTTTGTGCCATACCAACAACTGAATCTATCTTTACCCAAAACAGCTCCTGCAGCCCAGGTAGCTGGTGAAAGGATTTGACTGCACATTGCTGACATGAAGAACTGTATGTGCTATATCATTCTGCTGGCAAATTTTGTCAGTTTGTTGCTTAAACGTGTCATCCAACCTCTGATTAAACTGATGGAATTTAACAGAATAGTAAGAACTGAGGCATTACTGAAAGTTAATTGCAAATATGGATTTCAATTATGAAATCCATATTTGACCCTGACTTGATCCTACATGACTTAATATGTGCTTCTGCTCTAAATAGTAATTTTGGATATTATTAACAGTATTCAAGAGCTTACATAAAACATTCCTGTCTCTTTCTGCTCACTTTGAGAAAATCAGTCTGAAATTTGAAAAATAAAAGGGACTTTTCTATTTCTCCTGCCCTGACAGTAAATAATTACTTTCAGTCTCTTTGCAGATGGCTTTCCCAAGTAAGACTGACCTGAATATAAGTTCCATTTCTGCAAACTGAATACACTTGCAGGTGCTTTAATGAACATGGAAATATTTCCAGAGTACTTCCTTTTGAGATACACCAGAAGTTAGCATCCACACATCATTTCATCCAGTGTCAGTGGAGCTCATAATTGCCTGTGATTGGATTTTTCTGATGGCATAGCATCTTTTATGTACTCTCTTGCCCATCTAATTAGGTTTTACCTAATAAATTGGTTTTGTATTTGTACTGAAATAGAACATTTATTGCTGAGAATTTATGAGAAAAAAATAAAATGTTCTGTGATACTACTTTAAGAGAGTTTAGGTCCGTATAAACCAAGACATATGTCACTTCATCATACACAAAAAAAGAACAATGACTACCCAGTTCAGTGACTCTCTCATTCCTAGCATAAATGTCACAGATATATGTTCCTGTATGCCTCAGATTGTTCAGGGTTAATTTTTTAAACAATGGTATTTATTGCAGCCCTAAATAAAAAGTTTTCATGTCTTGCTGCCCATTAAATGAAGGCTTATACTGTTCAAAACGCCATTAAATTCTATCACCAAAAGTGAGTCCGTTAAATCAAGGCAAAGAGGGGGTGAAGAGAATTGGTGAGGATGCACAGAAGGACCAATGGCACTGCCTTTTCCTCGTGCTGTGGGAATGCTGCAGCTGCAAGCACTCCCTTCTGGCCCAGCAGGTCACAAGGGTGCAGCCTGGATCACACCGCTGCTCACCAGCCTGGAGAGCCAGCGACTTGGAACTGTAGACAGAAGTTTGCTAAGCAGTCCAGATTCAAACCAGCAAAAATCACACGGACTGCTTCAGAGCATCGGCAGAAACCTTGCAGATAAACTGTGCCTGCCCAAGACATCCCGTGTGTGACCTCCCCCAACACCTGTGTCAGTGCTTTGGAGACAAAAGCAAAGGCAGAGTGTTGAGAGAGGAGATGAGGATGCAGCGTGGACTGACTGTGACTCTGCCATAGTGAAAGGCAGTGCACAAAGATAACTGTCCTGGTCTTGCTGACTTCTGTGCCAGCAGTATTTCACCCCAGTGCACAGTTTTCCTATACAGTCATAGGGAGCTGCAAAAGCCCAGGCTGAGAGGAAGAGTCAGAACAGACGAGGTAACACTGAGATCCAGCACAAAGTGAGCTTCTCTATGCATGGAAAAAAATCAGCACATTATGCAACTTGGTAAGTGACGAGCGAGCAGTCTCAATGCCTGATTTGTCACTGCCATGGCCATGGGACTCTGGCTGGGAACTGGTGGATGGGCAGGTTTGTAACCCTTGGTAAGGGGAGCCTTTGCTAGCACAGGGCTCTGCCCTCCGTTCTGCTGGGTGTGCATACACTGAGTGAGATTTTCCTCCTCTGCATTAACTGCACTGGCTGACAAGCACTGAGCACATCTCCTTCTGCCTGACTGTTCTGTGCGTAAATTAGGATGTATGTACTTCAAGAGAAATATTGTCTTTACAGAGAAAAAAATGGTTTCCTCTTCAAAATGCATGATGTTTTTTGTCTTCTTCACATTTACAGATGTCTAATTTACCATTCTAATTATCTTTCCTATTGAAGTTGACATTTTCTAAATGTTTGTATTTGGAAAGAGACAACAATCTTTCCACAATCTTTTCTGCCTTTGAGAAGGTCCTTTTGAACCATTCTTTCAGTGGCATCTTCTAAGTATTATTTCTTAGTCTTTTTTCCCCTGTTCCAGTGACAAATTTTGTTAGTAATTTTATTCCTTCCAAATGTAAGTCCACAGATTTTTTCTATATCATCAACAATTTAAAAAATCCTTATGTTCTGCATAAGTGGCTACAAGATACATTTAATTTTTGCAATTCAGTTTATCTGAGCTAAAATGAATGTAAAACCATTCAGAATTATTGTAATCAGCATAAATAAATCCTATGTTTCACTACCAAAACAAGGGGCAGTGGGAGAGAAGAATGACCCCAGAAAACCTGAATACAGTGTGGAATAAGGTGAAGCAACAGCACAGAAGATAGGATTACTGTCATAATTCATTTGGCAAATTGGATGTCAAAAATTAATGCCAGAAAGAAAGAAAAAAAAAAAGAAGGTAAAAAAAAAAAGGTATTGGTCATTTAGCATGTACGAGGATAGAAAGTGCACATTGGAATGTGTGAAAGTTAAGCCCCATCACTTTATATACAGAGTGTACAGAAGGAAAAAAGTTACATTCCATGCTGATAGAATATCACTGGAAAGTGTTTGCTAGTACCAGATATTAAAAAATCTGCTAGAATAAAATTGCCCAAACATCTACTTTGTTCAATAAACACTTGCTGTGAAACAGCACCTATCCTCTTCAAAATAATTCAGTCTCTCACTAGAGCAAAACCTAACCTCCTTGTCAGATTTCAGGAATGTAAATTCAATATTTCTTATTGATGACCTTAATGTAATAAAATAATGATCAGATTTCAAGGAAGGAAAGTCTCTGCAAGAGATTAATCTCATCTCACTGCTTCAAGATACTAAAGTATCTAGAAAGACAACTTAAGACATACAAACCAACAGGACTAGTTACAGAGGACATTCTTATCTTTTCCTGTTTTATTGGAATTGCCTTACTGGAAGAGCTAAAATCTCTTAAATAGCCATGCCTTTTAAAGGTAGAGTTGTCTTTAAATGGAGCTTTTAAAATCCTTTTTAAACTATAATTTTTCCTTCATATGGAATAATTTCTCAATGAGTTAATCTGTTGTATTTTAAGCTATTTTATCTGACACAACTTCCTATTTTCCATTATGTGTTCTAAGAAATGCTGTTATGCAAAACACAGTTGAGGTCATTTACTCCTGTCCTCAGCTGCAAAAGAAATAGTATCATTTCCTTGTTAATCCAATTAGCATCCACAAATTAAAAGTATTATTTATGTCAGTCAAATCAGTCATTGCAGAATGTATTATCTATAGAACTCTTCCTGAAAGCACTCCTGGATTGCTGAAATGACCAAATACAGTTTTGAGGCATTTTTCTGGTGGAAACACACTTGATTATTCTAACAAAATCATAAATACTATCTAGTTTCTGACATTAAGGTTTCATTGTGTTTCATGTCGTGTAAAGAGAACAAAAAGGCTCCAGGATGTGATTTCAAGTGAATGCACACTGGAGTTCAGACACTTTGTTATAAAAAGGGAGGAGTGAGCGGTGCCAAAGGCTGTGACCTCTGGAAGCATCTCTCCCTGCAGAGCAGCTCCTGACCTCACAGAGCCCTTCTGATTGGAACCACACTTGGACCCTCTTCCTGCACGAGCAGGGAAAATAACAAGACGGTGAAATCAAATTACTAGAGAGCAGACAGAAAATCAGTAAAGACTAAAGAAAAGAGAGAGATGGCAATGTGGAAAGTGCTGAGAGAGAATGTGAACCCGACAAGACAGAGAAAATGAGCCCCCTCAGGAGTGTCCATGCCGGAAGCTTTTTACTGCTGCTGTTTCTCACTTCTTTATATTCTCCAAACAACCCGTGGAAGGTGTCCCCGCCCATGGCACTCCCTGCCATTAGAACTGGATGATCTTTAAGGTCCCTTCCAACCCAAAGCAGTCAGTGACTATGGTTCTAGCCAAGTAGAATAAGCAGTGGGAGTGCATGGACACAGCTCAATCATTGGGTGCTTTTACATCAGCTCTGCACTTTGCTGCACACAGACAAGAGGCAGCAAGTGTAAACAGCCAGAACTGCAGCCCAGAAGTACAGTCCAGTGCAGATTGCAGCGGTGTTTGGCTACCACTTGGACTCCCTGGCATTGGAGCTCTTTTCCAACCTAAATGAATCCAGGATTTTATACAGCAATCACTGCCACACTAGTAACACATCGTTTAAATTACTGATAGCATTGTATTTGAAATTACCATCATTCTACAGGGGATACAAGGAAAAAAATGTTAGTGGCAGAAAAAAAGGATGGCCTTTTCCCAAGATACCTGCCTTCAACAACACATATTTTCTTTATTAATACTACTGATTTATTTCAGTGGTATGTTTGTTCTAGAAGTTGATAGTAAGAGGAAGAAAAATGGGGACCATTTCAAACACTAGCCTTTTGTATTTGCCCTGAAAATTAAAGTAAATAGTATTACAGTGCCCTCAGGTGGTGTAAATTCAATTCCGTCCTATTGTCTGCCCTAGGAAGACAGCTCTCAATAATACTAATTTCAGCAGACTGGGTGAATATGGAAGGTAAATCACAGCATAAGCAGTTTTGTTCCCAAGGAAGGTTCTTTTCTTGAGTATTCTGACAACTCCTGATTTTTAAAAAGCATTCTTTAATTTTAAAATACTGTGAAATACATGTAACAAATGTCAAAAAAACCCTCTTAGATAACATCATCACTAAATGTAGGAAGAAAAAATAATAGAAGGAAAAAGATCTAAAGCAGAAGATAAAACCTAATGGCAGAAGACATAGTGAATTCTGTAAGACAGTTTTGGAACAAATCATGAGGTAGGTGCTGAAAAACCAAAACAAAGTCCAAAGCACAATCAATCAACCAACCAACCAAACGCTCCACAGATATCATAGAATTTCAGAGATACATTCATGTGTAGCGTGAGTCTTAATGAGGAGGAAAATTGCATAAAGAAAGCAGTATATGATACATTTGTAATATAAGCTGAAACTTCCTGAATTCATACTGTCATTTTCATCTGAAGAAATCAGCTTCCAGAAGACACGGGATATCTTTAATGTGCATCAGTCCAATTTTTTTTGGTGTTGTTGTTACTTTGAGTAACAATATAAAATGGATATTATTTAGCTAATCTACTGTTCCACAGTCAGGGCAATTCCAATATTGTGTCTTGCATAACTAAATGGTAGAGGTATGCTCATCATTTATCACGGTTTAATGTTTTCTTCAAAAAAATGTGAGGAAGATCAGCACATCTGAATCTGAATCTTCATTCAGCACAGGAGAATCTTGTAACTAGCACAATTAAAAGATTTGCCAAAGTTGAAGTAATTTAACATTAAGTTGTTATTCTTTTGAGATACTCTTAAAGGAATTGTCTGAAAGGAATCAGCTTACAAACATAAATTACATCACGGAATATGTGCAATGAAGATGATGGGACTCCTACCACTGAGCATGGTTTACAGAGAACATCACTGCACTGTGGCTTTGTCCTGCTGTCCATCCAGTTCTGTCCTGTTGTCTTTATTGGAAAACAGCTCTGTAAACAATACTTATTTTCAGCAAGCTGTGTGAATATGGAGGAAACACACAAGACAGTGGAAACATCACAGACCTGAGTAATCCACTATTTTTCCAACTCGCAGTAAATGGACTCTGCTGTCCTTCAGCTGAGGACCACACAGCACAGGAAGGACAAAATGAATTTGAATCTCACCAGTCTTCAATTTCTTATGCACATGATACTTTCATTGTCTTTCATGATGATTTGGGGAACTCTGATCAATCATGTGCCATGTGAAATGCTGTGCTAACCCTTCAGTTTTCTAAGGATTGCCTTCAGGATTTCTGAGAATGGCCAGAAAAATTGCTGTCACATTTTTGTCATCTGTCTTTACAAACTGTACTGTTCAAAGAAAAACAATGTAAGGTTCTCATCCCTAGTCATAGCCCAGTCCTCTCTGCTTTCAGTAATCCTTATATTTTTTCCTATCCTCACTTACACATTCAGGAAGAGTTTTACTAAAAAAACAGTTCTCTGTGGCTCGGAGAGAATCAATAGTGCTTGTAAGCACACTCTTTATTTATTGGCAACTTACTCCTGAGTTCCCCCATGCAGGCTATCAATAGGACAGCAATCTCTTTATAGCACTAATGACTTGCGGTAAAGTATATACATCTGTTTAATACAAATAAGGGCAAACGACTTCCCAGTCTTGGTTAGATAAAATAGAGCTCACAAGGGTTTATCTCACTTAGAAAGAATAATTTGCAGCCTTCTCTCATTAAAAGGATAACCTATTAGAGTGGAGACAAATAGGAAAAGACCAGCACTGGAAGAACGAGGGAAGTGGGAGAGAGTTGGTGGATGAACACTAGGTTTGACATGATCTAAAAACTCAATGCTCTTAACACTGACAACCATCTAAGCCATTGACAGTAGAAAAGGGACAGGCAAACTAGGTCTGGATTTCCCCAGACAGAGGGAAAAAAAAAAAACGAAGTCCCAGGAATGTCAGCAATCACAGTGCTCCACTGGTATTGGTGGTGCTGGAAGCTGCACTAGCAATTCAGCCCACCATAAAAACCCCAGATTGACTAGGGTAGGAAAAGCCCTTCATTTTGAAAAGGACATTAAAACAAAAAGGAAAGGACATTAAAACAAAAGGACATTAAAACAAAAACACCCCCACCCTGCCCACCATATCCTTGTTGAGTGCCTGTCAAGATACAAAAAAGAAAGAACAAAACTGAGTGCTACTAACTGCTTATCTTAAATCTTTCAGAAGTTTCACCTTCAAAAATACTGTTTCATTACTTGCCCTAAAAATATGTATTAAATTATGTCCATTATATTTTCCATCAACATTTACAGTAATGATTAATGATTATAACATCAGAAGCTTTCCTTAAACCTAATTCATGTTTTCCAGAGCTTCAAAACTTGTGGCTTAAAATCCAAAGCAGACCAATTTATACTTTTAAAATCTTACTCTAGTCTTCAGCAGGAATATGTTTTTATAAAAGATTTTTTAATATAGCTCTCCCTCAACCCCCAATAATGACATTAAACCTTAGAGAGTCACAAGATTGCGACACATACTGAGCCTTTTGCTTTTGTTCTCTCTAGAAGACACTAAAAACCAATCTCATCTATGTGCTTGGTACCTGAAGTTAACCAACTTCCCAGGAAGACATCGGTTAGAAACAGAATTTTTACATTTCTTCACATTTCTGTCACACTGTTCTCAAGGTCACCCAGTTTCTGTTGTTGCTGCTCTAGACCATGAACACCCTCAGCTCTGCACCATTAGCAGATCCCTACCTTTTGTGCCAAGAATTATAATGGAAAATATTAAACATGGCCTTTCCCAGAACATATATCATCCTGTGAAGATGTTTCAACAGAGATCATCTAGATTATAATTATTCTGTTTTCCAGTGACTAAATTATTAGACAAAAACACCCCTCATTTTGAAATACATGGATCTCTTTTAGGTGTGCTGTGAAGAAGCAACATCGATTCTTTTAGGAACCAGGCAGACAGCATCATCCCAGGGCCAGGACATGGGTTTTCCTGCTCCTGTGTCACTGTTGCTCTATGTAACTCCGTGCAGCAGTATCATTTCCCTCGCTCCTCCACGGGTATCTCCATCTGCCGCAGAATAACTCAGGAAAGGAAACCTGTGAGGCAAGCTGCTCTGAGCTCCTGCTTCCTCAATCATCCTGTTTTAACCCAGATTTTACAGCTGCACTTTGGAATGATGTACAATAAATACAGTTGGAAATCTATTCATGGTTTATTTTCTTCTAGTCCAAAACCTCTCAGACATTTTCAGCTGCACAGAAGCTACAAGAAAAGGTACTTTGGCTGTATGCAAAACAAAAACCAAAACCAAAACCAAAATTAAAACAAAAACAAAACGAAAAAAAAAAACCAAAACAAACAAACAAACAAAAGTGCCAGCAGGTTAAACAAAACTTGTCGGAAGTTATTTGTTATTTGTACTGTAGAATTTAATTCTGGTCCACGCACTGCAATATTCCTCTTTTCGCATTCTGGAATGCTCAAGTTCCAGACCAATTCGATGCTACTGGTATCAGTTCTGTTTCTTTTTAAGAAATGTTACTGATTTCATTTTTCATTTTTGCAAAGCAAAACGATCGTTAACTTCACACGTGGGAATTTGGGCTTTGCCCTGGCTCTAAGCACGTCCGACGAGTGCGCCAGTGCCGCGGGTGTCAGCGCCCGCAGGGACAGCGCCGGGGCACGGCGCGAGACTCCCGGAGCCCCCCGAGCCTCAGCCCCGCCTCACCGCCNGGGGGGGGGAACGAGACCGGGACCGGCGCGGGGGGCGGACGAACCGCTCGGGGCACCGGCTGGGCGCCCGGGGCCGCCAGGGGGCGCCGGTGAGTCGCGGAGGCCGGGCGGGCCCCGGGGGTGCGGGGGGGGGCGCGGCCCGGCCCGGCCAGGTGACCGCACTGGGGCCCGGCCAGGCGACCGCACTGCCCGCACTGGGGCCCGGCCAGGTGACCGCACTGGGGCCCGGCCAGGTGACCGCACTGCCCGCACTGGGGCCCGGCCAG
>PYHW01010713.1:166314-195280 GCA_013186435.1 Turdus rufiventris
CTCCGCCGAAATGAACGTTCCGAAAGCGGCGACACGAACAGTGCCGGTGGCGTGTGCTCCCGACGGACGGGCTGCAGCGCTGCCAGACTAACCCGGGCAAGCGCCCGCACTGGCCGTCACAAGCGCCTCGGGCTGGTTTCTACCTGCTCGGGTAAACCCTCCATCAGTAACTTCTGCTCGGCCATCGGAGGAAGCACCGGAGAGAGCGAGCGCTCCGCAGCCGCTGACTCTTCGGGACGGAATCCCCGACTTACTTTACCGAGACCATCTTTCCACTGCGAGCGGCTGCCGGGTGTGATTGCGGGCGCTGCGGCGAGCCCGGGGACGAGCAGTCAGATGGCTGGGGCCCGGGCCAGGGCGAGCGTAGCGGCCGGTGCAGTGGCCCCAAGCACTGCCTGGCCACTGCGACGTCTCCGAGGGGAACGAGCTTTGCACCCGGAACGGAGTTTACTGAAGGGCCAGGGGAGTCCTTGGCCCCGGAGCAGCCTGGCATCTCCTGGGACCCAACGGGGAGAGGAAGCAGCGGGGCGGAAAGGGGATTCGCGAGCAGCCCGGGGGTGGGGAGCCGGAGAGACCCGCCGATGCCTGCCCGCGGTCTCCTCTTTCGGTGTCACACCCCGACGGAAGAACAGACGCAAAAGTAGATTTATCACTCCACGGGGTCTACAGAGATAAACCCCACATACTTCCACGAGTTAAAACGAGAGTATGAGATTTCAGGAAAGTAAATGAAATGGACAAATGTACCACCAATGTGCGACAAGTGTCGCTGATAACATAGAAACCGCAAACCGGACTCCGAGGTCCGCTTTAGACGGAGCAGGAGGCTTTGACTCTGCCCCGGCACCCGTACGCCGATAGGCGAGGCTCCCGAGGCAGCAGCCCCCGCAGGGCCACCGGCGGCCGCGGCCCAGAGTACGGGCACGGGCACGGGCACGGGCACGGGCACGGGCACGGACACTCTCGGGTGTCCCGGCGGAGCGGGCGGCAGGCACATGGGAGGACGCTGCGCTCCGCCACTGCCGTCCGCTACCGGGCACGGCAGCCCAGCGGCGAGCTCACCCGTCACGGGCGGGCGGGGATCGGTGTCGCCCCGCCGAGCGCGGATGGCGGAGGCCGCGCTCTTACCTTTTTCCGTCGGTCCCGGCGGGGTCGCTGCACGGTGAGCGGCTGCCGGCCGCCCGTGTCTGCATCAACACCCGGCCCCGCCCGGGCGGGGCGGGAGGCGTCCCTCTCGTTAGCCGAGGGGAACAGAGCCGCTCAGAGCCGCGGGGTCGACATTCAGATCTGCGGGCTAGGCGGGCAGAGGCGCTGCTGGCCCCCAGCACCGCACTGGGGCAGGCACACAGGCGGGATGCGGGCAAACCCGGCGGGATGCGGGCAAACCCGGCGGTCTGCTCCCGGAGAGGCACGGGCTGGCAGAGACCGAGCCGAGGGTGGTGCCCGATCCCTGGCTGGAGCCACGGCTCTCCGTGAGGGCCGATCGGTCCCTTCTGCGGCCACCTGCAGCAGCTTTCAAGGCCGCCGTGGGCCGGGGCCGCGGCGGAGGCGGAGGGAGCGGGTGGCATTGCCAGCCCCTTCCCAACGCACGCAGGCGTCGCGGAAACGAGCCGGCACAGAGCTGATGAGGCTCTCCTCGCAAAGCCCGATACACCGTGACTGTCTTTTGAGCAGCAGCAGTGGAGGGAACAGAGAGAAACGCAAAGAAGTCGTTTATTAAGCCTTCTTTAGCGCAGCCTAGTTTTTAATCTCACGTTTGTACGTTAAGCTTTTTACAAAGATGCGCAAAACAAGGCGCACGGACTATTACATCCCGTAACTCCAGCGATTGAAAACAAAGATCATGGACGAGCCCGAATAATTACTTCCCAAACCTACACTGACATTACGGCCCTGTTACAGGTTAAACGAAACCCCGTTCACCTGCAAACGATTCTAACGACAGACGTGACCACATCCAAAGGACCACGCTTTTAATAATTGTCCTGTTATGATCCAGTCGATTCGGGTTTACTTTATGAACACTTTGAAAATACTGAGCTCCCTGCTTGTTGTGGTTAATGTTTTCCTTGGATAGCTATGTATCAAACCCGTAGGAGAAAGCAGTTGCAAGGCGGAAAACGTCCCATAGACCTAGTTTCCGGAATTATTTTCTGTATAAGCCTCAAATATGAATTCTCTTTTTCTCGACAATTAATTTTGTTTTCGATTAGGAATATCTCTGGTCATTTTAGTTATTCGAACGAGCTTGGTCCTGCGGTGATGCAGTAGTAGTTCTTCTCCCTTTAAAGACCAGGGGCTATACTCCTGCGTCGGGTCGGGTCGGGTCGAAGGAAAGAAGGGAGGAAGGGATACCTCTGCCAGGCCAGTGGGTTTCAGAATAGGCAATAAATTTGAGCTAGACAATTATTCCCAGGGCGTAAGATATTTTTTTACGACAGTTTTAAAAACGTTGGGATCTAACGCGAGGAAACGGCCGCTGCGCGGCTGAAGACGGAGCCGATTACCCGACAGCACAGCGATCGGGGCGGGCATTAGCGCTCACTGCTCCGGGACAGCGCAGACGCCGCAGCCCCGCGGTCACTGCCCGGCCGCTCGGTGAGGCTCTGGCCGTCTCTGCGGGTCCCCGCCCGGCGGGAGGGGCCCGAGGCGGCGAGCGGGAGGTGTGTAGCTGCCGGCGGGGCAGAGCGGGCCGGTCTGGGCGGGCGGGGCCGGGGGTCCCGGTGGCGGGGCCGGGGGTCCCGTCGGGCGCGGCGCGGCCACGTGCAGCCCCGCGCGCTCCCACGGCTCGGCCCGGCCGTGACGTGTCGGGGTGGAGGCGCGCGCCGCCCGCCGATTGGGCGGTGCTGGCGGCGCGGGGCGGTGGCCGCCCAATGGGCGCGGGGCGCGCAGGTGCCCGCGCGGTTATCTGCGCGCGGGGCGCGGCGCGGAGCGTCCCCGCGGCCGCCGGACACGCGGCCGGGGCGACGCGCGGAGCTGCAGGTCCCGCACCCTCCTCCCGCCGGATCGCGTGTGGAGCGCGTTGTCCGCAGTCCGCCGGGACGCGCCGCCGGTGGGGGCTGTTTCTCCCGGGACTCACGGTCTGTTGTTTCGCCGCGCCGCTTCGGCTCGGCTTTCGCCGCTCTTCGGTCTGGACTTTGGAGGCGCGCGCCGCGGGTGCGGGCGGGCAAGCGCCGGGATTTTCCTGTTACCAGCAAACTTCGGCACTTACTTTCGCTGAGATCCCGCGAGCGGCGAGGAGCCCGTCCCGCCCGCGGCCGCGCTCCCGGCGAGGGTCCCAGCGGAGCGGCCGCGGCGCGGTTGGGAAGGACCCACGCTCGCTGATGCCCGCAGATGTTAGCGGTGGGACAGATGGATGCTAATCGCCAGAGCGCATTCGTCCTTAGCAGTGCGCCGCTAGCCGCGCTGCACAACATGGCCGAGATGAAGACCTCCCTGTTCCCCTACGCCCTGCAGAACCCCTCCGGTTTCAAGGCGCCGGCCTTGGGCGGACTCAACACGCAGCTCCCTTTGGGAACACCGCACGGAATAAGCGACATCCTGGGGAGGCCCGTGGGCAGCGCCAGCAACCTGCTGGGCGGGCTGCCCCGCATCAACGGGCTGGCGGCCTCGGCCGGGATGTACTTCAGCCCCGCTGCCGTCTCCCGCTACCCGAAGCCTCTGGCGGAGCTGCCGGGACGGCCGCCCATTTTCTGGCCGGGAGTGGTGCAAGGCTCTCCCTGGAGAGACCCCCGGCTCGCCTGTCCCGGTAAGTGCGGCAGGTTCCTGCAGGGCGCGGGGAGCAGGCGGCCTGGGGGCCGGAGCCGAGGCGGACGAGCGCGGTGGACGGGGCGGGCAGCAGAAAGGTCCGGTGCGGGTCACTCGGTCCTCGTGGCCGCGGGTCTGTCCCGGACCGAGCCCTGCTTTAGAGCCGGACACCCGAAGCGGCTCCGCAGCGCCCGGCGGGGCCCGGCTACGGGCCGGGAGCAGGGCAGAGTTCATCCCTGACGCAGCTCTTTCTCCGCTTCCAGCTCAGACTGGGATGGTTTTGGACAAGGACGGCAAGAAGAAACACTCTCGACCGACTTTCTCTGGGCAGCAGATATTCGCTTTAGAGAAAACCTTTGAACAGACGAAATACTTGGCAGGACCGGAGCGCGCCCGGCTCGCCTACTCCCTGGGGATGACTGAGAGCCAGGTGAAGGTAGGTCCGTGCTGCGCGCTCCCACCTCTCCCGCTCCCTGCCGCGGCCGCTTTCTGCCATGTCGGTAGTTACTAGCACCCGTGAACACTACGCAATTATGCGGGGATTTTTTTTTTTTTTTTTTGAGTCAGAATTGAAGTTACATATCGATATTGGATAGATTTTAGGCTAATTTCTATTTTGTGCTTAGAGCTCTCTGTGCTGCAAACAATTTAAAATAAATAGACATATTGCATTTAATATAAACCCCCGTCACAACAACGACAAAAAGCCCCTCGCAGGTAACTTTTTTAAAGGGTCACTTTTCCACGAGGATCTTGTCCACTGGCAGTACTTTACCTTATATAATCCTACAAATTTTTTAGCAAAGCCTGCAGGTGCATCTGAGTATTGGGGAGCACTGTAAGTCAAATATACTTCTTTTTCTGGCTATCGTATTCTGTTTTCAACAAACGACTGTTCCGGGAAGCTGCTGATTTAACTGTGGTGCAGCCCCGCAGACCGGGCAGATGTTCCCACCGGGGTGCCCCCTTTCCAGGCGCCCTCCGAGGCTCTGCAGCCCCGCCGTGCAGATGGGATGGGGTCAGCGGGGGCAGACGTGGCGGCGGGACCGAGGCCGTGGCTGAGCTGTGCCCGGTGCCGGTGCCCAGGTTTGGTTCCAGAACAGACGGACCAAGTGGCGGAAGAGACACGCGGCAGAGATGGCCTCGGCAAAGAAGAAACACGACTCGGAGACGGAGAAGCTGAAGGAGAGCTCGGACAATGAGGACGATGACGAATACAACAAGCCCCTGGACCCCAACTCAGACGATGAAAAAATCACGAGGCTATTGAAAAAGCACAAATCCACGAACCTGTCCCTCGTCAGTCCCTGCAGCACCAGCTCGGATACGTTGTGAGGGTGTGGGGCCGATGGCCGCACCGGGCAGCGCGGCGGGGTGAGTGTAAACTGGGTGTTTGAAGTGGTGTGTTGTACAGCCTAAGATGTATGTGAAATGTATATATTTTTTACAGAATAAGTTATGAATTTATTTTCTTTCTCATCGATGTAAATTTCAGAGAAATTTTTTCAATTTTTTGGGTTTTGTGTCCCTTTAAGGTTTCCCGCTCTTTCCTTTAGCTTTCCTGTTAATTTCCTGCTCCTAACAATCAACTTTTGTTACGTTTTCTATGGATCCCAAGTGCGACCTCAGCCACTTTGTATATAGTAAATTTCAGATTTTGTGATGTATATTTCTAGTGTAAAAACGGCAGTTTTCTTTCACTCCATCCCTCAGTGTTTTGGCAGTTTCATTTCTCCTGCCTCTGGATTTTATGCTTAATAATACCAAAAAATACAAACCAATGCCCAAAAAAAGCACGAGAGGAAAACGGACACTTGATTTTACATTAGAATGTCTCCACACGTGTTGGAAAGACTTTGTATAAATCAATAAATTATTTAACAACCTTCTCCTTTAGCGAGTTTCTTCCCGCATTTCTGTGCCAGGAGCCGAGGACGCGAGAGCTTCTGCAGGGTGCCCGATGCTGCTCCGCAAGGGAAAAGGAAAAAGGAGCAGCTGCGCCCGAGGGCCGGCGGGCTGAGCCGGGAGAGCCCCGGGCCCTGTGGCACGGCCGGGCCGCGGTCGGTGCCGCACGGGAACCCGAGAGCGCCGGGGCTGAGCGTGCGGCCCGAGCTGCGCGGCAGCGCCTCGGGGCGTGACAGGGGCAGACGGGGCCGGGACCCCTCCATCCCGCTGCGCTGCCCGGGTACCGGCCGCGGCAGAAACCCGGCACCCGAGCTGTTGAGATCCGCGGCGGCGGCCTGCGAGCTCCACCAGCCTCCCGTGCTTCGGCCCCGTGCCCGAACCGGGCTCCCGTGCCCGAACCGGGCTCCCGGGCCGCGCTTCGGCCCCGTGCCCGCACCGGGCTCCCGGGCCCGCACCGGGCTCCCGGGCCGCGCTCCGGCCCCACTCCTGCGGGCGCACCCGTGTCCGTACCGACCTCCGCGCGGTTCTGCGGCCGCCAAAGCGCTCCCAGCCGCCCGCGACTCCGCATTTCTCCCCTTGTCACACGCGAGGCCGGGTGCCTGAGAGCTGCCGGCGTTGTTAAGATGGATGCTTGTTTATTTTTATTTAAAGCAATGAGAGTCTCTTTCTTTTCCCCGTGTCTCAGCTCTAGCTCCGCAGCCCCAGCAAAGGCAGCGAGCGGCCGCCCCGCGGGCTCTCCTGCTGCCCCTGCCTGGCAGCCAGCGAGGGTCGGGTGCGGGACCCAGCGCCTCCAGCACCGCCCGCCCCGCTCCGCTCCCGCAGCGCCGGGCGCCGTGTCCGGGCCTGCCCCGCTCGCCCTCTCTCGGTGCCCTGGCCCGCACGGAGCCAGCAGCAGCTCCCGAGCGTGCGGCACGGCCCGGGCCCGTCGGGGCGGTTCTGCTGCGGACAGGGGCTCGGTGCCCCCGCTCGCTGTGACCGATTCCCCTTCGCTCCTGCGGGCATCCCGCGGGTCCCTCCTCACTGACCGGGGCCGCGCCCAGTTCTGCTGCGGTTACAGAGAGAGCGAACCGAGCTGAGGGTCGGTCCGGTCTGCGAGCGGCTGAGAGCACGCTGAGACCGGGCCGCTGTTCGGGCTCCTGCGGGGCAGTGGCTGGATAAAAACATCTGCTAAATCATTCCCACCTCCCTCTTCCCAAAGTTCTTAAAGGAAAGAAGCTCGGAGGGGCGTTACGGGAGCAGGGGGCTCCGAGGCACCGCAGGACCGCCAGCCCGGGCCGAGGGATGGGATGCTGACCTGCCCAGAGCCGCCCGTCGCCCCTCGGTTGTCCCGGGGTCTCCGCTGGCATCGGCCCGGCCCGGTTAAAATGCCAAAGCTGCGTTTTGTGAATTTCTGAGGGTTCCGTTCGGGGCATTCTCGGCAGGTCAGCGGTGCGCCCTACAGCCCCAGAGAGCTTCGGGCTACAGCGAGTTCAGCGGGGCTTCGGTCCCCGCTGGAAAAGACTAGAGAGGTTTCTTCTGAAACTCGCGATAATCACGGAGGAGTTTATGGTGGCAGATTTACTGACCTGCAGAGGACTAGCATCTTGTGAAGGGCTCGTAAAGCTGCATCACTTTCCTCTCATCAGCGCTCCCATACCAGCTTCTCAGTGCCTTTTACTCGGTTTGTATTGTGTTTTGATTAACATCAGAACTGCATCCTATCATAGAGGTTTTCACATGAAAAACACCCTTGTTAATTGGCAGATTAGAAGGTATCTCAATAAGAAATGTGACAATTAAGAAATTTCCCTGTAGTAATCAAATTAAAGGGGCAGACACAGCCATGTTCACCATGATTAGTTTTATTGCTTGAGAACCAGAGTACTCATTCCTAAAGGCCTTCAGAGTTATCATGAGTTGAGTTCGCTTAAATAGAATTACTGTGTGGTTATAATGCAACATGGCACAGTAACAATACAGAGCCGCAGACACCCTTTGGGCAACAATACTTGCTATAAACTGGGCTGTACTGTTGAGAAAACTCTGCAAGCGGACATCAAATCATTTCCAATGGTAGTGATTTATACCAAAATCAAGCATCAATCTAATGCCATCACGCAGTCCATGAACTCCGTAGTGTTCTAAATTAAATCAATAAAACATACATTTGTGTTTCATCAACAGACTCCCTAATCACCTTTTAATGTTGTATTTAGTGGTGGGAGGAAAATGTCTGTAACAAGACTATATTGTAGGTTGCACTGAGCTACTAACCAGGAAAATTTACAGTTGGGTTGATTTTTTTTTTTCTTTAATACAGTCTGTGTCCAATACAGTTGCTACTTGAAGCAGATTATTGTTTTCTTCTCCTGTGTTGTTATTGTTTCAATATAGAATATGGCACCATAAAACAGTAACAAAAGACAGACAAAAACAGTTTACAAAATTCTGGAAAGTTACACCCAAACCTAGCTAAGAACTTCACATTCAATCCTTAATATTACATAGAAAGAAGAGATTATAGGAATAACAAAGTGAAACTGCTAATATATATGCTATATAGTATGCTATATATCTGTATCCAGGATGGCACTGCTATATATTATTTATTACATAAATGTTGGTTGTTGATGTACACTTAACTAAACCTGCTAAGACTCCAATACTTACTGCTGATAATGGCACTCTCAAGCATTCATATTGGAAAGTATATTTAGCATAAGTTTTGGTCAGGTTTATAAATTATTTATATATCTGTGTATATATACACATACATACATATATATACACACACATATATATGTATGTATAGAAAGCAGCTGCTGTGTGATTCAAAAACCATGTAACATGGCAGTATAGTAAATAAAAGGAGAAAAAAAATTAAAAATGAAAACCAAAATGCTAAAACTAAAATACAAACCATAAGCCTTGGTCAAAAAAGAAAATACCATTTAAAACCATCAATATCTCTATCTATACAATCCAATGTACAAAATCCCAAAGTGGTAAAGATATATAATGGATATGATACCTTTAAAAGTTTGTAATATGCTGAAATAGCTTTTCCACATCGACAAACACTTATTAAAAGTTGAAGGTTGTGAAATCTAGAATACGTAACATCTCTGCTGTCTATTTAGAGTTTTGGCAACAGAACTGTGACATATATATAAAAAATAATTCCACATTTCTACTTGATGTCACATGAACATACAAGACAGTGAGGTATGTGAGGCTTCTCTTGAACAGAGTCCAGATGCTGAAGCATAGTGTACGATCAGCAGTCTAAAAATGTGGCACTCAGGACTGGATTTATCAATACAGCTGTTAGGATTACAGATTTCAGTGTGCTGCCTTCCCTCCTGGCTACAGTGTGGTTTCACGGAAAATCTTCTCACCTCGTAGGCATCTTTTTCCTGTTGCAGAATTGGCATTTTTTAAAAAAGAAAGATAAACACAGGGGAAATGATGTAGAAAACGTAATAGAAACATAAAAGAAAAAAGATGATATTTACCACCACATCACTGCACGACACAACACTTGTGCACATTTGCAATAGGTTTACCTGCCCCAGCAGCTATTCGAAAGGACAGGAACACAGGCTGCAGCAAGTTAGGGAAAAATAGAAGTTACATGTTTGAAATACAAGTTTGTGGCTTTTTTTTTTTTTTTTTTTTTTTCCTTTACAGTCAGTACTAAATACAACAAAAACTTTTCTATGACTGAAAATAAAATGTTGCAACAAGTTTTTGAATTAATCTAATTACAAAATGCACAAGGGAACAAAATCATCTCCTCACAGATTTCTGCTCCCACTGAAACCTAAGGGAAATTTTTTCACAGATTTCTGTGGGAAGAGGCTCAGGTCCCACACACATCTCCCTTTTGTAACAGTGCCACAGCACTTTGGTGATGAAGGGAACAAAAACTGCTGTTTCTGAACTGGCTGACCCAGAGCTTTTTGTTTACTGCATAAGTTAGGAAGTTGCTCCATTTTAAAACCTTGGATGGTTCTGGACCAAACGCCGTAAGTGCATTTTCCACTAGAAAACAATTCTCTGTCTCACAAGAACTCTGACCATGGAATGAAATAGGGGTATGTATTTGTGAGTTCACATTTGTGTGTTCACATATACACATACACAGTTACCCACTATCCTCTCTGAATTATCATTCCAGAGCCTCAGTGCTGTTTTTAGATAGTCTTTCAGAGGTTACCTCCTACTCCTCAATTGGCTTTTTCAAGGAAAGCAAATACTCTGTTTTATTGTATTTCTAACTTAGGTTTCCATCTGGTCTCTTCAGCAAAGAAGGCAGTAGAATTCAGGCATTTTATTAATTTCAACACCTGGTATTTATATAATTATTTAAGCTTTCTCTACATTCTTTTTATCACTTGTTGTTTGAACATTGAACTGCCAATATATTCTTTTACTAATAAGCACCTTGTTGAAGCTATGCTTTGACAGTATAGTTGATAACCCAATGAAATCACTTGTGTTTTGCTAGAAGAGCTTTAAGTGTCCAGATGGCTGCTCCTCTTCACTTGCACCATATCCTGCTTTCATTCTAGCACCCGTTGTCCTGCTCTTCGATTTCCTACAAGCAGCATTCTGATACACAGACTGACTGCAGCTGAATTCCACTTGAAAACATTTTCAAGGTGTGACTTAAAAATAGGGCAGAGATATAGCTGACTTACAATCAATAGAACCTAGTGCATACATTCTCCTTCCTAATAAAAAACTTAGAAGACAAAAGACTAAAATGCTTAATTTAATTACCTTGTGATCCCCCATGCAGACATTTGGCCCAATGTGGTCATATATTACTATCTTCTCATCATTTTCTGACTAGGTTAAAAAAAACAAAACACAATAAAACACTAGTCAGTCCAAGAATTCTCCAGATTACACACACCAAAAGGAACATTGGAAATATTGTGCAAATAGATGAAATCAGTTTCTAAATGAGGTGGTATTAGCACATCTTTGCTTGGCTTCTCCAGAGACAGAATGTGTAAAATGAACTTTTATGCCCAGTACTGCTTGCAGTAATTTGTGCAGTTTGCCTGCATAAAAAAACCCCCTGAGATCTCTGCGCCTCCTCCCTGCTGATGGGACCTTGGGAAACACTCGTGGCTAACTGTGCTGAGTGAAATGAGTGACTTGTAGCTGCATTCCAGGCTTCTGCTGCAAAATGCAGCAAGCACATTTGGCCAGTCCTTTTTTAAGAACAACACAATTTTTATTGAATTAGGTGAGATGAATGTTCTTTGAATTAAATGCAATCCATGTTGCCTTATAACAGCATTTGATTTCATCATATAGGGGATTTTAAATGTTCAGAAAGATGAATGATTACTTTTAGGTTATGAGTATAATCTTTAACCATTTCTCTGAGATAATTTCTTCATCTGAAAAAAACCATTCAGTGATTTTAAGAAAAGCAGCAAATGACGGATGACATTCCTCCAGTCTCCATTATGAATTGCTTTCATTTTGTTCCATGTTGAACTTTACCCTTATACACTGACTTCTTTAGCATTTTTATCTTAATGAATAATAAAATGTACTCATCTTTCTGCTGTTTGCAATAAATGTGATTTGGAGGAGCTATTTTGATTCTCTAGCACAGTACCTCAGGAATAAATACAAATACATAGCCATACAAAATTGTTTCTTATTGTGCTAAACAATTTCTATAAGCTAATTAAATCTGTAATCTGCACACTCTCCAGTCTCTAATACAATCGTAGATGTACTTTAAACTAGTTGGCAATACTAATTTATGTTGTAGGAAACAGCCAAGACTTTCTCATGTGTAATCAGTCAAGTTTGACTGGGCAATAACTTTATATAAACAGTAGCATTTAGGACTATAAAGTTAAAACTGAATTATCTTTAATGCAGTAAGGAAGCTTAAGGTCAGATTTACTTTACAGCACGGTTGTCTGCCAAAAATATAAAAACATAACCTTCTGCATTGTATGCATGAGCACTTTCCAATATTTCAAGATCATAATGCCACCAGCATCGGAAGTGGGGATACATTCATCAAAAGCGACTTGATAATTTACAAAGGCAGCATAAAATTGTGGATTTTCAACTGCATAATCTTTAGACAGATAAACAAATTACAGCAGTGCACAAGCAGAAACAATATACACTTGGCTGAGCATTCATTACTTCATGCGAGCAGGCATCAGCGCAGCTCCCGAGCAGTGGGCAACCTTTGGTGGTTTAGGGCTCAGGAAGCATAAAATAACATGATGGTGAGGTAACCGAGCATGGCATGATAGATGATGTTGCATGAAAGCTGTTTACAGCCCCATGTCAGTACAATCTGTAATGCCTACTGTGTAGCTGAGCACTCTGAACAGTGGCAATTTGTGCACCCTATCCTTTCTTTACCTAGGATTTAAATGCAGATTTACCACAATTTTTGTTTGAAATAAAATATAGAATTGCCTAGGCAGAAAAATAAACACTTTAATTGCCTATAAGAAAAATTAATACAGCAAAATAATTACCTGCATAAGAATATTCAATAGATAGTTATGACTGAAAAAAATCTTTAAAAATTAATATACATTTATATTTAAGGATTTGTTACAGTGTAATCAGTTAATTAAAATTTTCTTTTATTTTGTTCAGAGTTCCTTTAAAAGCTTCAATGTATAGATCTCTGCAGTGGAGTAAATTCTCAGTCAAGGCCAACACTGCTTCTTGCATAGAACCACAGAAACGTGTAGGGTCATTTTGCCCTTTTCTCTATCAGTCTGGCATTCTTTTCTAATGACTATTTTCATTAGGTTTATGGGCCAGGTCTGGCTTTGGGCTGGATAAGCCAGCTCCTGTGTTGGTATGGAGTTAAAGCCCAGTCTGGCCCCAGCAGCACCTGGCACTTTGCATATGAGCTTCTGGAGATGGCCCAGGCTGCCTGCCCACAATTTGCAAATGCAAAGCTCCAGAGACAGAGTTGTGTGCACTTCTAAAGGTGAGTTTGCACCATCCAGCTGATGGGGTTTCTGTTACATAGAGTCTGGAAATTGTAACTGACCTCACACTTACAAACTTCTGCAGTGCTCTAACTTTGTTTTCCCTTGTTTAATTTTCTCCCATTATATCCAAGTTATAGCCCTCTAGATAATCAGAAAGAATTCCTTTCCCTCTGTACTGTTTACACTCTTCAAGCTTTTGTGTACACTTCTATCTCCTTATTCATAGCTTTAAAAAAAAAAAAATCTTCCCTTGTTGGCCACTCTTTTAATGGTTTTCATCCTTTGTTCTTTAGGAATTTCATGGTTGCCAAGCACTATTGGTAACATTTTGGGTAAAGTCTCACTTTTTCACAGGGTATTTTGTATAAGACAAACAAATAACACTGATTTTGACTATAAAGTGTGTATTACCCTTAGGCTTCACATTTTTTTACTGAATACGGCAGTACATGCATTGTCTAAAATTTTGGGTAAAATTTCATGATGTCATGCAGACAGTTTTTACACATGAAACACTGAGCAAGTGAATTGACTTGAAATTCGAGTGGCTATGGAAAACATGTTCTCAGCTTTTCAGTGAGTTATATTGCAAAGCAAACAGTCTAATCACGAGATAAATAACCCTGATGAGAGAAAAAGAAGCTTATAAACTTCAGGAGAGCAAGTTTCAAGGGTATAATTAATTTAAACTGGGAAAAAAAAGCCATGAACCTATAGAACATTGACTTACTTGGAAGATTATTTTCTGTAATTTGCTCCCACTAAACTGCTTTAATTATACAGGAGCACACAGGCAGACACATGGCTTTTGGCAATTTTGGGTTCAGTGAACCTGTTCGAGTCGTAGTCGGGCCAGCAAGACAACCTCGCTGCAGCACATCCATTTCTGCAGCTGGCCAGCTCAGAGCACAGAGAAGTGGGGGAGATCTCGTGTCACATCCCATTTCCTGATGTGTTCTTGGCTCCTCAGAACCAGAGTCAGCAGGACAGGGGCTGCGTGCCAGGAGCACACAGGGACAGAGGCAGTGGCAGCTGGCACAGGTCACCAGCTGACCTGGTCCAGTGCTTCCAAGAAAAGGAGGAGGGCAGAGAGCAAATGACAGAAAACGGGAAGGCTCCTGAACCATATTCAGATCATTTAACCTTGGATAGAGCATCACCAACTAATCCTAACCCTGTCTTATAAACATTAAAATCCCAAGAGGAATGGCATGTTCTAGAAATGTTGCACAAGCTTATCTCTAAAGCTCTAAATTTAGGCTCCTAATTGGTGTACCACAGTTGGGATCCTACCTGCTGGAGACTATCCTCATTCAGAGGACAGCAAGAGATTTGGCCTGTGTAGGACTTGACACATTCTTGGGAGTACCTCAGGAAATCTAGCATTCTGGTAACTCAGGTTTTTCTCTCGACTGCTGACTCCTTAGCCAGCAGCCACTTGTACCTGCTCCTGTCTGCATCCCTGCTGAATCCTTGGTAGGGACAGTGCTGCTGCTTCTGTCACTGTAGGGCAGACTGGGCTGGGGGACTGATGGGGACTTTTACAGGGCCTTTCTATTTTCTGTTATTCTCTTTAAGGCAAGCCTTTAAAGTCAGTCTCCCTGCTATGCATCCCCACACAGAAGAGGCACAGGACAGAGGACAGTCAGTCATCATCATCGGCAGCTCAGATAACAAAATAAATGCTCGTGAAATCTTGTCTTTTAGTCACTGTCAGCAGGTTTATGGGGACAAATCCCCACCGGAGGCACAGCCCTCTGTTTACTACCATGGTGTGCTATCTCCAGCTTGGCAAGCGTTTGCTACAGGCGAACTCAAGGACAGAGTCTTTCAGCCCCAGCTGCCTTTGGTGCAGATAAATGCAGTGTGGAGGCATTGGGGGCTGCAGGTCTGTACTTACCTTCAGAATGAGCTCCTTGGCTGAGTGGGACATCAGGATTCTGTCGCACCAGGCTGGACATCTCGTGTTCATGTACTGCTTTCCCTGGCTAGAGTCCTCGCTGTAGGGATAACTGCAAACAAATCCCAACCACAACCATCAATGACTCTTGGCAAAGCAGCCTGAAACCTCTGGCTCAAAGGGCCATATTTCTTACAAAACTTCACTGTTAAAAAGCAGCTCTTCCAGACACTTGGACATGTTTATCTTTCTTTTCTCCTCCCTCTTTCCTTTTCACGTGCTCCTTCTCTACGTCTCTCTCAGATCTACAACTGTACTGTGTGGTTAACGAGTTAAGACACACACAGTTTCAAAACTCTCACATCCTACCTTGTGCATTTGCATGTGAGAGTGTTTAAGGACAGCAAACTGTTTGTGTGGAAGTACAAAAATCAATTCAACAACAACTTGAAAGTAGACAAGAGACTACAGAAAATGCACACGCAGAAGTTGAAAAATGTAATCTGGAGAAAAAACGTTCATCTTGTGCGATTTCTTTGCAGGATTCTCTCAAGGGGTGTTTTCCAGGCATAACTTAACAGAAGACAGAGTTCAGAGTGCTGGGATCACTGCAGCTGTACACAAACCTCTCCTGTACGGATTCTTTAAGGATGACAGAAAAGAACACAGGACAAGACAGCAGGCTTCGCAGGAGATTTCTTCAGAACCAAGAAATCAGGAATGTGATTTAAAGAAAGTGATGTTGACTACAGAAGATCCCATACCTATGAAATTCTGTTAGGATGTCTTTGTAAAGACATCTTGAATAGAAGCAGATGAAATGATAGTTACACTCTGGGGCCATCATAAACATGCGATGACATCTCCAGTGCATTCTAACTTAGCTTTAAAGGGCAACAGGAAGTGATTATTTTAATCTACAGAATATAACGAGAGGTAACACACCTGTCTGAGCCCATGGGCTGAGATCATCTGAAAGGCAACCTCTAGCTCAACATCAACAAGCTAAGGACAGAATTTTTCATGTCTCATCCAAATCTCATCGGTTTACTAAGACAGAACTTTGCCTTCAGTGATGGCTCACCACACTGTAAGGCCCACTGTTCTCCTAGACCATTTCCAAAATGGCATGTGGGAGTAGCTAAGAAGTGGTTTTCGAGAAATCCAGAGGGTTTGTGACTCAGACTTCTTCAAGATGCTCAACTTCTTGAATATTGGTCCTGAATCAACTGAAGTTGGCCCTTGATAAAACTCTTAAAAGCCCCAAACATTTACATATGTATGTGTGAGTGTATTTGAAAAGACATTTGCATTTTATTCTGCTCCTCACTGAATTAATAAAGGAAATACTGAGGTTTTTCTGATATGTATCTTAAAACATAATTTCTGTTATTGCAAAAAAAATGGTTTGCATGCTTGAAGAGAAACTTATTTACCATCCTGCTTGGCGTGATACTCTGAAACAGAGACATACAGCTCTCTACCAAATGGGTTTACAAGCTACACTGCCATTACAAAGATTAGCCATGGCAAACATCCAAGAAAAGCGTACTGAATGTATTGGAACAAACCAGTGATCTCCGTACGTTTTCCACCTCATCAAACCTAACAAGACTCATTTTCAAAACATATTATGAGAATTCAATTTGCTGCTTCACTGACATACAGAAGTACAGCTTATTTCTGAGTGTCTGTCAACTATTTTGATGATGTAATACTATATTGGTAGCAGAAGCTCTTTGTCTGCGACTTAAGGGTTGACTTTTTCTCATAACCTCTTACTTTACTTACTCCAGAACCCCACATAACTGAATCTACTTTTTATGACATAAAGGTGTAAGAATCAATCACATTCCATATAACCCTTCCTCTTACAGCATTAACTGTATGGCTTTTGAAATATGATGTTCCATACCTGGAATGATCTGTTACTGCTATGTGTTAGAGCACTAAATCCTACAGCCTATATTCTATGAAATGGTATTTATCAATTTGCTTTATTTATCTTAATGTTTTCACAGGGTGAAAACTTCTGCCAATTTTTCAAGGTCCTTAGCACTGATCACCCAGTCAAAAAGTTACTGTAGTTTACAAGTATCTTTGACAAATCAGATTTCTAATGGCTGGGACAGAGATGAAAATAAATGCTGCAAAATTATCCAGACAAAATGACCTGTAGGTAATAATTTAACATAGTAAAGTGAGGCAAGCTCTTCTTTTTATAAGAAAGAATCCTTCCAAGGAAGCAAGAAGTATGGAGTGTTCTGTCTCACTCCACCCCAATGAGAAAAGCTCCCTGCCTCCATTCCCTCTGGCCAGTGGAGTCCTCATCTCAGTAAAATGCTGACACTAACATAATAAAAAATCCTAACAAGATACATGCCCCCAAAATTGGGAAAGCTATTTGCTCTCCTCCTTCATGCTCCAAAGGGGTCACAAACACTTTGGAATAAGCAAAATTCTTTTGCAGATGGGCTCAAATAGTGGTCATAGCTAAATATGGCTCAAAATTCCCAAGAGGGATTCTTTTTTTTGTGTCTTTCTGGGTCGTAGGGATATTTTAGTCTTATATAGATTTTAGCAAACAAAAGCTCTAGTAGAGGTTTCTGGAATATAATTGTCACTGAAGAAGGTTTTGTAAGACATGCTGCTGAATGGATACTACTCCAGAACAAAACTTTTCAAATACTGTATGCCCCAGAAGTTGTCTCCATCATCCTGTTCCATAGCTAAGAGAGCATGAAAATATTGTGACGGTTTCCAGAATCATCATTACAGTCTCTTAAAAATTACTGTAAACTTAAGCTTGTGTGCAGGCAAAAAGCAGAACTACTCTTGTAATGCCCATCTTCCAAAAGACATTAGGAATAAGACTGTGATCAAGGGCATTAAAATTAGATTTGTTCTGCTGACATCTCCAGCCTCTTTTAACACATTGGCTCCAGGCAAGGACCTCCCAGTTCTTAATTCAAAACTTACTTAGTAATTCTAGTCAACAGATTTTCTGATTTGTGAATTGTAGAAATAATTACAGATTTGATAAAAATAACTGCAGATCTGATAAAAAGAAATTCAAAGACTCTACACTGAATAATCAAAAGTATAAAATTCCAGTATCAATCTCCCGGTGGGGAAGCATGGTGCCATCCTTCTGTGCTTCCACCATTAGTCTTCACTACCAGGACAAAGACTGTAGGAGACAAAAAGGGAAAACCAGCTCTCCCTGTCCCATAATTAGACAGGAAAGAATGTATTATTTTTCCCTTTCATTAGCATTCTGCCTCAGCCACAATCTACCTTGTGTAATGCACAGAAAACAGTGATCTTGAGAATGAACAGGGAGTGCTCATGGAAAAATGTTGACATAACAGATGAAGGCCTCTAGGTACCACAGCAATAGAAATGATAAATAGCTGTAATGCTAACACCCACAGGTGCTGGAGTGTGGAAGGATGTACACACTTCCACAGTATTCTGTTACACACGTTTTTTACACACATTGCATTACATCTGTTTAAAAATACAATGGGGAAATGGGGAATTCCCTGTGGAACAAATTTGATGCCTCTTTAAAACAGTGGTGAAGTTGGAATTTAGGACCTTAACCACTCATGTTAGCATGAGGGTAATAAATATCAAAAAGAGACTGTTCTTCTCTGTGTATGGCAGTCAGCAGAATTATACAAAACACACTCTGACTGTGCATGGCCCTGGATGATGCACAGACAGACAATTCTGAAGCATGCATGTGAAAATCTTGCACAATTTATCTCCAGTTGTTTAGGATTTACTCTTTCTCAAGATGCAGCTTCTAGCTGCTTTTCCACCCTATTTCACAAACTTTTGTTTCAGTTACACTTATTTAATCAGAATTACTGTCAGATGGATTTTCTGAATAAAACTTCTAGCAACATCATTACTATAATGTTCAATATTGTTGAAATTTAACCAAACACTTTGATGAATTGCTAACCTACTCAGTTAATAAGGAACAGTCCAATGAACTACCATTGTCACAGTCAATAAGGACGAGAACTTGGCAACTGTTTGGGGAAAGTAAGCCATCAAGAGGGTCAGTAATATCAGAGCACTACTGCTGCTGACAGGTATTGTCAGAGATGATTAGACACCTTTCCAGAAATGCTTACTGCAGGGTGAGAAGTCATCTGACACCGTAAAGCATCCTGTCAGCAGTGCCTAACTCAAAACACAAGCCAACAACATAGAAATGAATAGAAATGTCTCCTTAACTGGCATTTCCAGTTAGGAAGAATGCTCCTAATGAACTCTTCTCTTGTGTAAGCGTGGATGAAATCTGTTAGTGAGATGCTGCAATGGATTTCTAACAGGAAACTGTGCATTGCTCTGGAGGGTCCCTCCTGTAGCTGCCACAGGCAGTGAGCTCCAGCTGTGTTCCAGCTGTGCTGGCACAGCCTGTGCTGCTGAGGACTCTGCCCTCTGCACAGCATGCTGCCAGTGCTGCCCTAGGAACTGTGCAGCACTCACGAGGCCACAGTGGGGAAAATTCAGCTATTTGGTCTTTTTTTGGTCTAGGAAAGGTCATTCTGAACAACTGTGCATCCTACATCTAGGTTCAAACGCAGACCATTTAGCAAACTTTATCATGTTTCAGGGAGTGGAAATGCCTCCTGTTCAAAAACTCTTGTGCTCACTCATCTGTCAATTGTTCCCATGTTTTATATCACTGATTTTTTTACAATACATAATATTTGAGATGGGATAGAACTATCAGTGAAAGCGGAGCTCCTTATGGGAAGAACTGAGAGACGGTTTTGATTTGGTTTGTTTTGTTTTTGAACTTAGCTATGAGTACTCACATTTACTAAACCTTTTCTCACTTTTAGGTCTTTCTATTCACATATGACATTGACAGGAACTTCAAAAGGGGAAAAACACCAACCACTCTTCATAAGAAAATTATTTACTATTTTCGTATTTTCTGAGAAAATGTTGGATCAATTTACTTTCAGGTCTGATGTGCTCTCAGATTGTCTAAGATACTTTTACCTGAGGAAAGGATGGTGAACGTGGACTGCCAATACAACCTTTGAGTGCTCTGAAAGTTTTAAGGCCAAAGACATAAATAAAAGTATTTTGATATTTTTAATTTACAGTCAGCATTAGTGTGATCTGGTGCCTAAGTGTGATTTCAACAAAATGCCATTCGACCAATCAAAGGGTGGCATCTAATTTTTGTCAGCTACCAGAGTGTTTCTTCCTCAAAACTAAATTAACATTTTTTATTTCCCTGAGCCTGAAAGGGAGAGTTGGATTCCCCAGATCTCTTCCTAACAAATGACCCCATGTAATTTATCTTCATATGCTCATCTCAGGCAGCAGATCTAAGCTAAGCAGCAAGACACATTGCTGTTTGAATTAGATTATCTGCTTCATAGGTACCAAAACACTCCTAAGCCTTGGTGATGCTCTGGCCTCGGTACGTGTCTCACTTGAGCCAAATCAGGAGGGCAAACAGAGCCCTGCAAACACAGGAGTTAGAGAGCAATGTGTTAAACAGCTGCTACTTGCACAGGCTGCACCAACACCATGGTGACAGTGCCAACAATGGCACTCAAAGGTGACAATGGCACGGGGTCACCCGGGCAAGCCTGCAGTGAAGGGCAGGATGGGTGAACAGGACTCGAGCCCTGGGTCTGGGCACTGCACGAAACAGGAGGGTTAACAACGTGGGATTTTTATCAGAATCCTTTCGATAGATTTATGCTGGGCATATTGCTCCCTGCCTTAACACCTTTGGAAACCACTGGTCTGTAATATGCTTCAGAGTGAGCATTCTGTATCAACAGTGCTGCAGGACCTTTTCCAGTTAAAACCCCCCAAAAACCCCAGAGCCTATTTCTTTTTGCAGAGAGATAATGCAGCCCTTCACCTGCAATGCTGTCCCTAGGGAAAATCTCCCCTTGCTGCTGAAAACCACCCTGTGGCCAAGCCTGGTGATGAGGACGACACTGGGACCTGGGACCTGCCTGGGGCCAGAGCTGCCACACCTGATGGGCACACTGTGCTCTGCCCCTTGACCCCAGAGCCCTGGGGAGGCCCAGCTGCCAAAACCAGGTTATTTGGCAATACTAAAATGGATTATTGGCAATAGCAGTGCCTCAGCAAGTGATGCACTCCATTGCTTTAATAGCAGTAACGCTGCACCCCACGCAATGGATGCGATACTGCTACTACAGCAGTGGAGAAATGGAATTATGAATGATGTTGGCTTGTTGGGAAGGACCCAGTGCTGACTGTTACACCAGAACAGCCTGATGTTACTATATATGACTGGGATTGAGCTCGATGTCTTTTCTGGGAATAACCTACCTGTACTTCTCGAAAGTACATTACTTTGGGGCTAAAATTTACAAAGTCTCATACTAGAAAAAAATAACTGGGAAGCTGAGGCAAGAAATGGGTCAGGGTTCAGGCTCCAAAGTGGGCTTTTCAGCAGTACATTCAGACAGGACAGCCTGGCTGGCAGCAAGGACCATAGGCTCTTTAGAATATGCTTTATTTTCTGCTTGCAGCGTGGCCTGTACTCCTTACCTTACACACGGTGTAGAGTAATTCTTTGAAACGTTTTTACTTCACTGGCTTTCCTTTCTTTTCCCCTTTGCCACAATTTCTTAAACCAAACCTTGGGTAATGCTCTCCAGCACCTCACAAAATAAAGAAACACCCTATTTCAATTTGAAAATTGAGAATTGGTAAGAGTGGCACCAGATTAATGTGAGTAGAAACATGGAGGCAAGATCTGTCTGAAAAACCACTGTAATGATTAAATTCTAATGGTTTTGGGGGAAATGACAGCTGTGTCTCTGCTTCCAACTGGAAAGTTGTTTCCGTGCTTGAGCCTTAGATGCTGGAACTACCCAACAGACAACTGCATCGTGTCAGGTGGCAATTTGTTTCTTGGGGACTGAGAGATCCATGGGTGATTTCAGATACCTCACTAATACCTGGAAGGTGTTTTACAGAGTCTGAAGTATTTCTGTTCAGTGGAAAATACTTCTTAATTGGGAAAAAAAAAAGTTATAAAAGGAACTGATAATGCAAGCATAAAAATAGTCTAGAGCTTTTTAATCTGAGTGCCCAACTCCCCTTTTGTGAGGCAACAGGAGCCAGCAGCATTCCTGAGAAGATGGAAATGAGTGCTGCCCTGCCCTGCCAGCAGGCAGTCTGTATGATCACAGAACATGCAGAGAGGCAGTGAGAGCCCTGGAAAGGAAGGGCAGCCTGTTGACACCTGAACCATCATCTCACACCCAAGGGTGACCCTGGGGCTCTGCGCAGTGGCACCCTGAGGTTCTGCTCTGAATGGTCTCTGCAGAAGGGAAGGGTCAAGAGAGTGCTCTGGGCTTTGCTTCGCGCAGAGCAGGCTGGCTCAATGCAAGTCAGACCAGAAAAATAGATGTCCTTGTGCAACCTTCCAGAGCAGAGAAGGGTCATGGGGCAAAGTACAAGGTAGAGAAAAAATATTTTATGGACTAAATAAGGTTTTTGCAGAATAACCAACCAATGCAAGAGAGAATTCCAAAGGAGGAACACTCTGCTGAGAGTAAATGAGATTCAGCCCGTCTCCTGCTCAGAGGTGTCAAAAGCCAGGACACTGCCAGTGCAGAGGGTCTGCTTGAGACAAATATCACACAGAGGGTATCCAAGACACAAACATATGTCCAACCAGTAAATTACATGACAGCCTAATTCAACAACAAACAAGAACAGGTCACTTTAAGAGAATGATTAATACATGAGATTGCTGTGCATGCAGCCTTATCTGAGAGCAAACCTTGTATATGGGTGTGAACTCCTGCTAAAGTCAGCTCCTATCTCTGCTCTACAACAGCTACAAGAATAATTACAATAATTAATGGAGAGCAGCGATAAAGGTAACAATTGCCCACCTGTATATTGACAGACCACAATGTCTTTACTTATTTTTTTCACACCTCCTGCCTTTTGCAGTGATTGTTGACTACATGAAGCCCTTTGCAGCCCCACACTGGGCTGTTTGCTTATAGCCAGACTGTTCAGCCTGGGAGTGACAGAGCTTACAGAGTTTCTAAATTGTATTTAGTCTCCAGTGGCTTGGGTTGCTATGGGCTATACCAGATCACAGAGGCTAACAAGATGAAAACATGAATATTCACTATATAAAATAAAGAGACCTTAAAATACAGGAATATAGGAGTGGGTGAATAATGTCTGGAGAATACCCTGTTGGAAAGTCTTTTGCAGGTTGCCTAACATAGCAGACCTGCCACACAGGCCATGGTTTCCTGTTAAACTGTGGCTTCCCTCCATGCTGCCCTTACCTTTGGCACGTCTGGCAGGACAGAGGAAGGGTTTGTGAGAGCAGGGTGGGCTCTGGAGAGTGCCAGAGGAATGCCTGGCCCAGGCTGTCCTCCTGCCACTGCCCTGCAGGCTCCAAGGGCCCTGCACAGAACGTGCTGGGAGCCTGGGGACACAGCAGCAGCAGATCTGGGTCCAGAGCAGGTGGGATGAGCCTCTTTTCCCTGGAGGTTCATTCACTGCATCCCTGGCATGCTCCTCAGGGCACAGGCATACAGGTGGTGAGCGGATATGGCTTAGGCACAGGCATTAAAGAATTAAAAGGAACTCAGAACTGAAGAGAAGTTTAGGAAATGCTTTAGAGCTGCTGAACAGAGAGGAGATAACGACAGGACTGCAGATGCTGCCAGTGCTATAAAATCACAGAATGAAGGAATGGTTTGGATTGGAGGAACCCTTGAGCTCAGTCAAGGCTTTGTTCTAGATGGTTCTAAGGGGTGACTACCTGAGCACCCCTCTCTCTGCACCACGGCAGGAGGAAGAATTCACAGCACATCAAGCAGACGTTTGGTAAAAAATGACAGTATTGCACTGGGGAGAGCAATAGATTAGTCCTGAGTTCCCTGTTATGCCTGCAGAGATGCTCTTTTTAGACGTGGCTGTAGGAGAGCTCAGAAGTGGCTCTCCAATCCTTCCCACCTTCAAATTAACTAACAAGTCCTGAAGCTAACATCCAGTGACACAGAGTCTGTGGAAACTCCTTTGCATATGCAGGAACATTAATTTGCTGTGCTGCCTTAATACCATTCCATTTACAGATATGAATTCAATTTTAACTGTAAATCTCATAGAAGAATTATGTAAGTTATTATTTATACCTGCCAAAAATTATGTATGATTACAAATAGTAACAATTCTGTTAAAAATACATTACTGAGCTTGTGGCCATGCAAGGACCATGGGATGGGCAATAGGGTAAGGTAAGGTAATAGGGCAGTCCTTACCTCATGACACAGAAAACAAGAAAGGATGGATGAAAAAGGCATGGAAAGCCAGTTTTCTCTTTATATATACATGCCATCTTTCAGTAGATAAAATTTTATTTATTTATTAATTTACTATTATTTATTATTATTACTATTATCTAGTTGCTGAGAGGGAAACAGAGTGAGTAGAACTAAAACACACAGAGACTACTCACACCTAATTTCTGGTCTCTGCTTGGGGGGAGCACGACACTGAAAAGCTCTTACAGAGCTTCAGAGTGGTCTGAAGAAGCTGAAGACTCTTCATGGAACAATGTATTTTTGGCAAGCCTTGCTCTGGCTGAAAGCACCAATGTTGGAGCAATGAAGCAGAAGAGTATGTATGGAATGAAAGTTGTGTCACCTCCCCTCACCTTCATCCACCCTGACCAGACACACGATGAGCGAGACACACTCGGGGCTGAACACACCTGCTGCTCTACTGTTACCATACTCAATCAATAAGGACAATTTAGAGCGGTGGTAGCTCTGTGCATACTTCCAGTGTCCCAGGGGATCAATACAAATCAGTATCACAGCTGGCTGGTGAGAAGTAATGGGATTATGATCACAAAAGGCAAGCTTCCCAAATTTTTTCTTAGTGTATGCCAAAACATCATACTTTTCTATCTGTCCAAGAGGCATAAAATAGCAGTATTTAAACATACTGGATCTATTAACAAAAAAAGTATATAGAAAGCATAGTTTTATCTGCCTTATTTCTACTATTTTTTGAATTTTTTTCTTTGTGAATGCAGTATTTCTTTCCCTTGAAAGCAACTATGAAATTTGACTTCCTCACTCTTGGAAAGGGACCATACATGTATAAAATGGCACCACATCTTCCACAGATTTCTCCTGAATAGGACTGGTATTTGCAGAAAGCTTGGGTTTGTATGACAGCAATAGTTGTCCATTCATGGCTGTAACAACTTGGGGATACCTCAGGCTGACTAAAATCATGCATGTGTATTAAGCCAACCAATTTATTCTAACAATCTTAATAGTTATATGATGTTTACTGAAACTGGAAAAGCAGAATCTACATTGTGTCGTCCCTCCTGCTATTCCTCTTGGATTTCCCTGTGATGGCAGCAGGCTCTGCACTCCTGCAGTGCCACTGCTCGCAGTCATCAAACAGGCAAAGACTGTCTTTATGGCTGCAATAATGTGATTTAACAGGTGCTCTGGGCCCAGTGCTTAAAAGTCCTTGCACACCTCTGAGCACACAACCCTGCCAGGTCTGTTTTAAGAGCAGCTATAAAAGACAGGATCAGCGGAACCCGAATGATGAGCTCCGCAGCACTGCTGGCATGAGGTTTATTAGTGATGGAGGGGATGTGGGGAGAATAAACAATCGTGAAAGGAACAGAGATCATGATAATTTCTGCAATAAACATGAGAACATTCACATTTTACCAACATTGCAAATAACAACTATGTTGTAGCTAGTTAAATAAATGGATTATATATGAATCTTACCTGGGAGGAAATGAGATGTCCAGTTCATACAATCTGTCTTTAAAGACTGACAGCTCTCTGTCAAATTCTAAAAGCTATAAAAGATAGAAATAAATGCATTCACTCTTTAATGTTGAACTGCAGCAATTTAAAAATACTACATTATATAAAAGGAAATAAAAAGAGACTATGATCACACACAGCTTGAGGCATAGCCTCTGTAGAATAGTTTTTATAACACAGTGCAAAACCGTCTGGACAATTTTGATACATAAACAGTGCCATGAGAAAAGTGTTGAAACATTCATTTTCCTCAGAGAAAGGTGTAACACTAGCTCTTCACAGCACTGCCTGCAAGTGCACTTATACCTCAGGAAGGCTACATTTCTTTAAATTTCATTAGCAGTCTTTTCAGAGATAAACCAGATTAGCATTAGAAAAGAACAGCAAACTGATATGCTAACCTGCCCATGAGAATGTCAGTGAAACGCACCATTTCACTGTGCGGTATCTCTGGTGCAGATCAGCAGGCACAACAATCACAAGGATGTGCACATCCCTCTTGCCCAGCAGAGGCAGAGGAGCTCCTGTGCACTGCTCGGGATGGACGGTGCAGGGCACACAGCTCACAGAAACGGGGCAGCAGCTCCAGGGTGTCCCCAGGCACTCAGCACCAGGAGCAGGTGTTTAACAGAGATGTTCAGAAGTCTAGATTTAATGTCCTGTAGAAATATTAGTCCCAGCCACATTTGTTTTCCCCTGGACCTCTACAGAGAGAATAAATATCCACAGTCTTTGTTAATAAACACACACCCACTGACAACAGCTCAGTGACAATTGCCCCCGGTTAAATTGCTGTGACTGCTCTGATGGACACAAGCCCTGGTACTGCAGAAGCTGGCTGGGTGCAGCCCCGTTCCCAGGGAACTGCAGGCTCAGCAGCACAGCTCCTCAGCTCAGGGTGCTGGCCCTGCTCTCAGCAGTGTCCCAGCACTGTCCCACACCCGGCCCTGTTTGCCCACTGTTCATTAATCATGTCCCATCTCACAGCTGTGCTGATACCATTGTATCAATGGCAGAGGTTCCCAAAGAAATGAGATCGTGTCCCTCTTTCCCCTCTGTCACCTCATAAATCATTCCTGAAATGTGCAATTAGCAGCTACTTGTACACATTAATTATCTGTGTGAAAAGCAGCTACCTGAACCACCTGCACTGCTGATTAGCTCGCTCTCCACAGAGAGCTCCCCGCCTCCCCTGCCCCGCTGCCAGATGCAGGCAGCTTCACCTGAAGATGCCAGATGATGGGCACCTTCCCTGCTGCAGCTCAGCCACACTCTGTCAACGCTGCAAGATTCTGCAGTACCAATAACTGCAACAATCTGACTGAAAGCCTGAGAATTTAAGATGTTTGGAAAAATATTTCAAAATACCTGTGTGGAAACCCACAGTATGTATTCAATTAATACACTCAATCCTTAAAGTGTTGGGCTGGTCCAGCACTCGCTGGTTTAACTGAAGCAATCTCAACACACTTGAAGAATAAATGGATGTTTCCATCACCATGAATGTTTCCAGACTGTGATTCTGTATTACAGTAAGCAGAAGAGATTGGTGGCCACAATACACACACGCTGGCTGTGAAAATAAAGGTTACCATCCCTTCCCTGCTCCACGTGTCTCCACTTTAAACGTATCAACGGGAATTACTACGTGAATTTGGGATAGGAAAACAAGTTGCCATCCCCAGTTAAAACTATTAACTGAAATGTATGTGTACTTTTACATGTTTCCTGCTGCTCCAAGTAAACAGCTCAGAGCAGGGAAGGGGAGGGAGGAGGAAGGCTGTTTCTGAAGTGTTAAACTGCGAGGACTGAATGAAAGAACAATGCTCCACAGAACACAATGGTATAAATTACTCATGGGCATCCCAAGGGTTGGCAAAGTTCAATAGAGGCATTGTCCTCTCACACCAATTCACATTTTCAAAATTTTATACATTCAGATTGTTCTTGCTATGATATTTGCAAACTCAGTGAGGCCTGGGTTTTAGAGGAGTAAGAATTTGGATGTGCATTATTATCCCCAGAAGTTTGTGCCGTGTTTGTTTGCTGCAGTTGTGTATGTAGTGTCTGTGCTATGCAGATGAGCTGCTGACACTGGAGACAGATAACAGAAACAAGACAGCATTGTGTGCTGTGCTGCCAGTTCCCAAGTTTCCCCAGGTAAAGGGACAGCTTCAGCCTGAAGCCAAAGCCCAGCTAGGTGCCTAGAAGGATTTAGGGAATGCTCATGGTGAAGAATTCATCCTGCCATGTAAAACAGCTAAATATTTTTACTGGATTATTCACAAAAGCTTTTACTTCCTGCTGTATATTAAGTAATTATGCACTTCTACAAATTATTTTTCCCAGCTATACAGGTACTGTGTTACAGTACCTGTCCCCCTCTGTCCAAACACATCCACCACGTGTCAGACAGATAGCTGCTCGCTCTCTGAGGGCAAGGACAGGTTATCTGTGTGCTCAGGGTGAGGACTGGAACCCCCTCCAGCCTCTCTGTGCTTACCTGGCAGCACTGCAGGCAGTGAGGAGAGGGAAGGAACATGATGAAAACCTGAACTGGGCATTCTGACAAAACTGCAGTTATTCTGTTCAGTAGAAGACAGTGTTGTAAAGATTATTTTTGGTGTGAAAAGCACTTGCATTCTCATTTAAGCCTGTAATCTCAAAATGCAGGATTTTTGATGCAAATGCAAGATGTTCACTAGGTCTTGTCATAAACAATTACAAATGTCACTTGCCCTGAAAGCAGCTTTAGTAAGAGAAGGCACCAGTCAAGTTTATCTGCTTTAGGACAGGTACAAGGCACCTGGAGCAACCTGGCACGACAGAAAATGAATGAAAATTAACATGGGCAAGATGATGCTGAGGAGCAGGCAGAATTTCACAGGGTAATGCCTTTACTTTTAAAGCATCAAGCATTGTCTTTAAAAAACCCCACCTGGAACATACTCCCTTCATGGCAATTTCACCACAAACTGGTCACTCATTTCCACACTGTACACCAATTAGCACCATCAATAATGCCATTGCTGGAACAGGAGACATGAGTAAGACATGTATGTCACTCTAAATGCCTTGAAAATGATAAAAAAATTAAGTTCAAATGCTAAAAATCAATATATTGTTCTATTTAATTTGCTCATAATAAGATCATCCTTAAGAACCAAATCTTTAGGGTGTTACATGACACACTGTAGTAATTTGAGCAATTACACAGAGATTTTAAAATGCTGTGACTGGCAGATCATTTCAGAATTATATGTCATAGGCAGTTTTCAGTAGACTTTTTTTTCTCCAAACACAGCTTCACCAATGTATTTATACCTAAATGAGAGTGAATATGATGCAGGGTCTATGTTTTATGTGCTCCAACACCGAGTTGATGATATTACATCAAGATGTTTGCTCTACAACGTCCAGTGACCAGCCCAACAGGAATGTCTGATGAACATCTGAATGAAAATACCATCCATCCATCCCTCCATCCATCCATCCATCCATCCATCCATCCATCCATCCATCCATCCATCCATCCATCCATCCATCCATCCATCCATCCATCC
>PYHW01010713.1:207528-222028 GCA_013186435.1 Turdus rufiventris
ACATGTGTAATCTGATTATGAAAGTGATTCTGAAATGCTGCTCAAGACCCAAAATCAATCTGGCATTTATTACATTAGGATAATAATTTTTTTAAATGAATATTATTATCTGGATGTAAAAAAGTTTGGTACTTTGGGAATAACAGGAATATCTGTCTTGTTTGGGCTGCTCCTTACCTCTGAGGAGATGACACGATTTCCTGGATATTGGGAATACAACAACAACAAATTCCCCGAGTCACAGGACATCAGAGAAATACAATTTGCAAGTGAGAAAAACAAAGTTACATGTAACTTTCTGAGTCAGTGAGAGTTGTGCATTTAGCTACAGGACAGGCGACACTGTGCTTTTTAAACTGTACCTTGCCATTGAGACGGAGGCTTATTACAGGAAATTTTCCTGTTTGCTCAGCAGGAGTGGCCAGGCTCACTCAGCTGCTGAGACCCCTTGGGCAGGGACAGGCACTGGAGCGGCTGGCTCACAGCTGGAGTGGCTGGCCACAGCTGGAACAGCTGGCTCAGTGCCCTGGGCTGGTGGCACAGTTGGAACAGCTGGCTCAGTGCCCTGGGCTGGTGGCACAGCCTGCCCTTCCCCAGGTCTGCAGAGCCCTCAGGTCCCTGACTGTGGCCTCGGTCTCAGCAGCTTTGCTCTGTGCCAACAGCTGGTGGCAATGATGGCTCTCTTTTTAATTCTCTTCTTCAGAAAAGAATCTGAATTAATTCCAAAAGGCCTCTGCCTCTCAGATTCTCCAAGATTACAGATCAGGCCAGAACTCCTTTTCCGTATTCCCCTGCATGCTGATTACTGTCTTTTTATCTCCCTGTCTCCCTGGTCAGCCTGCACATGTTTTTGTATTCTCTCATTTCATTTTCCTGACTATGATCTCAAGCCTGAGTTCAGCAAAACATCCACACAGTGATTCACAAAGAATTTACCTGGAGCTGTCTGGCACCTGTGTGACTCAGGACATGGAACTGTGCAGGGTCTCTGCAGACAAAGGTAAAGGGGTCCCCTGCTCACTTTTTAAGGCCTCAGTTTAAATTCACTTGCTGACATCAGACATCAACAATATGTATTCAGGACTTTGATCAGATCCAGATAAACCCACAGCACTGCAAGATCTGGAAATTGGAAGCAATCTGCCAGAGAAATCCCTTCCCTCCTCCTGTCCATCCTTCTAAATAATTTTGTATTACTTCTTGATGTCAAGTAGTCCTGAGGAAGTATTCAAAGAGAAATATTTGCTTTTTCATAATTACAGAAACTGGGACAGTCCAACTGTTTCTAAGGAAATTCTCTGCATATATACAATATATATATATCTTGTCCCATAAGGTGCAATCCTCTTCAGATCTACTCAGATGTTCTGTTACTTATCTTCCATTATTTTTTCTGTTTTGGCCATGCAGTAATGTCAGCTTGAGAAATTTCTTGTTGGAAACCTTCAGAGCACTTACACTCTCCCACTCCAGCTGACCAAGCAGAGGACTGGGTGCATTGTTTCTGTTCAGCAAAGACTTTGATGAAGCACACAGAATCTGTGATGTAAATCTGTTTCTGTAGAGAAACATAAAATCCCCTGCTCTCTTGAATTCAGGAGGAATGGAGTAAGAGGCAGCTTCTCTCATAGCTAAACTTGCTTTTATCGAACTTGCAGCCTAAGAACCTCTATTGCTTTCCATTTTAAAAGCCAAACAGCCTGTGAGCCCCATCTGCTCCCGAGTGCAACTGCCTTTGTGTTGAGTGGTTTTCTGCCTGTGTTTGCACTGATGGTTTGTGTTTCTGCTGCCTCCAAACTCCACGGGTTCTTACAACCGTAAGGAATCAAACATGGCAGCAGTAACACCAAGTAGCAGAAATTTAAGCCACACCTAAGAAAATTATTTGGCACTTCTTGAGGCACTTGCAGCGCTGGGCTGTGCAGCCACTGGAGTTTGTCAGCTCCATTCTCCTCCAGCCTGGCAGGGAGCTCAGCTCCTGACCCAGCACAGCAGGAGCACGGCCAGCCCCGAGCGCCCCTCGCTCCCACCTGACCTCAGAGCCAGCAGCAAGCCCAGAACTCTCCCCACCAGCACTGCCAAATCCACCAGCCTGCCCTTTAAAATAATGGGGAGTTTTTTACAAGATCAATGGTGTGACACAGCTCAAGTTCAAGGCTTAACCTTTGGAGAATGTGACCCTTTGGCTCCACAAGTAGACTCTCAGTAGCAGGTATAATTGGGAGCTGACTTTTAAAACATGTAGTGTTGGGCAATTCTGAAATCAAATTATGTATATAACTAAAATCTAGATGTCCTGAGGCAGGCACTGAATGCTTGGTATCACAAAATTAGAAATAATAAAGAAATAAAATATTTTTTTCTTCTTCCTATTATGCAAAACAGCAAAAAAATCCTTAGTGTCTTAAAAAAGATGGGATTTGAGATGTGGAACAGGTAAGTGACTTGCATGAGGAACAAGTGTGCTGTCAGCTGCCAGCAGCTCAGGCTTGGACTCTTGATAAGCCTAAACACAATGGTGGGATGGATGGGTGCCCTCCAGGATGGACACAGGCCCCCTCYAGGATGGACACACTCCCTCCAGGATGGACACASKCCCTCYAGGATGGACACASKCCCTCYASGATGGACACACTCCCTCCACGGATGGACACAGGCCCTCCAGGATGGACACACTCCCTCCAGGATGGACACACTCCCTCCAGGATGGACACACTCCCTCCAGGATGGACACATGCCCTCCAGGATGGACACAGGTCCTCTAGGATGGACACACTCCCTCCAGCTCATCCAGTGGTCATGAGATGTACAGCAAAGTGGAAGAGATGTCCATGTTCTTCCACTGTTTTCTATTTATGAGGAAAAAAAACAAACCTCCAAATTAACTTTACTTTTTATGGAAACAAATGTGACAGGAAAATAATTTTCAGGTCACTGCACCTGGTTTCCAGAGCTGAACAAGTTGGGAAGGCATGACTCACTGTGCTGGTAACTGAAACATGCTGCATGGTGTTATGGTGAGACTAAAACTTTGCTGACCAGGTGATGTCTCCCTGATGCAGCAAGTGAACCACTTCCTTACTGCATTTCTCCCCTGCTGTTTTGTTTGTCCAGCCTCTTTGACTCAACTCCTTTTTATCCTCTCATATCTCATTCATTTCTCATTGACATACTCCCTGTCTGGTTCACCATCATTTGCTGCTTTACTCACTTCTGAAATGGAATGAGTCCAGCAGCCTGTAAGTTCAAACAATCCTTTATAGCTAGCTATGCTTAAACTGCTCTGAGAGCCCTGGGATTGCTGACCTGTCGCTCTCCCACCCCTGTGGCTGTGCAGGTGCCAAGCACCTGGTTGCAGCTGCAGCACCCTGGCCACAGCTGGGCTGCTGGGCTGTCCCCAGGCACGCTGCCCACCAGCAGGCTGAGGCTGCTTCAGCAGCACCCAGGCCACCACGGAGTTCCCCCATTTCCAGGAGCCCGTATTCACACCCAACATTTGCCATATTGCCCTTGGTGAAGGCCAAGATGGACTGACAGAGCAGCACGTGTACACATGCAACACCCAGTAAAGACTGGCATCACAGAAAAACATCTGGGGGGTGAAACAGTCAGTGTGGAGAGAGGAAACAGGGTGGCATGTTCTGTGTACTGCCTCTGTTCACCACCCTGCTGATGCAGTCTGAGCTCCTTCTGTGGTTTGTGATGGTGTGAGAGCAAGGTGTTGTGCAGGACAGCAATGTTCAGGACCCCCAGGTACCCCAGGACATGGTCTGCACTGACAGCTTCAATGTCCAGGTACCCCAGGACATGGTCTGCACTGACAGGTTCAATGTCCAGGTACCCCAGGACATGGTCTGCACTGACAGCTTCAATGTCCAGGTACCCCAGGACCCCCAGGACATGGTCTGCACTGACAGGTTCAATGTTCAGGACCCCCAGGTACCCCAGGACATGGTCTGCACTGACAGCTTCAAGGCTCAGGACCAGCTCAGCCAAGTAGAGGCACATTTGGTCAGACAGAACAACTTGGAGGAACAGCAACTTCACAGCGTTGGCTGGGGATTCAGAGGGATTTGACCCCCAATGAATGCTGATCCCTGGCTCACTTGACCCCACCACTGAGGGCACCACTCAGTGAGGACAGAAAACTCTGCAAGAAACGAGGCAACCAGGGTCCTCCTGCTTGTGACAACCAAAGATCCCCCAGAGGGGATGGACCCGACYGGGCCAAACCACCAGAAAGTTCATTCTACAGAGGTTCTGAAACAGATGAAACTCTTTTCATTAAGCAAAGSAAGATTCAAATACRTGGGACACATGAGTTCAGAAGTGTTAATGCAGCATCATTTTAGAGCTCGCAGCTGGGGCTGCCCTGTGAAGTGCCATTCTTTCTGCTGTATCTTTAAGTGCTGTTAAATTCATTTGTCACTTGATCGAAAGCCAACAGGCTACAAATCTCCCAAGGCCCTGTGGTGCTGAATAGTGACAGGAGGATTCTGTTCTGCCATCAGAAAACATTTGTGGGCAGCTCTGTCCGCACTCATACACGCTGCTTTAACTCATCTGCCTCCCCATTCTCCCCAGCCTGGGAGGACAAATTGCTCACTGTGGCTCCCTTTCAGAGGCAGCACAGCGCGCAAAGAATCATGACTGAGCAGAAACACAAGGAACAGGCACATAAAAATTCATCACTTTGGCCTACTGACCTCTTGCCACTGGATTTGGCAAACCCCATCTCAAAAAGTAGCACCGAGGGAGAGCTAAGCAGAGCGGCTGAGTGAAATTACTGACAAAAAATATCCTGGACACAGGAAAACCCCACCAGATGCTTCATTGTCTTTGCAGAGAAGTGGTGCTGAAAAAGGGGGTGATCTACCACATGGCATATTGGGTGGAATAAGTAGTGCCATTGTTTCAGGGCAGCTCTGTCACTTTACTGACCGCAATACAAAGAGGTGTAAAGCAAGATTTAATCCTGACTTTTTAGTCAGCAGATTAAAACCAATCATGCCAGATGTCCACAAGACTGTTTAACATACAGAAAGCTTTTTCATACTCTACAAAATAGTAGAAGTTGTAATAACTTCTTTATTTCCTCTACTGAGGCCTTTTTCACTCACTTTCAGTCAGAAAAAAGGGAGATGTTGTAATAGATTTTAAGATGTGCCATTAATTTTTACTCTAGCCTTCCTTTTCCCTTTTGAGACAAAGCTAAACAAAGTAAATTCTTTAACCCATCCAAAATTCGACAGGTATGCCAAAGAAAACTGCTGGTATAACAAAGTTGTGATTTTATAAAGAATTTATACCCATTAAGACCAGCAACGGATGCTACAGCAGCGTTTAAGTTCTACAAGAAATACTTGAAGTGGTGAAACACATGAAAACACAGCAGTCAGCGTGTTGAGAAAGCAACAGATGATCCTTTTCCCCTCAAACCTGCCTGGTGCTGGTGGGATTCCTGCCCAGATGTGTGCTCACAGCTGGTGTGGGGATGTGTGTGCTCTGCCCGGCTGGCACAGAGCACAGGGACACGGGGCAGGTCCCTCAGTGCCACCCCGGAGCTGCCAGGCCATGGATGTCACCCCCACAGCCACTGTGCCGTGGCACCAGAGCCCTGACCAAAGGCCCTGCAGGCTGATCCCAGCGCTAGTGAGCCAAAAACACTCACGGAGGGCTCTTCAAACTCACCTGCACAACTGTTACACACTTTGCAGTGTTGCTGCTTTCTTCTATTTCTATTTATGAACAAATTCATATCCAAAAGTACTGTCATAAAGGATATAAATTCAATAATAACCAAAGCATGTTTAGTATTTTTTTTCCTCCTACATTAGCAAAATGGAAAAAAATCTGCATATTACTGTTTCCCTGCTGAATTTCCATAGTCTAAATGCTGCTAAATTCAGCAAAACTCAGAATGTATATTTAGTTTGTCATATTAAATTGTAAATAATTTATGCATTTAAGAAAAAATAACTAACTTCTCTTTGGAAAAAGATATAGGAAAAATAGAAGAAATTATTAAAATTTCGGTATTGGGCTGATTTGTATCACATATATCATTTAGTAATTGAGAAGCAATATGGCAGCATGATAACACCTTGCTTGGCATCCCTTATCTATCAGTTGCCATGGAAAAAACGTAACTTAAAGATTTAATTTGTTTTCTCATCATGTGGTTTAGCAAAACCCTCATTACAAGGCTAAAACAAAAGCAACCATCCTAGTGAATCCCTGACCTAAACCAGGACTGTTACACCATTTAAACCATTTTCTTAATTTCAGACCTGGTAGAGACTGAAGAGTTACCATCATAGCAAGGCGCTGTGTTAGTTCTGCTGCCACCAAGGCAGGCACAGCCCTTTCCTGCTGCTCAGCCCTTCCAAGGAGCAGCTGCAGGACACCTGCAGCTCTCCCTGCTGCACCACTGCAGGTGGGGAAGGCTCAGCTGGGACTGGGGCTGCTCTGCCCTCCTGCCGCCACACCAACCACCTGCCTTTTCCCAAACCAGGCTCCCACTCCTGGAGCTCACGTCAGACAAGGGGAGCTGTGTTTGGCTGAGCATGGTGTCCATTACAAACCACAGCCTCAGGTACAAGGACAGGACCCTGCTGCCTTACTGGAAGAGGTGTTTCATGGGGTTAATTAAGGTGCACTGTCTGTCTATCATCATCACCCTCCTTACTGTGCTCCTTGCAGGTCTTGCAGCACACGAGCTAGTGCTTCTGTGATCCTGTACTGGGGATTCTGGTCAGGCAGAACCTGCCTCCCATTTCCCCAGCTCTGATGGCTGAGGTGGAACACCCTGGCTCCAAAGCTGCCCCTGTCACACTGAGGGGCAGGCAGCACCATCGACACCACGGCATTTTCTTTGCAACAAACTCAGCTAGAGACTCTCAAGCTCCCCAGCAGGAGTAAGTCAGCCAAGTGTAAACCTGACTAAGACATTTCTGCCAGTTGAACACTTACTTCATTACTACTTATTCCACCCCAGAATTTGCACTATTTTAAAATTACAATTCTACTCTCTACTTGTGAATTTCTTCAGGCAAGTCTTGTGGGTGGCCCTCAAGATACATTTTACCAATTTTTCATGCCCATCCCTCGAAATGTGACCCTGCTCCTGTGCTTTTATCTCTCTGACAACTTCACACAGGAAAACATGCAGCCCCTCTGATAGCATGAAATCGGAAACAAAAGCCTCTGGAAACAAAGGGGAGGAGGGAGGCAGGGTACAGTCCAGGTCCTGGCTGATTTTAGGCACAAACAGATGTTCATAGGACCCAACACCCTGAGCGAGCTGAAAGGAAAAGCTTGTAAAAGAAATGGACCTTAAAAACAATTGAAGAGCTTTAAAATAAAAGCAAAGGGAAAGCAATATGGCTTTCACTGATAAATCTCAGCTAAGAAAACCAAAGTGGCACCATGAATTTCAATGATGCATTTTTCCTTCTCAATGAACTCTACAGCTCATTTTGAAATCTACAAATTGCTTAAATCTCAACTTGGTTTACAAGTCTCCCATAGCCATTAAAAGGTTACAATACAGGCATTTCTATTTCTTGTAACTAATCACCAGAGCTGGAAACACCCAGCGAAGCCCTGAAATATAGGCTAATGCCATTATTTTAAAAGCTGCTTAGAGCTCAACAAAGAGGAATATGCTCAAAGAATCTTGATTGGAAAAAATCTTAGACTAGCTGTTGGAACAAATTATGTTCAATCTCCTGGTCTTTTCATGTGCACTATTTCAGACTCAAAAAGCCCCATGGAAAGAATCCCTGAAGCGCTGTCCTGAATTGGACTTGGGTTCTGTTTCACAAAAGCCAAAATGCAGCATTTGCAAACGAAACAAAGTGTGGAATCATTCCTCTGACTGAAGTTTCTGCTTTTGTGATTAAAACTCTCTTCCTCTCTCTTGAAGAGCCTGCCATCCAAAAGGCCCTGTGCCATGCTCCAATGCACAAAATACATGTATTCATTACAGGAGAAAAAACCCTGAAAAATTTGGCACAAAGGCGGGCGCATAGCTTAAGTCCTGTTTAGGGTAGCCCTCACTGGAACTCTGCTCATTTGCATAGATTTTACCTATTGATTGTCTCCGTCAGGGATACGGTGCGTGGCTAAAAGGAATGGTGCATGGCTAAAAGGAATGCTCCATCAGCTGCTTGTGGTCAGCTGCAGATTTAACTTGATAGTTATTAACATCAGTGAGACTCACACAGTAAAGAAACACAGAAGTGGAATCTTTTTCCACCAGCATCAAACTCAGCAGGAATTATTTTAACGACAAAGCTGAGGTTGATGTATCTAACTCTGCTCAGGAAGCTTTAAGAAATTACAGGTTGAAACTCCATCCAGAAGAGACTGTGCATTTGTCTAGTCTAATTTTACATACCAGGTCCTACGTGGCACTGATTTCATCCTCAGCTGAAGCAAATGGCACCTCTTTGACTCAAACAAACCTTCAGAAAGGCACGACCTCTTGGTAACACACAGGACACTCACCAATTCCTCTGGCAGCCCCTCCAGGAACACAACCACTGACTGATCACTCCAGTGGCTGATTTCCCACTTACGATTTTTCATTTTAAATTGTCTGTTAGCAGCTTCTAAACATCACTTAGACACAAAAGGAAGGAGGGCATTGCTGTGAACAAAACAAAGTGTGAACCCACAGCGTTCTGGCCGCAGACTCCTGGGAAAGCCTCTGTCCCGTTGGCAAGGGCTGAGTTAACTGCAGTGGACCTGCAGGGAGGCAAGGCCCAGCAAAGCTGACCCCACAAGCTCTGAAAACACTCCCTGGCACTCAGGGCTGGGGAGAGGACAGAGGGCCTTGCTCTCCTCTCACACCAAACCATGGCTTGGCAATGCCTGGGCGGAGGTGTGCAGTGATCTCAGTACACATGCTCAGCAGCCACGTGCAAAGCCAAACACACAATTACAATAAATGTACCCAAGGATCCTCAATGATGACGCCGTGGCACTGCTGTGGGAGCTGAGGTTCAGCTGTTTGCCTCTGGAGCCTCTCACTGCTCTGCCACTGACCCCTTGGTGCCTCTGCACGTGCAGCACAGCCACACACAAAGTTAAACACCGATCTTTGCAGCAAACATCTCACCATAGGAGCACCTGATTTCACTGCACCACCCTCATCCAAGTTGTTAATCTCAGGACAAACTGCCTTGTTCAAGCAGGTTTTCTGACTGCATTTTCTCTCTCAATTTGCCTCTCGTTACCAACTCCTGCTTTATGTTGCCTGAAGCGAGTATCAAGCTAATGAAACTTCAGCTATTGAAAACCTTGCTTGGTGTTTCCTTCCTTCCTTCCCCCTCAACTACAGGAACAAATGTATTCTTCTTCAAAAATTATGTAAAGTCTCAGGTACACCAGTTTGTTCTAAACCAACTTTCAAGCCTGCTGGTTACAGATGGGCAGTTACAATCAGCCATTCCTACTCTCTAAATTCCTTCTCCTGACTGATCTGTCAGGAAATATCATTCAGGCATTGGTGGCTCAAAACTTTCCTTCAGTTTTAAATTATACATAAGCACATCAAGTTTAGGAGATTTCCAGTACATTCAGGGAAAAGCTTAATGATTTTTCTACTTCCAGATGTGAACAGAGCTCTTGAACCTTTTATGGCTACAATACTGACATCCTTGTGAAATTCAGCACTTGTTAAAACTGCAAAAATAAAGCACAGAAATGAAAAATAGGGTTGACTCTTTCAATGACATTTACAAGTGGGGTAAGACTGTAAAGAGCTACCCTTCATAAGCCTTCCACACCTAAGGGAAAGAAAATTTATATCCCTCTGAATTTTCAGACTGTCTTCAGATATTTCAGAGTGACACAACCAAAACATCTATGGTTTTGAATGGCATTGAGAGAATGCTGTTTCTGCATCAATGCTAATAATGCAGTATTATTTGCAGTTTCAGTGCTGAGCTATCTATAACAATGTGATTTCAATGTGCTATCAGCTAAGCAACCAGGGCAGTTTGCACTGACTGTGACATGTTTTACTCCATAAATGACATACTTCTGAAAACTATACTCAGTGTACAGGAAAGTCAGCTGCCCATATTGAAGGATTTTAAAATTACCACTACAAACCCACTGTGAACTAGTACACAGATCTGATCAGTTAAAAATCTGTAATTCACCAGCTTCAGTGCAAGTTCCATTTAGTTCTGGAGAAATTATCAAAAGTGGGAACAATGTTAATGCTAACAGTCTATAAAACCCTTCTGTATCTTCCCAGTGCACACATGCGGCTGAAAGAAATCTGTGCAAGTTATTGGCAAACAATCAGATGAAACAGCCATCTGTATAGGAATCATTGGCAGAAACTGGCTTTTATTTCAGTGGTCACAGGTTTCTCAGAAATTCTGCCAGCAAAGGGCAATGTCAGCTGTTTGCTGAAGCACATAATATGCAGCATCAGGCAGTGGTTTGAGCCCTCTGCACAGGCTAACAACAGAAGAATTGCAGCCTTCATTTTGTCTAACCCTGCTTTTATTGTTTGTCATTGTTTCTTAGAGTTATTCTGCTGTCAATATTTAAAGAACAGAATCCTGTCTGGGTATTGATTTCCTAAAGACTTTGAATCACTGCCTTCATAATGCATATATTTTAAAGCAAGTGCATGCAAAAGGTGGAGGTGAAGTTCCTTATTGAATTAAATCAATACAAGACACCATACTGGCAATTATCATCTAGTATTTGTTTTATATAATGTATAATACCCATCAGACAGAAGAAAAACAAATTTCCATCCCACTTTGGCGATCTTAATCTAAATCTCTTGTATACTCTGGACCTCTGGCTCGCTGTAGTTCAGCTGATGTCACTCAGACACTCGGCACACGCTCGACTCCTCTGGAGCTGGGGATGACAGGGTAGCACAGTGCCACCTCCTGTGATGCTCCCACTTCCCTCTGAAGGCAACGGACAGGCAGCAAGACTAAAAAAGCCCAAATGACACTGAGGAGGAAATACAGGATCCACACTGAAGTCAAACTCAATTCAGGTTATGTTTGTGATCTGCAAGCTTACTGACAGTACTACAGTTACATTGCATTCAGCTGAAAACAAACAAAAAATTACACCTGGTTTAATTTTCAGGGACCCATTAGGGTTATATGAATAAAAATAATCTAGAAGCAGCATTTTAGAAGCACAATGTGATCTCCATAATGAGTTCCACCAGTGTATGCATTTCTTTGGTCCTTAGGGGAGCAGGGGACCTGAGGCTTGCAGAACCTGCATGAGGAGCAGAGCTGGATGCAGAGCTCTGTAATCCAGCCCAGACTGCCCGAGGCTGAGAGCAAACAGCAGCCTCTGCCTGTCAGGAAGCTGGACAGGAGATGATGGGAATCACCTGCAGCTGCTGCACAGCCTCCTGCACTGGAGCAGGGGCAGAAGCAAGCCTCAGAGCTGCTGTGCTCCTGCTGCACATCTGCCTCTCTGAGCTCAGGCTGGCCAGGGCTGGGCACATGTGCCTCTCTAAGGGCTCAGGAAGATGTTTTCCCCAGGCTGATTGCCTCCCTTTTGTGCCAGGGCAGCAGCAGAGGCTGAGCACATCTCTGTGCACTGGGTCAGAGCGCTGCCTCTTCCTCTGCCTGGCTCAGGATGGGGAGTGCCCACACTGTGCCAGGAGGGGCAATCCCAAGGGATTCTGTGCAGCCTAAATGAACCCTGGCCCACTCCACAGCCTTCCTTCCCACCCTGCAGAGCAGCTCCAAGGAGCACAAGGGAGCTGACCCATCAAACACTTTATATGGGACCCCAGAAGTGCCATCACAGAGGCTGAACTCACATCTGCTCCTACCAGGGGGCTGATTTATATTTATATTTATATTTATATTTATATTTATATTTATATTTATATTTATATTTATATTTATATTTATATTTATATTTATATTTACTGTTTCTGTTCCTACCTCTACCAGAAAGTGCTATTTAATTGCTAGTGTTTGTTTGTCCCACTGAAAGGGAAAGTTACATGAAAGTGTGGAAAGTGAGTGAGAAAACAACAAAAACCAGCAGAAGCCAGAGGAAACACAACTTCACAGAAAGGTCCATGTGGCAACATTCCTTTTTCTTCCACAGGAAGATACCACGAAGAAATATGATAATTTTAAAGGATTTTATTGGCATACTCTTCATTCATTAAAAAGAAAAAAATCTATTCCATGATCGTTGAGAATAACATCAGACTGTATAGGTCAAAAATTGACTGACATCACTCTGGACAGGCATTATTGAGAACACAAAGAAGCTGTTGTGCCTTTAAGCTTATGGTACATTGCAACGCAGTAAATGAAAAGCCACTATTATGAGGGGATGTTTATGTCAGTATCTGAAACAAATCTTCTTTTTACTAGGATAATACTGTCTTAAATTGTTAACTGTTGATCAGATAAACAACATGTGATAAAGATCCTATAATCTCTTTTCATACAATTAGTTTTAACCCCTTAACATCTTTACATATTAAAATATTACATATTAATTACCCTTGTGAAAGCTTGAAAGAGCTGTAAATTACATTCTAACACACTTCTTGTGTAAGCAGTAATTCAAGAATTCAGGATTAGATCTTAATAAGGTGGAGATAGGATGATAAAATTTTCACAGGAGATCATGTCTTAGTCACTGCTAGAACTTGCACCCTGCCCCCTTCCCCCTCTTTCGGCCTCTGTGTGAGAAGAACTGAGGGTTCAATACAGACTGAGGAGGAACTGAACGCAGTGCAGGACATGGAGAACCTCTCCTGCCACGTGGCACCTGGCAAAGGTGACCCATTGCTGCCCGACTACATAAAGGGCCAGGAAGCTTTATCCTTCTTTCCCTGGAGAAGGAGCAACCTAAATGTTACAGCAATTACTGCAGCTGATTTGAGATTCCTAGATGGCCACTTTGCATATTCTGCTTTGAAATGTCAAATTCTCATCTCAAATTGGGACTGGGATAAAATGACACATTATGGGAAATCCTATTCTGACAAAGGTAAAATTACTGTCTGAATTATCAATACTAATAAAGGCAGATTTGTGGACATATCCTACCACACATGAGCTTTACACGCTTTAGGCATCACGTTTGTCCATTCTCCCTGAGGCTGACCACATTTAGCACTGGTCAAATCGAAATTAAAATGAAGTTTTACTTTTTAAACAAAATATCCAGCTTGGTTTCTTACTGCTCTTTTCTACAACTTTTGAGACTTACTATTTTCAGGCAAAATAAAGAAAATTTTTAATGATTTAACATAGCTGCACACACATCCACATGCATTCAGTTCATCAACTCTCCAACTTAAGAATAAAATTTGCTATTGGAACAGGAGTTGCTGATGATAGAGGCAAATATGATTCTGCTCTTTGATTTTCAGATTCTTTCTGTCCAATTCTGTCTCTGATAAGCAAGAAAAACATATCTATTTTTTAATACACAGTGTGATTTTTTGGGAAAAAAACTCCCTCTAGGCCTCCATTTATGGCAATGAAAATAGGTATACACAGGTTTTTCATAAACTGCAAATAAGCAGAGTGTAAGCCTCCCCTTCCCCCTGCTTTTTGCTTTAGATCATCACTGAGTGCCTTTCAAATACTAGTGCATGATAAATGTTATAATTTTGCATTGTAGTAAAACCCAGGAACAAAATGAAATGTAAAAAGAATGCATTTTTGTAGGTACAACTATTCCTTCTAAAATGAAATAATTATTTTTAAAAGGATTTTATAGGATCTACCCAGGTGATATTTTTCCCCATTTGAGCTGATAAGTTTCTATGCTAGAAATAAGCAAAAACCCAATTAACAGGTGGTTTTATTAAAGTACCTACAGATTTGCATTAGGTGCTACAATACTCCACTGAGTTATTCAAGCTACACCTGCCCAGATAAGAGCAACTTTAAACTCCAGCTATCATGACTGGTTGGTTATATGAGTGTTTCTCTAGTCCCTGCTGTACCATGATCCCTCTTGCCCTGCCTGAGAATGGATGAGTGCCCCTGCTTGCACTGAAGGTGAGCATGGGATGAACTGCCCCATATTCTAGGGATGAACTGCTCCTGTATCTGGGGATGAGCTGCCCCTGTATCTGGGGATGAACTGCCCCCATATTCTGGGGATGAACTGCCCCTGTATCTGGGGATGAACTGCCCCATATTCTAGGGATGAACTGCTCCTGTATCTGGGGATGAGCTGCCCCTGTATCTGGGGATGAGCTGTCCCTGTATCTGGGGATGAGCTGCCCCTGTATCTGGGGATGAGCTGCTCCTGTATCTGGGGATGAACTGCCCCATATTCTGGGGATGAGCTGCCCCATATTCTGGGGATGAGCTGCCCCTGTATCTGGGGATGAGCTGCTCCTGTATCTGGGGATGAGCTGCCCCTGTATCTGGGGATGAGCTGTCCCTGTATCTGGGGATGAACTGCCCCTGTATTCTGGGGATGAACTGCCCCTGTATCTGGGGATGAA
>PYHW01010713.1:222486-243121 GCA_013186435.1 Turdus rufiventris
CCATATTCTGGGGATGAGCTGTCCCTGTATTCTGGGGATTAACTGCCCCTGTATTCTGGGGATGAACTGCCCCATATTCTGGGGACGAGCTGCCCCTGTATCTGGGGATGAACTGCTCCTGTATCTGGGGATGAACTGCTCCTGTATCTGGGGATGAGCTGCCCCTGTATTCTGGGGATGAGCTGCCCCTGTATCTGGGGATGAGCTGCCCCTGTATTCTGTGGATGAGCTGCCCCCATATTCTGGGGATGAGCTGCCCAGGGAAAGCTGCCAGGTGCCCTGCAGAGCCCTGGCCAGGAGCTCCCAGGTGCCTCAGGTGCCCTGGTGACAGCCAGCACTGCAGGGTGCCCCTGCCAGCGTCCCTGCGCTACCGGCAGGTGATGGTGGCAGGTGTGGGGCTGGGGACAGCGCTGCTGGCACCGCTGTCACTGCCAGCCCAGGGCACAGCTGCCAGCTGAGGGCACACACACACACACACACACACACACACACTGCACGGGCACAGCGCAGGATACCAGCTCAGTGACACCCAGCCCCGTCACACAGCGCCAGATAATTATGTTTAATGTGTGCACGTTTTAATTAAGGAGCAGGCAGTGCCAGGTTTGATGAATGTACCATGTCTTATGTTCTGCTTTGTCACCACGTCTGTCTGAACTCGCACCCGGAGCTGAGGAGAGCTCAGCACTGCTGCCAAGGGGCCCCGCATGCACAGAGTCATCCTGCACAGCATAAACCCCATTTTCAGAAAGTCAGCCTGCACAGCATAAACCCCATTGTCAGAGTCTCATCTTGCACAGATAAACCCCATTTTCAGAGACTCATCCTGCACAGCATAAACTCCATTCGTACAGTACAGAGTCATCCTGCACAGCATAAACCCCATTTTCAGAAAGTCAGCCTGCACAGCATAAACTCCATTCGTACAGTACAGAGTCATCCTCATAGGAAAAGCCCCATGTGCACAGAGTCATCCTCCATAGGGTAACTCTGTTTGCACAGAGTCATCCTCCATGGGATAAACCCTGTTTCTACGGTACAGAGTCATTCTCACAGGATAAAACCCATTTCTACAGTACAGAGTAATTCTCACAGGATAAACCCCATTTGTACAGTACAGAGTCATTCTCACAGGATAAACCCCGTTTGCACAGTCATCCTCACAGGATAACACCATGCAGGACCTCTGCCTGCTGAGAGCAGTGCCATCCCTTCCTGCAGCCACAAATTAAAAGCAGGTTTCTGACCACATGCTCGAGACCCTCTGGGGCCCCAGAGAGGCAGCCAGAGAACAATCCCTTCACTCATCTCTCCCCTTATCTGTGATGGAAGTAGAAACAATTGCATCATTTAATTTACTGTTGCAATGGGGATATGGCTCATTGGCCCCTCGTTGTTTTGAAGATGGATTTAATTAACCTCCTATGAATCTTGCCAATACGTGTGGCAGCATCAGTATGGAATGAAAGATGTCAAAAAACCAGCTGCAGGGTAATGAGCATTTCCAAGGCTCGCTGTGCTGAGAGGACTCGTGGCCGCAGAGCTTGGCCCCAGCAGAGAGCTGTGGAGCAGATTGAGTTAATACACTGCAGCCTGGCCTCTGGGAATCCCAGCTCGGCTTTGCCTGAGACTACCGAGAAGAGAGGTAATTGAATAATTCCTAGTAGCCACATGTACCTTTAACGCAGAGGCCATTTGCAATCACTGGAAAATAAATAATTGCAATTAACTACACTGTTAAGTAAATATATCCAGCCCCTCGGGGAAGCAATCTGCATGCTTTTTATAAGTCTGGCTACAATATAAAACTCATCACAATGTCTGTGAGAGTAATTTATAATGAACATTAGCAGGTGCCTCAGATGTGTCGCTGCCATTTACCTACATTAATAAAGCTCTCCTTATTACACTTGAAATTGTATGCATTTTAATTTAACAAATCTTTATTACACTTTCATTTTACAAAGGATGCTGTTTCCAGCATTTCCTAGAAACATTTGAGCTTGTAAAGAATATTAAAATCTTTATGAGAGGAAGGCTTTTACAGTTTGAGAACTGTTTGAGATTGTAAAACCAATCTGGGATTTTACATGCTTTCCTGACTGGAATGAAAACATGACCTGAAACTTGTAAGCTATTGATTTATTCCATGATGTTTATCTCAGAAATAAAGCAATGTGTTTTTTCTCTTACAGGAATGGTTTAGCATCACTTTACTGGGGAAGGGAACCCTGTAACAGTTTTTAAGGACCAGCCACTATGGAGCAGCACCTCCTGGAGCTCTCACTTGGCCATGAATTAAATGGTTGCACCTGATATCCCAAATGGTATCAGAGATAACTTGCCTGTTATCACTGCCCAGGAAAGGTAACAATCTGGTTTGGTTTGGTTTGGAACAGGGAGGCACAGTTGAGTTCACCCACAACAACATAAACTTGCTTTTTATGCCATGTCAGTATTTTGAATGCAATGGAAATTTTACTGGTTTCTCAAAACAAAATAAGTCAGAATTTAAAAAAAAAGAAAATTATTGCTGTGTTTGTAATAAGAATGTGCAATTCTTTCATGCCCTTTTCCTGATGCATTCAAGGCATCTCCTGCAAATATTACTTAGATAAAAAAATATGCACACACACACAAACAGTTGCACCTGACAAGAGAGCCAAGGGGGTTGGTGGTGTCTCCTGAATGCACCAGGACAGCAGAGCCTCATCCTCATAGGTGACCTGGCACATCTGTACCAAGGAGAAGGTAATGAAGTCTCCACATCCATCCATCACCTGACTACCTCACTTGAATCAGCTTTTCAAATCAGTTATTATTGTCTAATTAACTATTAATCTTTTTCATGACAATTACTAATGGATCGTTTGTTGCCTGGAGTTTGCAAAGATCCTTGTTAGTGTCCAATGCATGGGATGAAACAAATTAAATTTCAAATATTTCTTCAGATTTGAGTAAGATGGAAATCAGTTATTCAGATGTGAAAAGTTGTTGATCAGCTTTTCCTTCGAAGCAGAGGTGTCAGCTCCAAAGAGAGCAGTGATGTCTCAGAGGAGGAGCTCTGCCTGCAGCACACACGCTGGCTCCTCCAGGTTCTGCTGGCACAAGCACTGGACAAAGGGATCCCACAGCCCTGGCCTGCTCGCCAGGAAAGAGCACGGTGTGCCAAGACATCATGAGCAAATGGAAATTATGGGATTCCCTGCAGCAGCAGCAACACAGTGGGAGCTAAAAAGTCAAGCCAGAATGAAGTTCCTGTTTTAACAGATAATATAAAATCACACGGTCAGAGGTGGCAGAGAGGCACAGTGCAAGGGAATGATGGAGCCAGACATGTAAATTCTTATGAGCAGTTATTACCTTTTAAAAAACATTTAATCAGCAATTCCAGTCCTGGCTTATCAAAGGGCTTCTTGGCAGAAGTCTAGAAAGGAAATATTCTGGTTGACTGTAACCCATGGAGCAGACAGGGTGGGTGGACAAGGTTAACTGTGAGTTTTAAGATCAGGACATTACTTCTTTTTCTGCAGGTAGAGCTTGAAAGCTTTTTATAGGCCAAAATGTCTGGAATCCTGAAATAGCACTTCTGTTGCTACCTTTATAAATTTTCATATACAATACACTTAATCCTGCTCCAGCTTACCAAGCTACCACCAACCCTAACAAAATGTGCTTTAGTGGGGAAAAAATAAAACCTGTTTTTTCCTGGATACAAGGCAAGGCTATGGTTTACCTTGAGCAAATGGATTTTGTGATCAATGTCACTTTCTCCTAAAGCCTGAAAAACTGAACTCGTTACAGAGCTGCTGTTCTTGGGACTGAGGAGCACATACACACAACTTTAGAATTTTTTTTCTTGGCAGTACCAGGTACTTTTCTAAGAGACTCCTAAACCAGCAGTCTCAGAAAGAGATTTTTATTCCCAAACAGTCTAAATAAGCTCAGTTTCTTAGGCCTGTTTATACTTTCCTAAAATTGATATATTGGACAAGGAAGACTTACAGTTTAGTTTCAATTAATCACTCTTTTAAATGTTAAAGTAATTCTCAGAGATTAATACAGATTGTTACTATGGCCAGCTGACTGAAAAAAATACCCTTCCTTGGTCTAAACCCACCTAAAACACTTGAATGGTGACTAAAACAGAGCAGGAGTGGTAAACTGGAGCAGAAATATTCTGGATATCAGAGCCAGAGCTGGGAGCTCGGCAGCTTTGGGCTGGGGCAGGGCACAGGAGAAAAGCAGCTCCAAGCTCCAGCACAGTGCCTGGGCCAGCTGGAACGGGACATCTCTCCTTTTTTAGCACCTTCAGCACCAAAGGAGAGGAGAGCCCTGCAGGGCAGCCCCAGGTGCCAGCCCTGGGGACTGGCACACTCTCACCCCACAGACACGGCACCAGCTCTGCTGCCTCACTGCCCCAGCCCTGCCTGAGCAGCTCACAGAACATATGAGATGCCAGTCAGGGATGCTGCCCAGGTCAGGAACTGCCCAGCAAACACAGCTGAAGATTCCCTGGTGCCACCTCAGCAGCAGCACCTGGCACTGCCCCCGTGCCAACAGCCTCCCCGGATGACTCCAACAACTGCAAAGCAGACTTTCCTACCAAAGAAAGCAATGTGACTCTAAATTAAGGCTCCCACAAGCATTCAATAAATTACATATTAATGATTTATAGTCAATTAATTATGAATTAATATGCACAACATTTTTTGCATCTGATTTAGGACACTGCACATCAGTGTCTGGACTCCACATCCTGAACAGCTCTCAGGTTCTCCCTTTAAATGGCTTAACTGGGAAATTATTTACAAACACTTTACATCTTTATGATGTAAGCACAGTCTGCATTTACACAACACAAGTACTGCTGGTAGCATCTCAGTGTTACAGCCTTTAGCAGCTGTGGTCTCAAGAGGGAATTCAAAAGGTCAGCAAGAAAAGCAGAGATAAATTTAGTAACATACACAAAGATGACAGGTCAATGGATTAACCCTTACAATTCCCAGTATTTACTCCACTGCTGAATAGTCCAAGGAGTGCTTAATTTGCATGGGCACACGTTTAATGACTAGAAGGGACTGGGACAGCCTGGGAGTGGGAGGCTCCCAGCTGAGCAGGGGCTCACCCTGGGCTGGCACTGAGCCTCTGGGACAGGAGCAGCTCTGGCTGCTCTTGCTCCTGCTCTGCCCATGCCATGGTCACAGCTCTCTGCCAGCCCCAGGGAAATGGCACACTGGAGTCACAGCCCTCACAGCTACTTGTCATTTGGGCCTGGATCTTAAACACAGCCAGGTCCTATCCAGGACAATTCCCTCCAGGGCTGGCCTATAGCTCTGTCCTTCCAAATTCTACTTCAGGAACTGATGTGTCACCCAGGAGCCAGCCCTTAGTGCTGCAGGCTGACTGTTAACTCCCTCAGCATGTCCTGGTGCCTGGAGCAGCCCCAGACACATCAGACAACTGCTTCTTGCAGCTTTGGGGGCTGCTGACACAGATTTATGAACTGCACCAAGTACAGAACACCACTAAACAAACGTACTGTGACATTAGCTGTCCATGTATAAACTGGAAGTTTCTGAATCAACTTCAATCATGCTTAATTACATTATTATTAATTACATTATTAATTAACATTGCAGAGTGGCTGGGTGAAGTTCTGATTACTGGGCTATGCTACTCATAAAAAAAAAAACCCCAAAAGAAAATTGTATTATTCTAGTGCTTTGTACACTCACACAGGTGTGCATCTTAGGTAGGAAGAATGAGAAAACGAATTTGTTTCACCTTCCAATTACACCTTTTTTGCTCTCATGCAGCAGCATAAAGCAGCAGGGGGAAGGCAGCCCCCAGATGCAGAGCATATGCCAGGCTCAGAACCCCTGGGCTCACCCTGCAGCTCACTCAGTTTGGGGTTAGTGACACTGCTTTGTTTAATGGGGATGATTCTGAAACTCACAGATATAAACACAGAAATGTTAATCTACTGTACTAAAGCAAACCCCCTCTGCAGTTCCAGTCCTGCAGACTGCTGGCAGTGTGTAAGCCAGGAGAAACTGGGGCACCCTCATCAGTGCTGAGAGCAGGAGGTAAGGGCAGAGGCACTGACAGGGGCTCTCAGACAGCAACATCCTCAATCACCATCACTCCACCAGTGAAGAAAAGACATAACAGGTTCTTTGAAGTGATCACTACCAAGTGTTCTCTGAACATTGCTGATAACTGTGGCAGCCTCAGGGCAGCAGAGCAGGTTTTAACCCTCACCAAATGCACTATGAAGCTGCATACTCTGAATTAGTGACTTGACTTTCATTTCAGCTCTCCTTTATGCTTCTTGGCTAAATGACTGCCCTACAGAAAGGATTCCTAGAAGAAGTTATTGGTTCCATATGCAGTGCTGTAGCATCAAACTCCTGTTCTTCAACAGATGGACTCCTCATCAGGTAAGGAGGAGAACAGCCCCCCACCTGAATGGGGGAAGCCAGCCTTTGGCACACAGGACAATTCCCAGTTTGAGTTACAAAATAAAACTTTTGGCTCAAAAGAGACATGCCTACCCTCAAGGACACCAAAAAGACACTGCAATACCTCAGAGAATTAAAGTGGGAAAACCATCAGATTAAACTGGTTTTCAGTCTGGCTGTTACTTCTGACACCACCTTACCTGGAGCTTCAGCATTCAAGTCAAAGTTAACTCAAAATAAAAAAGGTTTAGAACATTCTTTTGTCTTTATCCAAATCTCCCAGTCACCCTTCCACATCAAGATGCTACTGGCACAAAGGTCTGTACTGATGACAGCCTGTACTTTGAAAGTGTGGAGTTGTTGTATCATGGACATTTAGGAAATCTCTTGTTTTTCCTCAGAGTGGGAAGGTAATGCAGCACTTCCTCTGTCTGCAGGAAATTATTCTGATTTACTGTGAGCTATAAGGAGATGGCGAAAGTCACAACCACACAATGTTAGTTACTTGTTGGATATTCCTGTTAGAAGCAGTCTTGGCCAAGTCTGATGTCAGTATTAACATTACTTTGTTAACTCACTTATGTTTTCTACAGGAAAAAAAAAAAAAAGAGAAATCAAACCTAGTAGGGTCTACAACAGAAATAAAAGAGCAGTCCTACCTCTACTACTGCTTTGGCATCCAGTCTAAAGTTGAAATCTCCAAAGACAAAATACGAAACTTTCTCAAACCGCTGATCTATAATTCTGGAAAAAAATGAAAACAGAACAAACTTGTCATTCAACTTTACATATATGCAAGAATGTACAAAGACACACATGTTGTCCTTAAGCACAGTCTCAGAAATAATTATTGGAACCATCAAAACTGCAAGTTTATACTGTTCCAATATATTAACCATATTTCCCAGTTGATTTTCTTTGCTTAGGCAATTCTGTCTCCAGCCCCTGTACAACAGTGCATCTGATTTCCGATGCCTGGCTGGCAGAAAGTGCATTTGCAGCAGTTCACACAATTCTTGCAGAAGTGGCATTTGGGGACCATGGAAATCTTGAGGGTATCATGGAGCTCCTTCACACCTTGGAAAGTTTGAGGATATGGTTTTGGGCAGGTAAGAATTAGGAATGCTGAACAAATGGTGAGTTCAGAGTACGTTTGAGTTTACTGATATATAAGCAATGTTACCTATATAAATTATATATAAATATATAACCAATATACAACTGATATCTAAGCAATGTTACCAATACATATATATAATATATAAATACATAACCAATCTATAACTGATATACAAGCAATGTTACCAATACATATATTATATATAAATATATAACCAATATATAACTGATGTATAAGCAATGTTACCAGTGTTTTTGGGTACTTTGTGAACCACATGAGAAGTGACACGGTAGGGCTGGACATCAATCAGCTCTCTCCACACAGCTCTCTGGGCTGTTCACAGCACATTTTTGCTGAGGCCGTAGATAACACCTAACAAGTAATTGCTCCAGCTGTGAAGATTGACTTTTTCCTCAAGCCTTTGCTCAGCCTACCCAGGGAGAGATGGGATTACTATCCATCTTTCAAATCTTGTATTATTAAAAACTGTCATTATATTATTAGCCGATCTATTATTAACAACAGTTGGGAGGTGCTCTCAACAATACACAATTTTACAGCTTCTACAGATCTTGGCATTTAGAAATCCAACAAGTCACACTTACTTTCAAACCAGGAATCAATATAATTCATCTATCAGTATGAGAAGATATGAAACACCCAAAACTTGACTGCCAGAGCCACAAAGAATTCATACAGACAAAATGCACAGAACTCCCCTGGGCACGCAAGGTGTGAGAGCTGAGGAGTGAATGCAGGCAATCGGCTGAGAACGTGCTGGGAACACATCAAGGTGAGCACGACACTGGCAGGAAGTGCAGGTGAGCCTGGGCAGGGTCACACCCACAGGTGAGGCTCTGGCCAGCAGTGCTGCTCAGGGGGCAATTGTTTCACATTCACTTTGTTCCAGATGGCTTTTAGTTCTGGCATTGCATCCATTCATCTCAGAGCGATAAGGAAAGATGTGACACTGGATCTGAAATGAGATACTGCTTCTCCTCTGAAAACATCTCACAGTTTTCATCAACAGTAATCTATTACATAAGGAATATTATTCTATGGAAAAAATAATGTGCATTGGGCCTAAGACACTGATCATTTGAAGAAAATCTCTTGCAAAGACTTATCTGTTTCTGCTATGAAAATCTCCAATCCTCCATTTAGCTGACAGATTATTGCAGGCACTGTTAATAAATACTGCCCACTGTCAGCTCCCAGCAAGCCCTGAGAAAAACCTGTCACTCCTGACCTGCACAAAACATTAGTTTGATTAGTGCCCTCATGGAAAATTAAAGGAAAATGAGAACTTAGAAGTTAAACCACTCACATTGCCACATTTTGCTAACACTATCAATTGCAAAATCAGATCGGCAACTTCCACATCAGAACAGCAGACTTTGCTTTTCCAGCTGTCCTGAGTCAAGTATCAGCTTTGGCTCTGCTCGTTGCCATTTCCTGCTGACAGAGGAGTGACAGACACTGCAGGAATGCCATCAAGATCCACTGAAGGCCTCTTGAAACAAATTTGGATTATGAGAACCATGCCTGTGATTGAATTGTGCAGACAGATTTTACAATTAAACAGACTATTCCAAAAATAGTCTGTGAAAATGCCTCCAGACTGATGACCAGCTGATTAGTCTGCTTCTGATCAATTAATTAAAACTCAGCCATTTCTTAGTCCTGCACATTACCTGATGTAAACATGATTTGCATACAAATCAATGCCAGCTCTACAACTGATAATTTTGTCCAGTTTCTCCCCCTGTAGCTTGTTGTGTTGGACATTTTATGAAGAGTGTCTCATGATGGAGTCCAAATGTTTCTTCTCCAGAATGATGCTCCAAGTGGCTTCTGACACATCTCACAGGTGGGGAAATTAATTCAGGTGCACAGAAAATTCCCAACAGTGGCACAGCAAAGGATGCACACATTTATGTACTCATTAAATGATGTGGGGTACCTAACAATGAAAATTCCTCCAACTGACTCACTACATGTATGTAACCTCCTGTCCTTGCCATTACTTATTCTTAGTAAGTGGAGCTTACTATCAGTTCAAGAGTTCCCAAACCTCGGATGTCTTTCAGCAGCTGGGAACTCTGATAGCTCTGTGCTGAAACATTTCCTGGTGCCTAAAACTGCCCTGGATCCACGGCACAAGCACCAGTTTTCCTGACTGTGCTCTCAGAGCCAGCTGGCAATGACGGGCACAGCAATGTCCCTGCCCTGGGGAGGCACAGGGAACTGAGGGCACTGGCACAGAAACGGGCACTGGCACAGAAAGGGGCACGGGCACAGAAATGGGCACTGCAAACACCGCCAGTCTGCCCAGGGACAATGGCAAGGAGTTAGGACTGGGCTGAGAGCTAAACTCAAGTCCTCTGTTCCCTGTGTTTCCATGTTCTAAGCCATAAATATGTACAGTTCAACATGTGTACAGGTAACTGAGAATTCAGAAGACAAATTTTTAAAAAAAGAATGAATGCTTGCAGAAAAACTAGGAAGGCTTCCAAATCTATCTCATTCTGCTTTGCTTTTTGTTTCTAAAAAATGTTCTTTCTTTAACCACCAATCAAATAGTCCTTTAAATTGCCACCATGAATCACTCAATGAAGTGACAAATCTGAGCCACATGAAAAGAAAGCAGCAGCCCATGTCACCAGTATAAATCCTGTGGTTTTAGTGGGAGGACTCAGTGCCATTTCCTTTAACAACTTTAACAGCTCATCCCAAAGGCTTGCAGCACACCTGAAGGCTCTGTTCCTCACAGCTTTACATAGCTTATGACAAACCAAGATTTCATGAGTACAAAGGGACTCCCACATTCTGCATGCCAGCACACACAGCAGGTCACAGAGCCACTGGTGCTGCTGTGACCTGTGCAAGGCCATCAGGAGGGGACAGGGCTTCACAGTGGAGCCACAACTCAGATGCAAATGAAACAAAAGTTTTCCAACAGATGACAGCCAGCCCCTCCTTTCCAGAAAGAGAAGTCTTCATTTTGAAAAGCGTGGAAGAACACATTCACCCTTCTCATCCTTTGCTCTTGCTCCAGAAGGAATCGCTTACGGGAAAGGAGTTTTTAACATGTTTTAAAACATAGCAAAGAAAGATCTTTACTTCTGCACGTTTTGGAAATCAACGTAACAATCTGGCAAATCAATCAATATAACAAACTGGCAAATCAGCTGCACTGGGAAAAAAGTACGCTCCCATCTGGGCTTACTGCTGCCCCTGCTAAACTGCAGAGCACACTACTAGAAACACCACAGATCGTTTCTCCTCCACCGGTTCCAAAAACACTGAACTTGTAATTGCACAGGGAGTCCTTGATAACAGATTCTTCATGCCTGGAACACATTACCTTCATTATTTAGCCAGTTTCAAACTAATTTACATTTTTAATTGATGGCACTACACTGAAAGTTTTCTGCACTGAATGGGTTAGTGTTTGTTTGTCTTCACATCTTGTTGTGTTGTATTTTGAGAAATGGCAGACAAGTAGAATGAAAGAGCTGAAAAGCTTTTCAGGCATGACAGGGCAGTAAGAGAAGAAAACATTCAAGCAATTGTTACTTTCAAGTAGAATTTACAGTCCAAGATATCCCCATGCTGAAATGTTTTGATGAGTCAAATCCAAGATTTGTACTTTTTTTAAGGAGTAAACTTGATTGTCACTGCAAATTAACACTAAATTACTACTGCAATTTCTTTGCTGCAAAATAAATACATATAATTCTTATTTTGGTCTGACAGCTGCAATTTGGCTCACTCTGGATATCAGCAAGAGCTTTACAGGCCCAGAAAGAAGCTCCTGCGTTGCACTGGAGACATCCTTGCTCTGCTGTGTCCATCAGGCTTTGGGCATTTATTCCTTCAGCAGAGCTTTTGGCCTGGCAGACCCTGGCACACTGTCCTGTGATAAAACCATCTGTTATTCTGGGGTATCAGGTGAATTGTGATGTCCTGGAGCTGGGTGCTGAGCTGGCTGGGAGGGGAGGTCACCACATGCCAGGGCAGAGCCTGGGCACCCCAAAGTGCTCAGCCCCAAGGACAGACCCTCAGCCTGGCTGGGCAGGCAAAGCTCCCTCAGAGCACCCAGGGAATGTCACATCCCTACCACGAGCAAAAACAAGGCAGAGGTTCCTCTTCTCAATACTACTGGAAATCTGAGCTTATTTATTAATTTCAGTTGCTACACAGAACAGGGTTCAGTGCAGTCCTAAACTGAACAATTCTGTTCAATTGGAATCACCGAAATCCTTTTGCAATTTATTTTATAGCACTCGTTGTAGCTGACAATAAAGCTACTTGATGAAATGTACCTCTTTTATAAATGCTGTATGGGGCACTGTAAACATGCTTCAAAGCACTGAAATTCAGCCAGAAAATGATGATCAACCTCCCCTTGCTTTCATACTTTTCCCCTCCTGTACTGTCCCCTCTTCACAGAATGGAGAAGACAAGGAAGCAGTTAAATATCAGCAGTTTGGTCATGGAAGAGAGCAGCTGAACATGATTCAGTGTGACAAGAGGCACTGTGATTTGGCTAAACCATTTCTCAGGGCACTTTGTAAGGAGGATCAGCAGCATTATTCCTTTAATAGCCATGTCGAATGCAATAGCCAGCTGGGTTTTGTCCCAGACCAAGGTATCAGCAGCAGGTCAGAAGGTAACATTCTGTTTACACGATTATTTCCTAAAGCACTTATCTTCTCCTCGGTGTGAAAGTTGACTTTTCTGTTTGTAAGGAGGCCTAAAGAATTGAGGGAATGGGAAAAATTAGCTCCACTGAGCTGGAGCTGAATGGCATTAGGTGGGAGGTCTGAGAAAGGCTGCAGGACGCTCAGCAGGACACCTTATTAGCCACGGCATCACAGTTCATTCAGGCAAGCCATACCAGTGTCACCAGCATTCCCACACAAAGACAAAGTTCTTCACACAGTCTATAAACATGCCTCCCTGGCCAATTCATCCTAACTTGACACTGCTGAAAAGAGGGGCTTGAGGGTTTTGGTTTTTTTAAAACACAACAATAACATAACAAAACAAAACAAAAACCGTGCAGCTCTGCCAAGCAGGCTGAATGGGGGAGAAGGAGGGACACTGTCACATTTCTTGGGAAGAAACAATCCAGAGGTCAAGCCATATTTTATTCAGTGAGCAAATTTTTCTAATAACTAAATGTGTTTAAGATAAATACCAGCTGATATGAGCCGGTCCATCTTTCTCACACATCTCTGCAATTTATTTATTTCTCTGCATTATCCACACGTGGGAGTTACAGACACAAAAGCTTTGACAGAGAAGCAGAATGGTTTGGGTTGGAAAGCACCTTAACATATGACTGCCCGTATAAAATGCCCTCTCCTCAGCGAAGGAATATGAAATGACAACTAAGGCACTGAGACAAGAGGATCAGCTCCCTGCCATCATCTCTCAGGACAAGCTGCTCCCTCTTTACTGCTGCCCTGTGCAGGGCTGGGAGCCACAGGCTCTGTCTGGAGTGGACACAGCAGAGCTGGGCTGTCCAAGGCAGGGGTCACTGCCCAGGACATCGTGCACTCACCCCCTGCCCAGCCAGGATCCCACCCCAGCAGGACCCTTCACCAAGTGGCCACGCTGCTGGTGGGTGGCAGGTGGGCTGTGGACAGCAGGTCACTCACACCCTCTTCTCCAGGGCTCTGCAGGGCCAGGGGCAGTGACAGCTCCTGCAGTGACTTCTGCTGGAAAGCTCAGGAACGACAGCACTGAAACCTGGCTGCTACACACACCCCAAGGAACTGAAGCCCAAGAGGATGGAAACACAGGTCTGGCTTACACCAACCCAGACCAGTCGGATTTCTGCTGCTCTTATCTGCTCTGCTTTCAATTTTTAAAGTTTTACTCAAACACTTGCACCTGGAGAACTGGTCCCCTGCAGCAGAGGTTTCAGAGACAGCTGTGACAGAGAACCCCGTCCTGTCCCGTGTACCCCCTCCCTCTGCAGCTCCAAGGAGCTCAGCTCACACCCTTCTGCAATTTCAAACACACTTTTGGAGACAAATTCCAGAAAAACCCTCATCAATTCTGAGTACAAGTTACTGGTGACTGACAGTTTAAGTATGCCTCAAAAGCCATAATGGAAGTGCCTTCATTGGCATGCCCAAGGTGGTGTAGTGCTGTCATTAAAAAGATAAAGTTTATAATATTTTTGTGCCTTGTTCTTTCTGATATAATGGCTAAAACCTATTAATAACACCAAAATATCTCAAAAGGTCAAGCACCATACAGCAAGATGAAGGGAATTGTCAAGAAGCTTAGGCAATCATCTTAGCACTCAAGACATTTGCCAGGGCTGTTTAACTAATATGTGATGTTCACTTTTAATTTCAATATAGTGCCATTTGGGCAAAAATGTTGTATTTTTTAATTAATTACAATGTCAGCAGCTATTAAGATTAAAAGAAAGACCACATCAATAATAAATACTTAATCCAAAGAAAGGATTACAAGAAGAGCAATAAAAATCAATTTTTAGAGCTGGAAAATTGTGACTTTTTCCTCACTTGACTGGTATTTTCATTATATTGACAAACCCATGATCTTACCTGACACTGACATTCGCCTAATGAAATAGCAGCCCTGGATAATGATGTAAGGACTTGTCAATTCTGCTGCAGGCAGCACAGCACTAAAGCACCGGCGTTAGCATACAAAGAAATTTTCATGCTCCTCAGCTGATACAAGAGAAAAGTACAAGGAGAAACCAGAGAAACTGTCTGTCTTTTGGAATCTTGGCTTTATCACGGAATATTAACATCCTTCCACACAGCTCCTGAGCTCTTCAGTGCTGGTGACACTGGGTGCCCAGGAGACACGAGGTCGCTGCCCTCTCTTTCTGAATGAAGCCCAAGACATCCCAGCTCTTCCTTTTTGCTCCACAGGGCTCAAAGGTGGGGAGCAAAGCCAAAATCCTGTGTTCGTTTAGAGTCAAAAGTACAAATAGTCAGACAGAAATAACCAGGATATGTGGCCACAGGATACTGATCCATTGTTAAGGCTTAGAGAAGTATTTTTTGTTACCTATCTAGAGAAACTCGGCCTAAAGACACTGTCTGTCCCAAACAGCTCATGGATGGGAACAGCGCTGCAATGGTTAAGGAATTTTGCCAGATTTGGGTCTTGCCAGACCTACAACAAGCATCTTTTCCAGTTCCATTTTCTGTGCTGGCTGCATGGGCAGCCTGTGAGACAGGACAGAGGCCACAGCATCCACAGAGAGCTGCCAGTGCTGGGGACCTGCTCCCTCCAGCCAGCCTGGGCAGCAGCTGGGCTCAGCGCCACTGGGAGTTAGAAATAAACCCAAACCTTCCTAGAAAAGGGCAATGCAAATGGCTCAGACCAGAGAGAATTCGCTAACAAAGGACTAAACAATGCTCGATGCTGAGAAAACCTCACGAGCAACCAATTTTACATTTTCCCTTTGAAAATCACACTACAGTGCAGCACCAAGAGCTAAGAGAGGGAACAAAAAAGGGGTGAGGACAGAAACGTTTGAAGTGCTAAAGAGAAGGGAACAACCCTGTTTCCAAAGAGCACGGGGATCAAAAAAGTTGAGAGCTGTCAACATTAGGTTTGAACAATGAAAATTCCAGTGGATATAAAAGCAGCAGGACCCATTTCCTTGCTGGAGTGAGAAAATAACTCATCCTGGGTGCATCTTAAAGCCAGCAGTGATGGGATGGAGATAAAGAAGCTCCACAGCAGGTGAGGCAGCCACGTGGAGTGACCTGTCCAGCCCTGAGCAGTGTCTGCCCAGCCAGCCCCAACCTCTCAGCTCTGTCCCTCCCAGATGAGGGATGCCAGGGATGATCCACTCTTTCCAGGACATGGAACACAGGATGCAGAGCCCACAACCTCCCCCCACAGTGCTCCCACCTTATGGGAGTCCAAATCTGCAGGGTGGCTGCTGGCCAGGTGCCCACAGCTCCAATGGGAGCAGAAAGGGGCTCTGCCAACCATTTTCCATTTCAGAACTATCAGCTCACAGCACCAGCTCACAGACAGCATTGTAAATAAAATCACAATAGCAATTTATTTTCATTTCTCTGCAAATGAATAAGAATTGGATCAACAGCCCATATAGATTCTTCTTAATTGAATCACAGCTATCCTAGAAGATATGGCTATAGGATAGGAGATTTGAAAAAGCTCAGACCACAATGGATGCTGATGTCAGTGTCACCTTTAGCTGGACACTAATGACTTATCTTCATCCAGCTCCAGGCTCTCTCAGGAACAAATTACAGTAAAGAGAGAAATGGAACTCAATGGGAACATGAGGCACTCTGCACATTCCCATACAAAGCCACTTTCTAAGCAAAATCAAGCAGGCAACAAGTTACCAGCAGTAATTTCTTTTTTAAGGGGTATTCTCTTTTCTTGCATCCCATGTTTAATTACACACACTCTGCTGGGATCTGCTGCAGCAAACCCGACCCTGCCTGTGCTCACAGCAGGGCAGCTCCAGGAGATGCTGCTGATGGAAAACTGCAGGAAGGAGTGCGGGGCAGCCAGGTGGGGGCTCTGCCAGGACCCACAGCCACACTGCAGGACAGCCACTGTGTGGGCAAACGCCTGGCCAAAACCTGTGCAGGAATCCTCAGAGCTTCACCTGCAGCATTTGCTCTGAAAGAGCCACAGCTCTGTTCACACTGGCCAGGTACAGCAAAAACTGCCTCGGAGCAGCCAGTCCATTTTTACTTTAAATGATGTCTTTCTCTGTGATACCTGCAAGTATCTCAAGTGCTGGATTTTGGATCTCAGATCTTCGCTTCCAAACCTGGCACTGTTCACAGAGATTTATAATAAGAGAAAAATCAGATATTTACCATTGGAATAATGAAAGCTGAAAATTCATTACAATCTGTTCAGTTTATAAAGCCAAAAAGAAAAGAAAAAAAAAAGCTCCAAATGCTGAAAATAACAGAATAAGGGCAACATTACTGCCCAAATGGCAGCAGGATGACCAAAAATTATAATTCACTTGATACGGACTGGATTTATTGTGCCCTTAAAATTATACTAGTGTATGCTTTCCATTACAATGCATACCAGTACAAAAATATTTTCCCGCTAAAAATATAACCTAAATAAAATTCAAAATGTGTCTGTGCAGAGAGGAAGGACACGAGTTAAATTTTTGACAACTGCATCAAAGATGCCAAAGCTCAAGGCAGCAGAAAAACAAGGAGCAAGGAAAAGCGACTTTGGCTGTATCTGACAGGCTGAGAGCAACAAGACAATTTTGCTGGATTTACTCTTTAAGGAGCATATTATCCAAACACGCTAATTTTGAGAGCACTTAACCTTCCTTTAAGGGGGAGAATGACTGAATATTAATGAGCTGAGCTTCGGGTGTTTAATGAAAAGCCATTGATTTGAATGTGATCCAGGGGTTTAAACCTTTGTTAGAAGACATTTGGCTGGAAGGTTTATTTGCCCTCAGAGTGCTTTCTATCTGAATACACAGAAATTTCACTACTCATTTGAAGGTTCATGTTAGAATCACTGTGGCAAAAAACAAATAAAGTAAAAACAAAACAAAACCAAACCAAAAAAATCCCAAGCCCTCCTAAAGCGAGCTGCTTTGAGGATCTTCCCAAATGACCCAGATCTTTAGAGCAAAGTTTTCCTTTGCCTAGAAACTAAGTGGCTTTTCTTTTGCTCATTCAGCTGCTAGTTCTGGGAAAAGCCCAAAGAGAAACATTTAGATTGGAGGGGTCTTTGAGAAGAGGTGACAGTTGACTGATGAGCATCCATAAAATGACAAAGAATAGTTGTGTGGAGCCAGTGCATCACATCGCCTCTCCCTGGGAAACTAATTGCTCTGAATTGTTAATAGTAACATTATTTTTCTGGCAATCATTTCTTTTCAATACTCAAAATCAGCATGAAACAGCTCCTTTGACCGGACATAAAAGTTAAATGTCCCAATGTTGATCAAATTAACTTCAGCTATGTGACAATGGACTATATTTGTGAGAAAATAATGAAGGGCACAAAGGGGAGCTTTATGCCAAGATTTCACAGTTGTAATGTAAAAATGTTTCTGTTGAACTAGGCCAGGGAACATTTCAATAGGAAAACAGAAGAGCACTGTCACTTTCATTAAAAAAAACCACACTCATTTTATGGATCTCAATGCTCGAGATAATTTCAGGAAGTTTAGATGGCTGGCACAGCAAGAGCCACAGATCAGGCTAACACTTCACGTCCTGCCCTTCCCAAACACTCCACTCTGCAGGGCCCCATCCTGCAGTTTTTTCCTCCCTCCCAGCCTGGGTATTGCATTCACGCACTTTTCCCCATCAAGTGGCTGCAGGACATGACTAATGTGCCAATATAGGTAATTAATATGAAATGCACAAGCATTGGTTACAACAGATGCAAGAAAAAATAACCCAAAATGTAAATTATTTTCCCCTCTTATCTATAGCTGACATCCTCCAACTTCAGAAAATACAAAAAACCAAGTATTATGCAAACAGGGCTGACTGTACATGGGAATTATCCAAAACAGGCTTGGAAGAATGTTTTTTCCCCACAAAACATAAAGCAGATGTTGTTATCTCATTTTAAACAAATTCAGACCTGTGTCTACCTGGAACAGCAGAAGTGACTTCTGGGGGCTCAGTCTGGGTTTGCACTGGTGCTGTCAGAGACTCATTACACACCTCAATTTTCTACGTGTATGCTGTGTACGTATTTGTAAAGATACAAGCAAATATTTGTTTTACAACAGTGTAATTCCAATCCTCTTGGTCTTTAAAGACACCACGTCTTCTCCCTTGCTAAGTGGCAAATATTAAATGCAGCCTGGTTCAGCACATACCAGTGAGCTGCCTTTAAAAGAGTCCTTTCTATTTAATTAATTTTAATGCTGTTAAAGCAAAATCACTTCAGGACAAACTTCATTAAAGCAGAAGGTTTATTAAAGCTAAAAGAACAAACCTTTCTATTCCTCAAACATGCTATTAGAATTACAGACTTTAGACACAGGAGAAAACTTTTAACACACTTGGTATCATTCCCCAGTGCTTCTCCTTGGTTTTCCCCCAGCCTCCCCGCTCTCACCAAGGCTGTGATGTTGCACAGCTTTTTTCTTATGCCTTAACACTTTGTGACTAAAATAATTGTGGAGATAGCAACTTCCCTGGCAATCTGAAGAGTTAAACTGATCCATCCGAGCTTTTCTGCAAACCCTCCTCTGGTTTGCATCCCAAGCTCCTGCGGTAGCTGCTGCCCAGATAAAAGGCTGTACATAACTCATGTTTATGAAGATGCAGCGTGAACACAACTGAGCTTTCACTGACTCCCACAGTGACCTAAATCAACTGTGAGAAGGTGTTTCTGTTTCATTCAGTGAAGGTTTAGCTCATTAAACTGTTTTCCTTCTCAGCATTGTTCATCGGGTTTGAACTGCATCGCTGTTAAATGCTCTTTAGCAGTTTAAAGGCTTTAAAGGAAAAGACTTATCAGTCTCTGTTTTTAACAGCACTAAATCTGCATTATTAGTTCATGCAGATAAGGGGATTTGAAAGCTCAGCTTGAAACCTCTCTCTTCTGTATTTATCTGACACTGCATAGTTCCAGTAGCTCAGCTGGAAATGTAGATCTATGAAGCTTTAAAGAGAGATTAAAGCCAAGAAAAGAAGTCCTTCCCCCCCTATAGCTGCTCTCACTTTCCCTTTTCCTGCTGTCTGAGGGAGTGCTGGGGGACAATGGCCAAAGATGGTTCCCAAAGCCCCTGAATGGGGACACTGTTGGTGGCAGCATTCATTCAAAGTAAGCTTCAGTGTATTGTCCTCCCCAATCAGCAGATCAGAATAGAGTGTGCTGGTGGCTGCCAAAAGGTTAGTCCTGCCCATGAAAGGGGCTTCCCATTATTCAGTGTGCTGCAGAACTCCCCCTTTGTGCCCCCAGCCCGGCAGAGCTCGGCGGAGGTCCGGATCTGCGGCTGGCTGCTCCAAAATGAACAATTCATCCCCAGCTCTGTGCGCCCAGCAGCCCAGAGCAGGGCTCCTTTTCTAAGCACAGCCCAGCCGGGGCAGGTTTGGCAGTGTCACATTCTAATGACAGACCATCGTGACATCCCTGACCCACAGCTGACACCAACACCACACTCCTACACCTTGTCCTGGCCAGGGCATCGTGGGAGGTCCACAGCCAAAATCAGCTAATGAAGCACACTGTATGCTGCCAACGAGCGGGCAATAAATAATGCAGGAGGTTTGCACAGGTTTCCCTCGTGCAAAGCATTAGAGAAGGAAAGGAGACCCACGGAGCTAAGAAAAAAATGAGATAGAAATCCCTGTGCAACAGAACTCAAGAATGTGCACTCAGACTGCGCTAAGAGCAGATCCTGATCTCCCTGAGCCCCTGTTCTGTAAATCGGGGGTCTCTGACATATTTATATATATGCCACCTATGCAAACCTTCCAAGTGCCTCCAGCATTTCTGAACGGTGTGAGCAGCTTTTGCAAGCGATCAAGAGAAAGACAACTCCGGGTTTTTCCCTTTCACCCTTGGATCATCCCAAAGATGATGGTAAACTCTGTTTGGAGAAATTCCTGCTCAGCCCCCTGCTGGGGAAAAGGCAGGCTCCACTATCCCACCGACCGCCCTTACAGCACAGAAACCCCACAGGCAGGAAGGAAACTCGACAAGGAACACGACTGGAAAGGCATTTACACTGCACTGCAACATTTCTGAACCTTCTCCAGTGAAAAGCTGCAGGGAAAAATGGCTAGGAGGTATTTTCCACACATAAAGTGCTTTGTTCAGGAGTGTCTGTAACTTCCAGGCGTTCTCCAGAGAAAGCCCCAAGAGCTGTTTGTGGACAGGGATGCCTTCCCATGGGCCAGCCATGCCCTGTGAGCAGGTCCAGGCAGCAGAGGCACAGAGAGGCACAGAGGGGCACAGAGAGGCACAGAGAGGCACAGTAGAGGCACAGAGGGGCACAGAGAGGCACAGCAGAGGCACAGAGAGGCACAGCAGAGGCACA
>PYHW01010713.1:243431-259589 GCA_013186435.1 Turdus rufiventris
GAGGCACAGAGAGGCACAGCAGAGGCACAGAGAGGCACAGAGAGGCACAGGGAGGCACAGCACAGGCACAGAGAGGCACAGAGAGGCACAGCACAGGCACAGAGAGGCACAGCAGGCTCCAGGAAGGGCTCCCCAGGAGGAACCTCAGCCAGCAGGGCACTGGCCCTGGCCACAGCCACAAGGCTGCCTGGGGCAGCAGGATGGGCTCAGCAGCCCTGGCTGGGCTGGGACCCCACTCCCTGCCCTGGGGAAGGACAGGGGGACACCGGCCAGGTGCCCCTGCCCCAGGAGCAGCAGCAGCAGCGGTGCCACCCGCACTGGGGTCCGGCTAAAGAACTGGAACTGGAGCAGCACCCTGGCACATGGCCATGGGCTGGGGGCAGGAAAACAGCAGGAAAACAGCAGGAAAACAGCAGGAAAACCAAGTGCCCTGGTGCTGTATTCCTATGGACTGCAGTGTGTGCCATGGCTGCTCTCTCCAGAGACACATTAAAGCTGTTTGCCAGGAAAACATGAAGCTGACTGGCACCTCCTAAGAGAAATGAATACCTGCTCACTCTGCCAACACACCGATGCCCACACAGAGACATTCTTTTCTTACTCAAAGAAAGCTGTCCTTTTCCTGACTTTGTAATTAGGCCAGCTCTAAATTTCTGGGTATTTTGGGGACTCCTCTGTACTGTACCACTGAGCAGATGACCCAGCTGTGCAGTGCCATCACTAACACCAGTGGTGACCACACAAATGCTGAGATGGGCTGCCTGCTGCAGCAGCTGGTGTGGAGATTACAGCTCCGTGTGCAGGGACCCACAAGGAGAGGCTCAAAGACCTGGGTTTGTTCAGGTTGCAGAAATGGTGTCTACATGAGGACTCCTTGCTGGCTTTATCTGTCTGGTAGTTACAGAGAGAAGAAGCCAGACTTTGCTCAGCAGTGCATGCCAAAAGATCCAGGTGATGGGCACAAACCACTTTGAGAAAACTCTGGCTGGGTAGCAGGGACAGAAAGTTTCACAGTGAGGGTAGTCACAGCAATGTGTGGCTCAGAGGAGCGACAAAGCACCATGTGGGAGCTGCTCAAAGCTCAGCTGGACACACTGCTGGAGCCAGCCCTGCTCTGAGCAGGGGGGTGAATAAGGGACCTGCAGGGTCACTTCCAACTGGAATTAATCTGTTATTCTGTAACTGAAGATGCACTTGAATGGCAGCTTCATTAGAGCCCACACAGCCTAAAAATAAGCTGATCCACGTACCACATTTAGAAAGTAAGTGTGGTTCCTACTCTGCAGTTCTGGTTACTTCAGAGTGGTTCCCCAAGATCAAAAATTTGACTGAAGAGGAAGTGCCATGAAGTGATCTGTCTAGAAACTCTGGCAAGCAGGAAGCACTTCCAGGTGACAGAATACAACCCCCTGCATTTCTGAGTGTGCCATTTGAAACATCTTTGACACGCTGCTCATGAACACAGAGATTGAAAGAGGCCAGAAAGGCTAATACATACCTATCAAGTACATAGCCAAGAGCCTTATGCCGTATTCCTGAGTAAACCGATGGGCTTGTTTCCCAAGCAATTAAATTGGAAGCATCATGGAAAAGATGAATGTTTACCAAGTCAAAGGCACTATGACAAAAAAAGGAAAAAAATAAAATGATTCAGGATAAAAGAAAAAAAAACATTTGTTGCATCAGCAAAGCATTCAACACAGCACTTAGTGTATTCACTCTTAAATTACTTTAGTATTTACTCACAAGAACTGTGCAGATTAAGCTATGATAATCAGAGAATTGTCAGAGACTGCCATCAGGCTTACAGCTCATCCACAGGTAAGACTCCATCAAGTCTTTTGCATAAAGGATGTTTAACACGAAAATGAAAAGCTATTTGTCAGTTCCAGTTCCTGAAATCTGGCAGCACCCTCTCACTAAAATGTTTTTAAAACAAAATTGACTGTATAAACAAACAACTTCTATTTTCAATGCTGCAGCTAAGTGTGGAGTACAACTGTGGCTTTGCCATAAACAGCACAAAAAACTACTGAAGGAGAATGTTAGTGACGTGAAGGACTGACCCACATCAGTGTGGCTGCACCTGTGCCTTGTGGGGAACGCTGAGCCAGCAGCAGCCAGTGCCCACAGCACCTCCAGGGACCAGGGCACTGCTGCTGCTCTGGGCCATGCCTGTGAGCACACAGCACCTCCAGGGACCAGGGCACTGCTGCTGCTCTGGGCCATGCCTGTGAGCACACAGCACACCCTGGTTCAGGCCACCAGAGCCCCCTAACCCCTGCAGCCTGCCAGCAGCACACGGACAGGCTCTGCTCACGCAGACACCAAGCAGGAACCCCAAGCTGTGCTCAGGGAGGTTTCCCAGACCATGGCAGAGCTGGGAATGGAGCTGGACACAGCAACAGTGGCAGAGGGAACAGTGAGGTCAGGACAGACACACAGGTCACTCACACAAGGGGCTCTGCCAGAGATCCTGCTGAGAATCTCTGCCCCAGGGAACCGCACAGCCTGTCCAGTGAGCCCACACTGATGGGGAGCAGTCTCACTAACCTTCTTACAAAGAGAGAATGATCACAGAACTACAAAACAGCTCGAGATATCCAGTCCTGTCTGTCTGAAGGACAAATAGAAAGAATCCCTGGAGCACAAGCAGGTCCCACCTCACCAATGTGCAAATCCATAACCCATCCCATGGGTCTGAAACATGCTTGTCCTTACAATTTACTGCTGAAGGACTTTCCACCTGCGACTTCCTTGTCTTTAAACTCAACTCTTCATCACATTATCTGTTTTCCTGCACGTTATACTGAGTGCTGCCCCTTCTGCAGGGCTGACAGCCCAGTTTCCCTGCTGTGGTCAGCCAGAGTTTCTCTCCCCCACCCAAACTCTTCCTCCACTCCTGACTCTCCTGTCCTCTTCCAGCACACCTAGAGCACAGCACTCAAAGCCAAACAGAACACTCCATCACAGGCCTTGGCAGTACTCACATAAATAATTACTGTGCCTTCTCCCTTCGTGTCCTTCACAGGATCTACCTATTAACACATCTCAGGAAGATAATAATGATCCATATTCAATTCCTTCTCCCTTGATCCTTTTCTCCAGCAGGGGTAATGAGTCAGTTATTCCCAAAATAGTATTGGTGCTTTTAAATTCTCCTCTCAAAGTGCAGTGCTTTGCATTTCCCTGTCATCTTCCAACATCACCTCCTCAAGAACATCAAAACTATTCTGGTTGCTGATTCTGACCACTGGTATAATTGCAAACATTCCCAAGGTTGGTGCCTACCTAAATATTGTAAGTGCATTCTGTACTCCACCCTCCCTATCAATTGTGAACTATATTTAATACTGTAATGCATTCAGTGCACTACCTTGCACCTGCTAAAACACTGAGAACCACTGGAATAAAAAACACCTTCACCTGATAGTCAAGATGCTAAAAAAACCCGCAAAATAAAAGTACATGTAATTATGGAGTTCTCTTTCACTTTTGCATAATGCAAAAACTCATGAATGCCCCAGGATTCTTTAATTCTTTGTCCACACTAAAGATAATTAAATGAAGAATAATGGATTCACAGAGAAATTCAGCTGGGGCAGCCCACTGATCACAGAGGAAGACAAAGGACAGTTCTCTGAAGTCTGTTAAGGTCACTTTTCTGTTTTTTTGGGAGTCCCCTGTTTGTGGCAAGAGGTACATTCTGTACCGATATGTCCCTAGGCAGGGAAAATGAATAGTTCCCTTCAAGAACTCACACAGAAGTACTAACAACAAGAGCCTGGGCTCTGTTTTTATTGACCTATTAGAATGCAGAAATGCATTGATTAAAAGTCATGATTTATAAAATTGGTTTTCATGATTATGAAAATGGGCAGAACGTTGTTCATATACACAGAGACTGGGTGCAAACACTCATCACACCCTGAAGAGCCACATTATGCACTCAGACCTCTCAGGTGCATTTTATAATCCCTTGTATTTTCCATGGTATTTCACTTTCATTCTTCAGAAATTGTTCATAGTAACTCGTGCCTTCAATTTCCCCTTAGAAACATTTGAGACCTTGTTAGAACATGTGGATCATAATTGCAAATTATTCCAGACAGGTCTACCACCATGGCTCAGCTCATGGAGAAGCTGTGAGGTTCCTCATCCTCACTGCCCAACACACCCTTGACAGACACAACCCAAACATCCGCACAGCCAAGGACTGTCCTTTTTTAATACCCCACAAGAAAACATTACATTTAAATATGCCTCTGAAGAACACTTTTTTCTTGGAAAGGCCTAAAAATAAATTCATTTCTCTTTTCAGCAGAGAGAAAATCCCAAAGGACAGAAGAGACAGAACCCAGGGAAGTCATGGTACAAGAGGAAAGGCCAGATGACCATCTGATGTTAATACCCGCTTCTGCAATTACCTAGTGTGGGATCACACCCCACATGTATGGATCTGGAAAAATTAACATGAACCTACATTATCACCCAACTGCCTGCCCAGGTTCTGCATCAGAGGTCCATAAAAGAATAAACCTGGTACCTTTTCTGTTTTCACAGACTGCTTAATTAAATAAACATGCTCATGCCAACAAAGCCAGAACACTGTTCAGTACTCAGAAGTCAGCCTACATAACCATTCACGAGATTTCCAAATCAAACTTTCAATTATAAGACGTGAAACAATCAGATGAGGAAGGGAAAGGTGTTGGATGTTCATGGACACGTAGGTGACTGTAACATAAGCAAGCAGTAAAGACCAGAACTAGGACTCCATAAAAAGGCAAGGCCACATTTCCAGGTGGGTTCAGAGAAATCTGCAGGAGTGCCCATGGAACAAGCCCTTTGTGCAGCAGCCCAGGGGAGGGCTGCACACAGCACCTGGCCCAGGTGAGCAGCAGCTCAGTGTCAGCTCCACCCTGGGGCTGCCCCCACGGCCCCAGTGCCACGTGTGACCACCGAGAGCTCTTCTGGTCACTGCACCTCCCTGGGCACTGTGTCCAACAGGTCATGAAGGGACTGCTCACAGCTGCTCTGTGGACAGAGCAGCCCCATGGAAACACCTCCCTGAAACAGCTGCGAACACACACACACAGAACAACTGCAATCACAAACAAAGGTGCAACTTACCAGTCAGTAATACACCACCTTGTTCGAATGAAACCTTTTCTGGACCACTTGCACTGAAAAATAAGTGAATAAGAACCAGTCACTTTGGGTAAAGATCACTGTGGAAGTGAAATGTACTGACACAGAGAACAAAATGGAGCAGAGCTCACCCATACATTATAACCAAGAAGCGCTGAATACAAACTGAGGTACCCTTAAAACAGATATTGTGTCTTATATAAATCCTGGAATTAATTATATTTTTGGTCCTGCAGCAGTTACAAACTTATGTGTATAATTAATAAAAGCCCTGCCAGTTGTTTAAAGATGAAAAATAACAAAATAGAAAAGCTTTCCAACTATATTTATGCTCAGCTTAAACCAGAAAATTCTTATTGCCTATGCACAAATGTTTTCTTTGTAATTTTACCTGAACTGTAAAATGTCACCAGAGATTTACATCAAATTAAAATGAATGAGATCTGCTAGAAAGTGTTTTCTCTTGCTGAGCCAAGCCACCCAGTATTGCTACAGAAGTTGAGAATTTAAATAATGGTAAAAGATTCCATTCATCATAACTACAGCAAGGAAGCAAGGAAGCCACAATTCAGCTTGTGCTCACTTATGACACAAAAAGAGGTTTTTCAGCACCTCTTCTGAGCCACTGCCACAAACTGCAAGCTTCTATAAATAGACAAGATTCTGCATCTTGTTCATTCCGTGTTCACAGTGCATGTGTGCCTGGGCTAGCGTGCTCTGGGAATGAACACTGCACCACACAGGTCTAAATAATGGTGCCAACGATTCTGCAGCAAAGGACTGTGACTCCTTATTGTGAATAAATTGCCAGAAGAGCATCCCCAGTCAGAGGCACCACTGCCCCAAACCTGGCACTGGCCAGGTGTATTTATCCTCCTCTCTGCAAACAGACAGTCCTCAGTCCTAAACACTGAAGGGCCTCAGCAAACCAAACCAGGCTCTCTTAAAACAAATCACAGAATCACAGTCTGCCTTGGGCTGGAGGGACTTTCACCTTTTCCTCTGCTGTGGCCAGAGACACCTTCCAGGAGACAAAGCTGCTCCAAGCCCTGTCCATCCCAGTCTGCATCTCCTGGCCACCCCCGAGTGAAGAGGGACCCATCTCCCTCCCCTTCTCCTTAGGCACAAGCACAGCAACTGCAGCCAAGACCAACCAGAAACACCACCACAATAATTATATTTCAAATAATAACACAAGCCTATGCTGATACAAGCCAATTGTGTTCCATTTGCAACACAATCTGTATTTCCTGACAGCATAAAATCCAGCATTTCCTGCCAAAGCCTTCTCCCACACGTGACACTGCTCGAGGGCAGCAGCACCAGAGAGGCCACTTGGCCACCAAGGCTCTTCACACCAGCTGTACCTGAGCTCTGACACCTCCCTGTCTGAAGTCCTCACCAAAATAATACAGGTTTTAAAATCACGATTTGAAAACTGGCAGTTACATTCTGCCAGCTTCTCCTTTGTGAATAGAGTCCCTGAGGAGATTGTGCTGACCTTTTAAAACCCCCCAGAACCACCAGCTCCATAAATAACCCCTGCTACACTGGGGGAAAGGACCTGCAGGCAGCATTAACATGAAGAGAGAGGTTAGAGGGGGCTAATGTCAAAAAGCACTGTGAGCAATAAGTAATGCACACAAACCATGATTGATAATGACCAGCACAGAGCCTTAATTCATCTTTTCTCCATCATTTTACTGAGGGGGACCATATCAAATTAAATAGTGACCCAGAAAGGGTTTATTCAACCATACAAAGCAGGGCATGAAGGAAAGACATATTAAAGTGGTGATGACTGCAGTGTAATTGCAGCTCCTTAAAGGAACACCACAGCTCAGGGGGAAGCCTGAAACAGGGATCAGCCAAATTCTGGCAGCAGGAGCAGCCAAGGACCTGAGCAATAGCAGCACTGACCAGCCTTCCTTGCCATGGTGAGAACTCCTGCTGCTCATAGCCTGGCCCATGTCCCTGTGCTCGCCACACTCAGAGCTCCACTGCACAGCAAACAGAGCTCTGCAATGGCAGCTGGCCATAAAAGCAATGTACAATGTCCTTCCTACCTCAAAATCACTTCCTCTCCTACCCTAGAGAGCTGCTTCAGTAACTCTCTGAAGTCAGCAGCTCCACAGTGCTCCAGACTGTCATTGCCAAAACAAGTGCTGGGCAGAACCAGGAGGGTTTGGGCTTTTACCTGACCAGAGAAAAACCAGCACAGGAGACCGGGGAGAGCTTCAGCTCCCACTGGAAAAGGTCACAGAGCTGAGGCTGAATGAAGCAGGCACGCCTGTGCCTCTGTACTGTAAAATAACACTTGTCCATTGTGCAGCTGGTATCTACCCCAACCTGCACACCCCCTTTGGTTACTCAGAACTTGAACACATTCAACTCCTTTCACTTCAGGAAGCAATTCACTTTTCAATAACCTGTCTGTGTGACATCGGAGTGCAGGAGTCAGCAGGCTTCAGGCAGCCAGAGCTGGAGCTCGGCAGCTCTGACACGAAGCCATCCTCAGCTCAGATACACACTGCAGCTGAACAGCATGCCTTACGCATTTCTGAATCATGTACGTGCTTTAGGATTTCTAAATGAAGTATTTGGAATGCAGAAACTTTCGGAAACAGAATGTAGAGAAGAGCTATAGCTTGGAAAGGAGGAAAGAGAAATTTGTTTTTTATTGCAGATTTCAAAACAACAATCTTTATTTTTACTTTAACAAATAGTCACTAGCTGCTACGCCATCTGTAAACCAGCATAAAACCAGGTGGAGATGACATAGGTCATCCTATGCTCTCAGAGAGTGATCTACATTTTAAAATAGGGAAAAAAAAAATCCTACTTCATGTCCCAGAAAGGGGATACCACATCTTTCACCTTATATTATTAAGTCTCTTCTCAGATCCTCTGTTAATAGGATTCCTTTAGCCAGCAGATGGATTGTGAATACAGGCAGTTTCATCTACTAAAAGACAACATAAATCATAATTGAGAAAGGAGAGACCGCAGTAAGGTTATCACCATACAGCCTCCTCCATGAAAGGTTTGCATTAAAGCATTAGTGAAATTAATTCATCTTTCATAAGAGCTTTGAGCAGTATCTGTGATCTATGATAACAACCAATTTCTCACTATGAGAAAAAAAAATTACTCAGGCCTGATAGACTACACAAATCTGCTTTTTTAAAATGGCCTAACATTATCTGGAGTGTTGCTCCCAGAGGCATCATTTGAGGTTTATGCCTTGCCAAGAGGACCCATAAATCAAGGCAGAAAGTTTTGTTAGTTTTATATGCAGTGGGCTGTAATTATTTTGAATTGCATTATGCCTCAATCACTGTAATTACTTTTAGATCATCCTTAAACAACTGCAATAAAAAGAAATCAGTCCTAAACCATTTCTCACACAAAAAATTGCAGATGTGATATGAAAGGTCTGGCTAAAACACACAAGAGCATGTCAGTGCAATGTTTGAGCAAATGTGCTGCTCATGCCTTCTGCGGGGTAAACCCAAATTGCCAAAACACACTTGACATTGTGGCCTTTTAACTGTGAGTGCTGTTACTGACATTTGTCTACAGAGAAAACGTGATAGCTCTGCTGTCACCTCACTGCACTGCGGTGACATCACTGCACTGTCACCTCACTGCACTGGTGTCACCTCACAGCTCTGCTGTCACCTCACTGCACTGCACACACCTCACAGCTCACTGCTGTCACCTCACTGCACTGCAGTGACATCACAGCACTGTCACCTCACAGCTCTGCTGTCACCTCACTGCACTGCACACACCTCACTGCACTGCAGTGACATCACTGCTGTCACCTCACAGCTCTGCTGTCACCTCACAGCTCTGCTGTCACCCACTGCTGTCACTCACTCTGACAAGACCAAACACCTGAGGAGCCAGATCAAGTTCCCTCAAAATGATATATTTTAACTTCAAAGAAGTATTTGAGATGCTTATTCATAGGAAGTAAACCATTTGCAAAATTTTGTCAAAGGTACTTTTCCTTCCAGTACTGAGATATAAAAAGAAATAATCTAGTATCAAAGTCAAGAAAATGAACAACCTTCACCCAGTCAATCCTCTGACTATTTATGCAATGCTCTGCCAAGCACACAAGCACTGTGTAAATATCTCTAAGTGTGTGTATTTACAAATTCTAAATTAATTGTAGTAGTTTATTTAGTTCTTCCTTTTATTAAAGTAGTGACATGCTTGTTTGATCCACGGAGTTCCAGAGTTCAACAAATTTATTCACTTGGTTTGAGAACAACATTATCATTAAACACCCATGTTCTGGATGTAAGAAATTAAAACTGACAAAGTTAAAGGAAACATCAAAGAACAGAGAGTCCATGACCTAAAACACGTATTACAGGTGTCAAGAAACCAACAGACAAAATTCCAAAATTCCATTCTACTCTTATCACTGAGAGGAGCTGCTCAAGAGCAGCAAGAGAAAATCCAAATCAAAGCTAGTATTTGGGAATGCTTCACAGTTCTGTACATACCTCAGGGAAATAATCCTGTGGAAATTTCTCTTTTTCCAGCATGGGTGTGCTTTCTAAAGTGTCAGAGTAGATTTCTTTCCCAGTAACCTTTTTATACTTCTTAGCTAGGAAGAGAGATAAACCAAAATTAACATCGATAACTTCAACATTATGAGCATCTTCTCATGCATACTGGCAAAGCAGAAGCATCTGCAAATCAGCAGGTAAATCAACAGGATCCTATAAAAAATGTGCAAGCACTGAACTGTTCTGAGGGAAAATAAACACCCCTGTTTCTATTGGACACACAGACGTTACACGTTCGTGGTTTTGTCATTTCTACCATGCAGAGCCTGTGAAGTGCTGCAGCTCTGATCCCTGCACACCCTTGCACTCAAATCCATCTCAGCTGTTCCGAGAGCCTGGAGCCCCCAGGCTCCTTCAGATCAACCCTCTCTGGCCACCAGCACATGAGGCTTGGGCTTTTTCAGCAGGAATGGGTATGGGACTTGTGCAGGAGACTCAGTGGGGATGCACATCACTCTCAAAGTCTCTAACGAGCAGTTTCATCACAGACAGAAACAGCACAGCCTCCTACGGATCTGCTCAGCTCATGAATGAGACTCTCCTTCCCGATCCACTTTGTACTTGGTTTCTCACCTGGTGAGAACACTGTACTGCATATCTGAGGTGAGAACCTGACTAAGTTTAACTCCTGGACACAGCTGAGGTTATGCTGGACCTACTCAACTGGATCCAGTTTCAACTGGGAATGTGTAAGAGAAAAACTCCAAGCATTATCAAGAGTCCTAAACTGTTCAGTCCTACTGGATATCTGAGGAGCATGGACTGTAATGCAGCACTATGTCTTTGGGGGAAAAAAGCTATCCTGTACGTGCCAACCCTCTGAGGGCCAGCTCCCCCAGGACAGCTGAACAAATATCCTGATAAACTGATCTGGCATCACTCTGAGCACATCATGAACGGATGAATGTGCCTCTTTCAGCAAGAAGTGGTCAACTGGAACTGGCCTAAGCCCCCTTCTCAGAGGACATCCCTTCAGAACAGACAGCTGGGCACTAGTTTAAATGGCAAGCAAACTTTTGGGTCTCTGACCACTGTGACAACAGCCCAACAGCTCTACACTACAGCACATAATATGTGAGGCTGCAGGAGAAAACTGCTCCTATTTTAAAATGCAGATATGTCTTCCTGAGATCTGAAAAGCAGCGACAATCTTTTTTTTCCTATCTGTATTCAGTCACATCCAACTGTGCAGTGAATTTTGAAAAGCAACAGTGATGTTCCAGGAATACTGAATTGTGTATAAACATCTATTTTTTGCACGCTTTTGAGCAGAACCAGAATTTCATAATGATTTTTGTGCAGAGAATGTTTGTATCCATTTGGATTTTTCTTCTGATTTAAGAGCTTAATACAGTGTGAAAACGTCAATAGTCATGAGAGAAGAGGCAAGTTTTACATTTCCCCTGAAAGATGGGAGCCTTTGGGGTCATATTTTACAAATCCTATGCTGGGAGATGGATTCTGCTCTGTTACAAGAACAGTGTGTGACTTACAACAGCAATTCACCCATTTCCTCACAGTTTTGTTAAGAGTTTTTTCCTTCTAAATGATGTTTGGGCCAAACCCACCTTTATGAGCATAGTTCACATTCCAGTTGGCTCTACTAAGGTTTTGCCAAGCAAAACAAAGCAGTGACCATTTAAAGCATCTGTTTATTGTTTTTCTATGAACTCTTTTCCTCTACACTTTTTTCTTCCATTTTCTCACTTTTAAACAATTCTTACACTTTATTTTGAAAGCTGTACAGCAGCAAATAAGCTGCCAGCAAAGGACTAATAGATGCAGAAAGCTCCTGTTTTCCAAAGGCAGCTGTCTTTGCCTGCCAGGTACTGCTGGAGCAGGACATCTCCTGTCTGACCATTGGGAGGGACCTTCAGGTGGAGCTTGGGGTGAAACTGCTGCTGCTCCTCCAGAGCTGAGATGGAGCTGAGCGCTCAGGTGTGCTGAGCCAGCTCCCACATCACTGGCACACATTTGCACAGCAGAACGGATCACCAGTCACACAGGGACAGCAAAGTGTCCCACCCAGGGGCTGGCACCCCGGCTTCCCCAGTGTCCCAGCACGTGCACACCTCGTCCCTGGGCAGCTGAGATCTGCTCTTGCTGGGGACAAAGCCCAGGCACGAGCTCCCAGGAGTGCCAGCTCTGCTGTGGAGTGTCCCCATGTGGTTTGTCAAAAATCAAATCACTCTGTCTAGGATATTACAGCAAAAATGTTCCTTCAGCACTGAAACCAGTGGTAACAGCAGGACTTATGTTGGCTAAGTCTGGAATTGTACATACACAGAACTACTGGGCAAATATTTCAGGGCAGGAAGACCCTGTACCCTCAATTACATGAGCAGAGAGAATCTGTCTGCTGAGAACAAAAAGAATTAATCTATATAATTATGGCAATTAGTTCAGTCCATAGTCACCACTATTTCAACAGTGCCTCACATTAATGGGATGCTAGATGTAGTATTAATGTGACTCAGCTCAGGAAGCTAATTGAAGCTCAGGATATTTTTGTATTAAATAGGTGCAGATCTCAACTGAAATGACATAAATTTTATATAATCTTCTCTATATTCAGGAAAGCATTCAATAATTTTCTGTGATATTTCTAATATTTAATGTGTATAGCCTAGCATTACTTTCAGACCTGTGAGACACAGCAAGACCTCCAACCCAAAGGATCACTGTGGGTTAGAGCAGTGCCACCCTCCTGCTGACCTGCTCTGCTCCAAGTGATTCAAACCATAAATCACCTCAGCTGCTTTGCAAAATGACCATCACTGCTGGACAGCTCAGGTCTTGGTCCTGGATCTGATCTCCACGGGAGAACCTTGTGGCCACTCAGAGCTCTGCAGTGCCCAGGGATCACTGTGGACCTAAAGGTGCATGGCAACGATTGATGCCCGGGCTTGCAGCTGTGCCCAGTGCAGCAACTTCTTCTAAAAGGTCTTTAAAAGGGAAGGAGAGCAACACCTGCACCAAGGGGCTGCCTGCATTTAGGAGTCTGCATAACATGGAAACACGGCCAGGCACCACCACCAGAAAAGAGCATGGAAAAGCTGCCTTGATGTACAAAAGCCAACTGACCATTAAAAACATTTAATTCCTCTGCTTACCTTTAAAATCAAACTGGTAGATGTTTTTCAAAGATTCATGAAGAAAGTAAAAACTTCCTAGAGCCTGTAAAAAAAACCAACAATAAAACATGAAATTATAAAAATATATACACTTTGGCTAACAAAACCTGAAAGAGCATCAGGCTTTCCAATTAGAAAAAAAGCCCAAACTCAAGAAATTAGATACTAATAAATAAATAAAATTACTGATGTTTACATTTTCTAAGATCTACAAAAATATTAATTTCTTTTGTTGCTTCTCTGAAATGTCATCAGTAATTACAAAGATGATCTCTATCAGCTGACTGACCATGATAAGGGCACAGACAGATGCCTTTCTGAGCTCCAAAAATACAGCCCTTTTTATAACTTTTATAATTTTATAACAATTCTGTTAAAGAGTCCTGACAACTTCTTCACTTTCAAAGCAAAACCAAAGCTTTTAGAGCATGTGGTACAGGAAATGAGGGCAATTTTGAAGTTCTCTGACTTGCACCTAAAGCCTCTGCAGAAGAGGCTCCAGGACTTCCCAACACAGCCTGACATGGTTCTTCCCTACCCTGAAACTGAAATAGTTCCTCAAGAGGGACATCCCCCTTTGCCTCCTGCTCCAGGCTCCTCTCCAGCCCCTTGTCCGTGCCCTGCAGGGCTGCCCAGCCCTGGGCTCACAGGATCCCTCATGGGTCCCTCCTGGGGTCACAGGGCTTGGCCACCCTTTGCTGCTGGCTTTGTCCCCTCTACAGACGTGTCATTTACTGCTTTTCCCAGCTCATGACAGGAGAATTACATATTAGAAGAGAGCAAAAAATCAAAGTAAGAAAGGAAAAAAAAAGACCCAAAACAGGGGCAAATAGATTTTATGTTGGAATATTTAAAAGAAAAAAAGAAATTAAAAGGAGGACTTGATGAGCCTTTAGATACACCTGTTAATGCACCCAACAGAAACTGAGAAAAAAACCAGCCTGCTACTGGATAAACTCTTACCAGGAAGAATAAAAGAAGCAACACATGAACCAAACAGGATGATTTAATTTCATTGCCTGTTTTCCTCTCCACCAACAAAGCCCCTCCCAGCGCAGCAGGGCTTGGCTGGTGGCTGCTGCATTATTGATGAGATGCAATCTCATCCAGAGATCAGACATTTGCTGATTTGTCAAAAGCACAAACAGGAGGTCCTGCCCATCTCTTGACATATTGGTCCCTCCAACAGAAACAGTTTAATTGATGAGTACTCCTGCGACCCAGGCAGATTCCTTTGGCCCTTTGGGTTTCTTTTTTATAACATGGAGGAGCTGAACAAGGAGCTGCAGGAGACATCCCTGTGAAGAACTCAAGGTTAAGTGTGCTGCAAGCAGGACACATGGCCAGGAGAAAATAAATCCTGGTACAAGACAAAACCACTGCCACCTGATAATCCCATCTGGCCCATCTGCTTCTTCAATGCACAGGGCAAAATCTGACATCTATAAAGGTAACGTTTGGTATGTAATACTCTCTAAGAACTCGCTATAAGGACACAGCTTTTTTTCTTACATGGCCTTCAGAAGAAAAAGAAAGGAGCCTTGGCAAGCATCTGGAAAGCATCATCCCAAATGCCTCAAGTCTGAAAAATTTAAAAGCAAATGGAAAAGGGATCCTGGAATGGGAAATCCTAGGCTATGTCAGCAACCCGTGGTGATCCAGCCTGCCTGTAACATCTCAGCCATGTTGAAAAGGGAGCTTTTCCTGTTTCCCCACCCTGCAGGCAGCAGAACCATGCTGGGAAGGGACCCTGGAGGTTTCCAGCCCAGCCCTGTCCCATGCAGGGCTGCTCAGGGCATTGCCCAGAGACCCAGAGCTCTGCTGAGCTGGAGCCTGCCTCCCCTCCCAGCTGCTGCTGCTCTGCCTCACCACCCTCCAGGCAAACCTTCCCTTCCTTCTCACTGCCGCTCCCCGTGCCCAGCTGGGATGGAATCTGTGGTTAAGTAAAAGAAAGTATTTGGAAATAGTGACCAATCCAAATCAGGTAGAAATAATGCTAAAAACAGGTACCATTTAAATCGAGGTGACAGAATTGTGAACTCTGAAGCTTCTCTGTGTAGCGTATCAACAAAGTAAACCAAGAAAAAACAGATGCTCTAAACCCTGCCTCACTTAGGGTCATAACTATTAAAAACAGTTCTGCCATTCATACTTAAGCTACAACTTCACTTCTGAGCGTCACAATTTGCTCATTGCTTAACTTTCTACAGTTTTAATCTCATTTTTAAAAACTAATTTTTAAGACTTCTGCAGCAGAAGTTTGGTTTGATAGTCCAGAGTTGTGGCACTGAGTACCAACTTCTCAAGCACGTGAATGTGTGGCAGGGCTGAAGTAACTCTGTCAGGTTCCAGGAGCTGACAGCACCAACATTCCCACTGGCTGGGACTGCAATTCCAAACACCCCACTCACAAGAATCAAAGCTATAATGGAATGGAAATTACAGCTATCGCTATCTCCACATTATTACTGACTTAATCAGGCTTAGGTACATAAATGTGAACTTCTAAAAGTGATGGAATGCACTTATAATTACTTGTCCTAACACAATGAAATATATTAAAAAATCCTTCCAGGGCCTACTGCCGTGTCGCTTTTGTTGAGGCGATGATGTTAATTCAATTTATTTCTCATAAAATGTCAGTTTAACAATAAATGAGATTAATTTAAAGTCTAAGAGCTTTGCTTTATTTTCTTATTTACAATTTCAGTATTCTTGGAAAAAGCAGTACTGATGCATACAGCAGCACATGCAATATCTAAGTGATACAACACAGGAACACATTACAGATTATAAACCACCCAAACATCTTAACTTTTAGACACCTCAAACATAAGGAAAGAAAGCTATTATTTGTCCACTTGAAAGGCTGCTGAGATGGATGACTTCTGCTGATAGGAGTAATTTTCCACACCACCTGTACAAAGGTGTTTCTACTCAAATGGTAGCTCGGTGCTCACGCTGTCACTGCCCTCCCTCCTCAGCCCCAGGGACATCAGAGCCTCCCCACAGCACACCTGGAACACTGCAGCCTCTTCACCACAGCCCTTCTGGAGCAGAAACCTGGAAAATAACCAAGGGCCACTGAGGCTGACCTGCCCCCACATCAGGAACACTGCACCTGCTGCACTGTGCCCCTCCAGACAGAGCTGCAATCCCCCTGAGCACCCCAGCCTGCAGGAGATCATCAGAGCAGCCAAGTTCTGAGCTCAGGGCTCACACACAGCACAGCTCCTGTCACCTGTACAGAGCTCAGGGCTCACACACAGCACAGCTCCTGTCACCTG
>PYHW01010713.1:273826-288920 GCA_013186435.1 Turdus rufiventris
GCTGGGCTTAGGAAACCTGGAGTAACAGCTGGGCTCAGGAAACCTGAAATTAGGCTGGGCTGAGGAAACCTGGAGTTACAGCTGGGCTCAGGAAACCTGGAGTAACAGCTGGGCTCAGCCAGCCTGTGCCGCTGCACCACCAGCATTACTGGGCTTTTACACATCAATCTGAGCACAACTGAATGGAAACAAATTTCTACCTGTAAACTGGAATATGCTTTCTTACAGAAAACAGACTAATTTAAAAGAAAAGGGCTCTTTGGAGGGAGTGCAAGGTATCAGTCAGTTTTGCTGTTAGCACACCCACAGGAAAGGTTTCTTGTCCTACAGAGTCACACCTGATGACAAAGCAGCCACCATCTGAAAGGAATGTTTCAGTAACAGGGGAAGTGAAAAAGAAAACTTCTATATAAATAGAAGTAATAACTTGAATTTTATTTTAAAACTGAGAAGATAAAAATAGTCTGTATAAATCAAACAAGTTGTCTCTTCATGTCACTTTTATGATGGACATTAATCTTAGTTTCTAGACAGAACTGCTGTCTGATGTAACCACGCTTATTGACTTAATGGGAAGAAATTTATATTAGTCTAGGAAGCTGTGATGAATGCAGTCTTAAAGTTCAATGACTCAAACACTCAGTAACCTCAAACATTGACCCAGACAGACAGAAACTTAAATCTTAATCCTGCAGCATAAGTTTATGCTTCATTCGCGTTTTGTTGTCAAGGCATTTTGACTGTTGCTGTGTTTTTCCATCTCCTGATGCACAGATGTGCACACACACACTGCCCAGCTCAGGACAGGCACCAGGGCACCCAGGGCTGGCCTCTGCTGAGCAGCAACCGGCCAGGGCTCAAACATTCCCACTTCTGGATCTATCTGATAAACACCCTTCACACCTGAATACGTTAAAATGCGAGTGTTCAATGAAAGGAAACATTCCTTAATCTGAGATCAGACAATATCACTGCAGCAAAAGCTCTTCAGCTCTGGGATGTCAGCAATTTAATGCAGCCAACAGTTCATGGATCACAAATGTGACATCACACAACTGAAAACCTGTAATACTGATTCTTGCAAAGAACAAGGCTCAGGCTTTTGTGTAATTTGGTTTGGTTTAGAAAATAAGACTGAAAATAAAACAAACCATTAGTGTCTTATGGCTCTCACATACAAAACTGGAAATCCCTGATGTGAAATAATACCTAAATAATGAAATAATACCTCAAATATTGGAAATATCTAAACATGTATGGAGACCAGATGCTTGATTTGTCACAGGAATTGTAGTGAAAACACCTCAATTCTGTTCTCAATTCAATGTCTGAACATAGAAGATAGTAGTTAACTAACTTATAAAATACATTTTTATAGCAACACCGATTCCATACATCAGGAGAGAGTCCCAGCTGGAGCTGTCCTGAAACACTGCAGTGAACAAAAAGCACCACGGACAATGGACACAGAACCTTCGTGGGAAGATGGGGCATGGAAACAGGAACGTTCCAAGCCAGGAGGAACAAGGCAACCTAGCTTAATCTGATTATTCTGAGGTAGAGACAACATATTAATCAAGTGGACAAAACAATTCTGTTAATGACATTCAAAAGGTACAGTACAATAATCAATCATTTACTGTATTGCAAATGATAAAACAAGCATCCAGAAGGGTTATGCTAATTACATGTTTCAAGTCAAATGAACCCACTGCATGCTTTGTCTTGTTGAGACAAACCGAGCATTGCTGCCATTTAATGCTATTTCAGATGTCTACAGCAGTGTCTGCAACCATGCATTACAGCTCAGACTGAGCCTGCATTGGAGCTCAGACTGAGCCTGCATTGGAGCTCAGACAGGCTGAGCCTGCATTGGAGCTCAGACTGAGCCTGCATTGGAGCTCAGACAGACTGAGCCTGCATTACAGCTCAGACAGGCTGAGCCTGCATTGGAGCTCAGACAGACTGAGCCTGCACTGGAGCTCAGACTGAGCCTGCATTGGAGCTCAGACTGAGCCTGCATTGGAGCTCAGACAGACTGAGCCTGCATTACAGCTCAGACAGACTGAGCCTGCACTGGAGCTCACATGGACTGAGCCTGCATTGGAGCTCAGTCAGACTGAGCCTGCATTGGAGCTCGGACAGACTGAGCCTGCACTGGAGCTCAGACTGAGCCTGCATTGGAGCTCAGACAGACTGAGCCTGCATTGGAGCTCAGACAGACTGAGCCTGCAAAGCCTTGGTTACCTGCAAGAGAAATGACGTTAGCTACACTAACAAGTCCACAGAAACTTCGGACTTCAGTGGGCTTCCTTGGGAATTTCCACATTTACCAAATTTAAAAAATAAATTAATGCCTGGAGTCAATGGGGGTGGTCTGGCCCTACTGTTCTATTAAGTAAAAAAAATGTCCATTTTCAGAAAGAAGACTCTTGATTTTGAATTGCAATGACTGCAAGCAGCCTGACTCACCCAGTGTCCTGTATAGCTACACTACTGGTTATGGTTTTCCCTGATAAAAATAAAATGTAAGGCATAAGGAAAACTAGCCTACTAGCTCAGGACAGGGAAAAAAACAACTTTGCTGCTATGTAAAAACACAAAATCGATTTTGAGCAATTTAGTATCCACATTTATTTTTAAATTTTTAAACTGTAAATTATCAAACCAGCAATACTTGTTTCCTAGCAATATTTCAATAAATTATTACAGAAATCCAAATCACTGAAATGGAATTTTGAGCCTCAAAAAATTTCGTATACATCTGCCTGGTCTTTTAAAGCATGCTTCCTACCACAGTGGTGACATTTTTATGTTGGAGGTTTTACAAGCATTAGTCATCATTTTTGCTATTATACGCTGTATAATCACCCATGTAAACTCATGTCAGCTTGCCTTAAATTAACTTTAATTCAGGTTTGCCAAAGAAGCCAATCAGATGGTAACTAAATGAGGTCAAGGACTTTGAGGACCTCATCGAGTGCCACAATACCTGGATCTCTTGATGAAGTCCGTCTGCTCATCATGAGTCACACAAATGGCTGCAAGTATGGATGGCAGATTAAATAACTCTGTTTAATATTAGTCAGAAATAAGAAACAATAACTAATATTTGTAAAAAGTTACACCTGAAATATTCCACTCTGTCTTATGTTAAATGTACTTAGCAGAAAGGTCAGAGCTCCTGAATTTGCTAGATAAATAAATGTTGGTGAGGTGGATGAATCACTGGAGAATTGGTGCATGGCAGCGAATGAATAACCTGCAAATGCTTCCCAAACCCCATTATTTCCCTTTTTCCAGTAGGCCAAAGATTCATGTCCCTGCATGCCGCCAGTTCATTACAGAGAAATATCATTCCTCTCCTGGCACTCTCTGGGCGGCCTCTCAGCCCCACGAGGGCCCTTTAATGTTTAATTCCCCATCATCTGCTCCAGTGAACAGCTTAATCTCTGCTTGTATGATCAATACTATATCAGTGTAAATTAAAATGACAATTTTAAAGTAATTAAGCCTGTTAATGCTCGATTCAAATGTCATTATTTGCACAAGGGATTGAGGAGAAATTACATCGTGTCCAGGGTGACAGGAAAATGTTTGAGCCTTCTCAATCCTGTTGCCGCTGTGCCACTGGAGGCTTTAGCAAAGCAGATTAACTTCTAGCTCCCACTGCCAGGATACCTATCCAATTTCAAAAGAGGATAACACAATTTGATAAATTTAATTCCAGCTACAAACTCAATTATTGTGATAATGGATGAAAACTGGGAGGAGACACTAAACAAGACTCACATAAAAAATACACTTAACTTCAGAATGAGATACAACAGTAATTGTTTTATTTGATTTGCTCTATCCCTTTTGAAAACCCTTTAAATAATTGTGATTGTTAGAAGAATGGCCAGCATTTATTAAATAGCATGAGCTCTAAGATCAAAGTGGCTGCAGTTTAAAGGATTTTGGTCACAATGGAAATGTTTGCTATCCTTCGTTGTACAGCTACATTTATTAGACAAGTAAAATTACATCATTACAGTATTGGATCTCATAAATAGATCTATAAAACTCAACTACACTCAGATGAAATCTCAGCCCATTCTACGTGCTGGCCTTTCCAGACCCTACCTTGACAGCATGTAGTCATTTATTATTTCAAAGGAAGATTTTAATAGTAGAAAACCCTAAACTTCATGAGACAGGCATAGGAGTGGGTTTGGATTTCAGGCCTGAGCTATTGTTACCTGAGCTCATCTTTAACCCTGGCAAACAGAAATCCACAGCAATTTAGGCAAAACACAGGACAGAGCCATCAACATTTTATATTTTGAAGCAGAGAGCAAAAGTGAAACACCAAATGTTTTCACTCAGGTCAAAAACCTCTCATGCAAAGGAAGTTTCAACAGCATCAAGCTCCTACTGCAAAGGTACCAGCAGCCTGAGAGTCCATCAGCATTCCTGTCACTGCATATTGTTTAATAAATTCCCTTTATCTGACTGTTTGCATTTCCCGAAGTTCTCTGAAATAATTATATTGAATTTTTATTAGTGCACATGAAACATTTTTGGCTTTCACTTCTTTGAATAATAAATGGCATATATTAAAGTGCCTTACAGGTCTAATAACTTGCATCAGATCCATGTAGGCCTGTCTTATTAACTTTTAGTTTAAATTACAGCAGAATTCATCAATCAGTGTTTCTAAAAAGCAGACTGCACATTGCCACAGACTCTCAAGAAAAATGGATCTCAGGACAATTAAAACATCTACTGTGTCTCAAGTATTTAATCAGAAAATCTATCAACCTCCAGATTTTCTTAAATGAACTGTCTAACAAAGAACCCTGAAAGGGTAACCAAAGACTATTAAAATTTTTTCACAACGATGAAGAAAATGGAAAGAAAGAACTGAGCTTTAAAACAAGCTAAGTTTTTAAATGAAATTTGTTAACTCTAGCACAAACAGAGTTCTGACATTAAGCCCAGCTGATGGGGTGGTGTGCAGTAGGATTGGGGTTCACTCCTCACACAGAGCAACTGCTGCCCTGGCAGAGCTCAAACCCATCCAATGCCACTGGATGTCAGGAAAAAGATCCTTCTGCAGGAATGGCTGCAGGTCCCAGACTGGGAGGCCACAGCAATGATGCTGGGAGTTAATTACATTTTCCTCTGATAATGAAATCTTTAAATTCTAAAGCTTCTGCACCAAAACAGAAGCAAACTGCTATCTTTAAATAAATGACCAGCAAGCACATCAAACAGCGGGGCCACTGGTACTTGGATTTCCCAATTACTGCAAACTCTGCTCAGGGAAAGGGAGCACCCAGGTGTTCCTCAGGAAACCTGAACGAGGAAATTAAACAGACATTTTTGGAGGGTTTTTAAAATTAAATTAGGAAGTATGAAGTAACACTGTTTTCATACCACAGTGAAATTACTGCCCTAATAATTTTATGCAGTATCTGCACTGACAGCTTGAAATATTTCCCCCGTCACGCAGTACGAAAAATTAATCCAGACATGAGTCCACACATGGATTCTACAGCTAGCTAGCTGAATTCACAGAATATATTTTAACAGGAGTAACGTGCTGAGGGTATTGAACAAGGCACTTCTGCAGCCCCCAGCTCGCTCCCACCAGGCAGAGCAGGAGCAGGGCTGCAGTGAGGACAGCAGAGCTCAGCTCACTGCTGCTGCCTGAAGGAAAGGAAGAACAAAAAATACAACTTTCAAATGAGGGCCTGAATAGATTATTAGAATATTTTCCTTTGTGCCTCACTGGGCACACACTACTGCAGCTTTTCTGGCTGGCATTACTAGCAGGGCGTGTTAATGGACATCCCACCGTATGGAACAGCACATTAATTGTTTCCCTATGTACAATAATTGCTCCATTTATCATGCACATGTTGACCCATGTTGGCTTTGCAAAGCTTAATAATCATCACTGATCTCAGTGCCTGAAGAATGAAGGAAGCATAGGTAAAATCTACCCCAAGTGACAGATTCATTCAGAATTATTAAACATACCTTTGCTGTTGAAGATTTTTCTAAGATTTATTTATCCTCACCACTGTTATGTTTGCAAACAACTCTTTCTTTTAACGCTGTATCTAGTATGAGTTGTTTTTTTTCCAAACTTTTTTCTACCCTGTGAGAAGATGAGGAAAACCCAGTGCTTTAACAGATTATTAATCTGCCTTGATCTTCATTCCTCCTATGCACATTTGGTTCATTTAGCACTGCAGCAATGAGGGGATTCATCTGGGTGATGGAGGGTCTCGTCCTGTGCTGGCAGCTCCACAGGGAGCTGTTCACATCAGGTACCCATCTTGGGCAAAGCAAACCCAAATAAAACCTTTCTGGTGAGGGAGCAGAGGCCAAACACTGTGAGGTCAGCCACTGGAGCAGAACCCATCCAAGCACACAAAGGACAGCAGCATTTTATCAGAAGTTACCAACTTTGCTGCAGTTTGGCAGAAGGAACTGGAGGAATCCCCTGAGCACAGGTGACACTTGCTCAGCTGTGGGGGCTCAGAGCACGGAGGGAAGAGGCTCCCAGGGGCCAGGACACATCCTGGTCCCAATGACAGCACAAGCCACGAGTGCAGGACATGGAACAGAACCTCAAATCTGAATTCCAAACCAGCCATTGAGACTCTTAGCTCTTCTGTTCACTGCTTCAGTGGCTTCTGTCACGAAATGCTAACAAGCCCATAAGCTCTTCAAGAGCTTAACAAATTTTCAGTTTGCTCCTATAGATTTCGTGCAGAATATTTGTTTCCCACGTGTGGTGCCATGACACAGCACTCACTCATACTTGTCTTCTGCCCTGATATATGGTCCAAGCACAACACACTTGGTCAGACCTTTGCCAGCCTGTCAGTTACAGATTTTTTGTTCTCTCTAGGAAAGTCCAGCGACAAGTGATTGAATTAAAACACAATCTGAGCATCACACTGATTTGAACATAGACAGACAAACTAAACACAACCAGTAAGACCTAAACAGCTCCTGGCTTCTGGTTTTTTTACTATCCCAACCAGGGGAAGGTAGCGAAGGACAAAGTGAGGTGACCAAGGCACTGCCACAGCGCTGCAGGAGCTGAGGATGCTCCTGCCTTGGGGCCCCGAAACCCTGGCACTGCTACTACCAGGTGTCAGCACGAGGATGTTCAAAGTTCTCCTCTCTGCCAATGAAACAGAAACATTTTTGAAAATAGAGAAAAATACCCAAATAGATGGTGGGACTGATACTGGGATCTCTTTAATTTCCAAAGTAAAACAGCATCTAATATTGCTTTTCTACTTGGAAATATTCCTGAACAGGAAAGGAGAAAAGTTTTAGTGCTGCTGTGTCAGACACAGCTGTCACAGATGCCCACAGGACAATGACTGCAAAGCTAGGAAAATAACATTTAAAGATTGTTACGAATTCTTTCTCACTTTCCATCTCTACATCCCTGCCTGTGAACCTGTGGTTTTGTGCTCTTTTACTGGTTCCTTGGCCTACACTCTTAAAAGACTTACTCTCTACCCATTTTATTGATTACTGAACTGGACCTTGTATGAACAAACTCTAAGAATATCCATTAACACACAATCAAAAAAAAGTCCCTGAAAATAAACACAGGATCTTTGCTATTCAGCACACACAAAGAGAAAAATATCAGGTTTACAAACTGCAGGTACAACACTCTGATCAGTAAAAAATCAAATTTATTTTTTTGCCCTTTGCCCTCACCACAAGTGATGTGGAAGGACACGAAGCACACTGCCAGGACATGGGGAGCCCCAGCTGTGAGCTGTGGTACCTACAGACTGCTCTGTGCAAGCCTTGGGAGCACACTTAGTGCCATGCACAGGAACGCCACAAAACCAGATGCAGGTTTTAAAAAGAATAAATAGCATGAACCCCAGGAACTTTAATCAACTCCTGCCCACTAACAATGGCTGATGAATAACCTGGCTGACGAAATGCAGCTACGGAGGGAAGTGGACGATGACCAAACTGCCATCAGTTCCAACAAGTAATTTACAAAGACACAGTTTTATTCCTCTTAATTGATCGTGTCTCCTTGAATTAAACAGAATAAACACATTATTTTAACTGTATTTGAGCTGCCAGGGCCTGGCTAGTGACTCCAGGAAAGGAGCACTGCAGAATGGGAACCTGTGCCCATGGAAATGCACGGAGGTGTGAGCAGTGACTGGGCTGCAGTGAGGGCTCTGCAGGACAGACCCAACAGCTCCAGGGTCCTTTTCAACACTGCCCAAAGCCCCCTGGCCATGGGGGAGCCCCTCCTGTGCCCACTGCAGCTCTCCTCTCCTCTTCTCTCCTCTCAGCTCTGCCATCGCTGCAGATGAGAGCAGCACCATCAATAAAGCTCTTCAGGAGAGCACCTGGGTATCCAAAACTCAACTGCCTGCTTATTCAGAGAAAACCACTGCTTGAAAACGCAGGTGACTGTATTTTATCCTTTCCACTAAGCAGAAAGACCTAAACACCTCCACCCCAGAGCACACAGCGCTGCAGTGCCAGTCCCAGTTCAAGAGCTCATCCCACTGCTGCACACCTACTGCTGCTCGGATGTAAAATGAACTTAAACCAATGAAGCAAAAATAATCCATTTAATGCTTATGCTCTGTGATGCATTTCTATGGGGTTTCTATTGTTGTTGTTACAGTGCTTCTGTTCATTCTTATGCTTTAGTGGTTCAACTGCAATTTATCAGCCTGGAGTGGAAAATACCTGGCACCTACTTAAAATGCATGGAGCTAGCAATGAAATTAACCTTGTGGCAATTGTTTTCCCACATGTTTGATAGACCAATGTCAGCTCATCTGTTAGAAGGAAATAAAAAAGTCAAGCCTAAATGTACAAAAAATTATGATGGAAGCCTTAAATAAAGCAAGGGTAATGCAAGTTTATTGAGTCAAAAATCAATCAATCAATGACCGAGTGGATTAGGAGCACCTCATAAGCCCCAAAGAAATAATTTGCCCAAACACTGAGATTTAACGGTAGAGGACCAAATTCCAACACTTTTAGGAAGTAAGTAATGAAAAATCAATTTGAAAGGAAAAACAGATCAAGAACCCTGGATTCTGACATGCCGACACATTTATTGCTGAATACCATTTCTTGGCTGACCCGAAAACTTCGGAAGGTGTTTATTTACTTTCAACACCTTCCAGAGATCAATATTTTTAATTTGGATCCGAGTTATTATTTTTCACATCACAGCATCGGGGAGTGGAGTAAAGTGGCTCATATTTTAGTGCTAAAAAGATCGATATGACAGTTTCACCTTCACTGCAGCCCCCCGCAGCCGCACGGGCGCACATCAGCGCGTCCCGGGGGGAGCGGTGCGTGGCACGGGGAGCAGGTCATCACCCAGCCCAGCTCCAGACAGCCCGTGATTTACCTGCTCATGAAGGGCCTGCTGCCCTTAGAAAACCAATCTTGCTTCTCCCACTTTATCAGGGCTGTCTCTTAGCCGCTGTACGGGAAGGGGGAGGGGGCAGGATGGGAGAGAAGGGGAAGGAGGGAGGGCAGGAGCAGAGCCAGAGACAATCAGTTTCACAAAGCGGATTACGTCCCTCATAGTAAATGCATCCATTCATTTTTACCTTCCTTCAACCAGGGCACATCTGTAATCGATAATTAATTTTCCATAAATTTCAAAATATTGTTCTGGTGGCTGGAAGAAGTGGAGCACACAGGGGAAGCAGGAGGGAGGATCCAGTGGCTGGTGGGCTCTGGTGGCTCTGTCAGGGCTGCAGGGCTGGGGAGCAGGCAGGGAGAGCCACACAGCCTGGCCAGCATCTCCTGTCCTGGAGAGCATCTCCTGCTGCCCCAAGAGCCATGGGCATTGCAGAGCTCTGCTCCAGGCACTGCAGAGCGCTGCTCCAAGAGCCATGGGCACTGCAGATCACTGCACAGTGCTGTCCCAAGAGCCATGGGCACTGCAGATCACTGCACAGCGCTGTCCCAAGAGCCATGGGCACTGCAGATCACTGCAGAGCGCTGCCCCAGGAGCCATGGGCACTGCAGAGCGCTGCTCCAAGAGCCATGGGCACTGCAGATCACTGCAGAGCGCTCCAGCCCGAGCCTGGCTGCCTCCACTGGCACACACCATCTGCACAGGCACCTTCCACCTGTCCTGGGGCTCCAAACCTCCCTGCATTACCATCAACCCCCAGGAGAGACTCAAATGCTGCACAAACACCAACAGAGCGCTGCTGAGAAAGGACGAGTGTTCCTGAGTGCTGAGCAGAGCATTAACTGCAGGCTTTACTGCACACAGGTCAGTGATGTGCAGGTCAGGCATGGGATGTGTGTGGCACAAAAACAGCCCTGTGGGACTCAGGGTGGCAGAGCTTGGAAGACTCAAGCGTACCTGGGCACGTGTGCACTGCACAGGAAACTGCTGCAGGCTGTCTGGACAAAGCACTCTCATGATGACAGAGCAACAACTCAAAACCAAGAACTAACTGGACACCCCAAGTGATTTTGTAACAAAATGGTGATGTCCAGCCCCAAGAAGTCATTTGTGATAGGATAACATAGCTGTTACTTGTGGTTCCTTAAACACACAGCTCAATTGAAACCAGATGGACACCAAAATGGGAGAAGCATCTACCAGTAAGAAGCATTTATGAGGAAATTTCACACTTTCTTCTTAGTGTGTCTTAGAAAACAAACAGGAGAGACAAGGAGGAAATGTATCCCTGCAAGATGGGCAGCTCCAAAGAACACGTTCTTTTCTCAGCATAATTAATAGCTCACACTCTCTAAAAAATTGCCTTCATGAAGTCCTATGCTTGGAAGAGTGATAAATGACAGTCATCCTCCTGGGGTGTGTTCCAGAATACTAACTGAAAAGTAAATGCAGGACTATTTCTCCAAATTATGTATCCGAGCTAAAGGTCATATTAAAGGAGCAGCTTTATGTAATGACATTAACTGAGAGCCAGCAGCTCCTGGCTCGCTGACAGCAGCCCTGCAAAGTCAGGGTAAGGAGACTCCTTGGGCTGCTGGGGACGTGAGCAGCACCCAGCACAGCGTCCCCAGCACAGCTCTTGTGCATGGAGAGGGACCGACACCCCTTCTGAACTCCAGCCCAGGTCCTTCTAGATTCAACAAGTGCAGACTGCAGGGACTGCAGGGACAAATAACCCAAACGTGGCCACGGTCACCTGTGTCTTTGTGAGACTTTAGAAGGAACGGTCCTGGGATTTCACTGCAAAGCATCTCATTTCCCAATTAAATCTCACAACTCTGTAAGAAGTCTCGGATTGTTGATCTGTGCCAGTCAGAAACCAAAGGGGCCCAGGCTGACAAATGACATTTTTTACTCTCATGTTAGCATGAGGAGATCAGAAAACAAACACAAAAACCTGCCTGAGACTAGCCCTAGGATCCTGGTGCTCCCAGGGGCTACTTGGAAGCCTGGCAGGGAACAAGTCTGTGAGTTGATATCTCTCACCTGGGAGAAAGGCTGGAAACTGAGGATGAGTCCAAGGCTGCTGGAAAAACATCCATCACTGGATGTGCTTTGACGCAGACACAAACCTTGGAAAATGCTCCCCAGAGTTCTCCATCCACCACCCTTGCTGAGGAACACATCCTTCCTGCTCAGCCAGCACAGACACACGGCATTGGACTGGCTGGTAATGCCCACTGCATCTCTGAAGGACACTTACAAACACCGCGCTAACAAGTGATTGGTTGGGTCATGGTTAAAGACAAAAAACTGAAGCAGAGCTGTGGTGCACTGGAAATCCTAAAAAAATGACTGCCAAGTGACTGCCTCCAGTTTCACAACCTGGTTTAGGATCGCTTCATCTAAGTTTTTTTAAGTTTGTATTTTCCAAGTGTTCTAATTTTTTTAGGCCAGATTTTTCTCACTCTTTCAGGACCACTGGAGATACATTTTTTTTTTGGTCCATCAAAAAATCATTTCCATATACAGAAGAATAACCCTTGTCTACATGGAGAAATTACCAGCCAATACAAATTTACAGCAAATAAGCTGTTTTGCACTTCCACAGAAAACAGCAGTCTCCAAATCATATTTTCATCCCTTCCTTCCCCAGGTACCTCAGAGGCCTCTGGCCCACGGACAAGTGTTCTCCCACTGTGCCCAAAAGCTCCAGGGAGGTCCCAGCAGAAAGGAGCCCTTGCTCCTGCCTGGAACACACCCGTGGAGTGAAGGTCCAGAGTGTGTGCAGCAGATAAGCTCTGCTTCAGCCCGAGAGCCCCAGCGCACATTCACACTCTCTGTTCTTTGTTTCACACAGAAATTAAACATTCCATCTTTTTTGGAGACCTTTTCAGGAATGCACGGCGTATAAGACTGCAGCCTTCTGAGCCTGGGTTTAGTAAGCCATTACTGTAATTAGCTGAGACAAAAATTATTGCAAAACAAGTTAGGGAGGGTTTGTGTTTTATTGTGAGTTTTTGGTATTTGTGTATGTGTTCGTTGGTTTGATTGGGTTTTTCAGACTGAAGTTATGATTTATTTTGTCTTCTTCTATCCCCCAGCGGTACATACATTTACTGATCATTAGGACTTTGCTCCCAACATCCTCACACATTCCCCTCCCATGCAGACTTCCTTTTGCTGACACGGCTCCTTACTCTGGTACAAACCCCCCAAACTGCTCTTCTGCAAGCAGCCAAACCATCAACTGTGAGTGTTAACAGGAGCCCCACACGAATTCTGGCCCGGTTTCTGGGCAGCCCCATAACTGCCATGGCCATGAGCTGTGCCAGCCTGCTCCCAGGGACAGGGACCAGCTCACCCCTGCCATGTGCTGCCTTCCACACATTCAGATTTCCACCTTCCATGGTATTTACAGCTTTTAACATTCCCTCTTGGACAGGCTGATGCCCTTTCCTGTCCCAAATGAAACTTTGCTCTTTTACTTATCTTGTTTATGGAAGAACCAGAATCTACTTTTCAGCTGCTAGTTCCTGTTCAGAGCACGTTTTTTACTGTGCTTATGACAAAGCCTAAGAGCACCTTGCCCCAGCAGCCCTGCCAGGGAGGGAGCCCTGCACGGGACACAGCAGCTGGGAAGGGTTTGTGCCAAACCCAGGAGCAATGCCCATCACTGCTAGACCCAGTGCTCATAGCAATTTCACTTCATTCAGGAGTCAGATTTTACATCGTTCTCCAACATCTTTTATCTGCCTGGAAAAGATGGAATAGAATTAAACCAACCCCAAACTCCTTTACACTTTGATGTGCACAACCAAAAGAAGGGAACAGATAACATCCCTTCCCAACTGCAGCTGCTGCCACCCACCTCTGGAGGCCTGGTAATTATCCTGTTTATTAGAAAAAAAATGTTATGATCAGATGCTTTTGTTTTGTTACATTTATATATGCTAACAAATCACTGCCAGTGTGGCAATCTGTGTTCAGTGTAAAGGCCAGAATTGAGACAAAGCTGTTCTTGTACAGTCAGCCACTCAGCAAACAGCAATATTTGGAACTGTTTGGACAGAGGCAGCAGTGTCTCAGCCAGAATTCATGAGTAAAAATCACTAAATTTGTCAAAATGACTGAACCCTACATTTCTACCTTTTTCTCTTTTGTTTCACACACTTTGCATGTCAGACAAATTATCAGGAAAATACTCCTTGTTTGACATTTCATTGCTTAATGCTTTACTGGTGCAGTAAAACAAGACAACTGCTGAAATTATAGGAAAATAATTTTGTAATTTCTTCCTCATTTAGCCATTTTTGAAGCTTGTGTATAGGAAAGTCATTAATGTTATGTCCTCCTATCGACGTTCCAAGCCTTTCAAGGGATAACTAATGTTTTTTCTATACTCTTCCATGTGGCCAGTTAAATTAGACACATTATTTCTGTGCTGTTAGGGAGCACTGATCAATAGATACTTGGAAAGCCCTCTAAAACGAAGTGGAAACACTTCCTCAGTGTCAGAGGTTCCAGTTTGGGTCTGCGTGCTGCAAACGCTGCTAAATGCAGCAGAGCGGTGGGAATGTGTCTGAGGCATTCCAGCACTCCTGCCCACATCTGGAACACTCCTGGGGGGATGCTGGGCTCTGGCAGTGCCCTGGGAGGGGATCAGAGCCATCAGCCTGGACCAGCACAGCCCAGGGCTCCAGCACCCCCAGAGCCCTGGCCTGGCTCAGGGATGGGCAGTGCCTGGCACAGCAACAGCCACACCTGAGAGGGACCAGGGGCCAGCACAGCTCCATCTTCTGCTCCCATCAGCTTTTATTTCACGGTGAAGTAAAGCTGCTCTCCCAGCCTTGCTGCATCAATGCAGGGTGAGCAGTGCAGTGAAACCAATTGCCATGGGATGTTCAGTCAGGGCTGAGCAGTCTCATGGATTGCTTTCATTTTGGCTACAAATGCTGTGTTATAACATTATTTCAAACACTAATAAACCCATTAATTACTGTCAGTAAACACCAGACACCTGATTTTTCTAGAGTCATACTGATCTTATTTAATATTAATTCAGTGCCTCAGACATACACATTAGCAAGTGCCTTAAGCAGCATTTCATAATTTCTCAAGCAATTATTTTCACATTTTCCAACCTCACATCTTTTCTTGAAAGCCAGAGCTGTTCCAAATCAAACATTTTGTCACACAAACCAAATTCCACACATGCATTACCTGAAAACAGCTGTTAAAAACATGAAGGCTCTGCTCGAGCATTGTGTAACTGGCCCTGCCCTTCACCCTGCCACATAGAAATGCAAACCCCATACCTGAGGCGCTTTTTTCTTGTAAAAAGACAAAACTTGGGAAGTAGGTGCTCAAATTTCTAAAGAGGACCCCCATGTAGGGCTTTGAAAACATCAAGTTAAAGCATTTCCTGTCAGGCATTTCCTGGGGAAGAGAGTGCTCAGGGATGGGATGGGGAAGAGACTGCTCAGGGATGGGATGGGGAAGAGAAAGAGAGTGCTCAGGGATGGGATGGGGAAGAGAGTGCTCAGGGATGAGCTGCTGAGCACGGACACCCAACAGCTCTCTGCTCCCCTCTCCTCTCCTCTCTGCTCCTCTCTGCCCTTGGGAAGCTCCCAGACCCCGGCCCAGCCAGGA
>PYHW01010713.1:342065-354185 GCA_013186435.1 Turdus rufiventris
GGAACCCCTGTTCCACATCCCATCCCAGATCACCATGGAACCTATGGAGACACGGAACCATGGAACCCCTGTTCCACATCCCATCCCTAGAGCACCATGGCCATGGAGACATGCAACCATGGAACCCCTGTTCCACATCCCATCCCAGATCACCCTGAGCCCTGCCCGATGAGCCATGCTGGGCCTGCTCTGCCAGCGCCCCTGTTCCACACCCCACCCCAGATCACCATGGAACCCATGAAGACATGGAACCATGGAGACACGGAATCCCTGTTCCACATCTCATCCCAGATCACCCTGAGCCCTGCCCGACGGGCTGTGCTGGGCCTGCTCTGCCGCGGCCCAGGGAACCACCGGTAGCGGAGGAGAGTGGCCATGGAGACATGGAACCCCTGTTGCACACCCCATCCCCATCCCCGAGTGCCCCGGTCCCTCAGCCATGGAGCCCTGCAGCCCCTGCTCCAGACACCGTCCGTGCCCATCCTGGAGCGGCCCGGCCCTGCAGCCCCTGCTTACACCCCAGCACAGCAGCGAGCACAGCCCGACAGAGCTGGCCCGGGCTCAGGAAACAGCGCCAAGACAGCGGGAGCCTCCTCAGGGACCGGCTCTGGAATTCCCAGCAGAGGGAAAGAAGGGTCTGAACCTGCCTTGCTGCCGCCGGCATCGCCAGCACGGCCGCGGGCAAGCCCGGTCCTGCCGAGCCGAACCAGCCCGGCCCGGTCCCGGTGAATCGCCCCCAAGGGAGCGGCAGCCCCTGTGCTGTACAGGACAAGGGCATTCAACAGAAATGTGCAGCAAGAGCAATACTTTGTTTTTACTCTGTCCTCTTTTCTCGGCTCTCAGCACAACAGTTCGGACCAAGCACGCTTCAGGCAAAACCCAGCAATGCTGCAAACACAGGAGTAGATGGAAAAGAAATGTACAAACACTTTATCTGCTCTTGAATCCCTTCCCAGCACGTGCTGCAGCTTCATTTTGGGGTACATACCACATCAGCTGCCAGCAAACCCTGCAGATCCAGTGCCCTCACTTTTCCAGGCACTTGGAACGCTCTTCTGGCTCTTTCCCACTTCTGAAGTAACTGGGAACAGCGAATTTATTTGCTACTGAAATGTCAACAGAAAAGCAAACAAACAAAACCCATCAGAGCTGCGAGCCTAACTTGGAGATTCCAGTTCCCACACTAAGAGGGCATGAGGAAACTTTCACAATATTTAGAGACTTTACAAGCTGACAGACAACATGCATGGTTTTGCTCCAATTTTTAGGAAAGCACGCACATGTTTCAGTTCCTGGACCAGTCACTCCACAAAGCATTTCCATCTGGAAATGGTCCACATCCACAGCAAATGCAGATAAAGGAATGAGGACTTGCCACAAAATGCTGGAGAGAGAAGTATGCTGTCATCCCTACCAAGGGCTGGAAAGCAAGGGGCAAAGGCATCAGCAGCAAAGATATAACCAAGGAAAAAATGCAAAATGTCTGGCTACAGTCACAGAATGTGGTGGGGTGTGCAGGTCCAGTCCCTGCTCAGGCAAAGTCTCCTGAGAGCCAGGTGCTCGGGGTTTGTCCAGTTGGTTCCCAGTACCTCCAGTGATGGAGATACCACAATCTGTCATTTCCTGATGGACCTTTCCTGCACTGCTGGAGTGCAGCTGTTCCTACCCTTCCCTGTTTAATCTGCACTTTCATTATACAACACAATGCTCACAGAAGTTCGCTCTTTTTAAGGAACGCAATCTCTGCACTGAAATTCACCTACTTATCAAGGATGTCTCCCTTCACCTGACTGAGTTCTGTCTTCATCCATCCTGGGACACAACTTTCTCTGCTCACACACTTCAGTGACACTGCAATGACAGTAACAGCCTGCAAGAACAGGCAGATCCACACAACACCCATATAATTTACGAAAAAGTGGGAAAGGAGCTACAGACCTTTCTTTTCTGACATCAGTAAAAGGTGCACAGTGGTCATAAATAACAAATTCTTTAATAGTTAGTAAGGGCAGCTGAAGAGAAAAGGGTTTGTTTCCTTTTTGCTACAAGGCTGTCCCAGAAGACAAATGAGAACTGGCTTCAGAGCCTGGTGAGCAGTGGAGCCAGATCAGGCCTGTCCTCCCAGCCCAGAAAAACAACACTGCCAGTTCATGAAAATAAACTTGTCTTAGCAGAAGATTTTTGGGTCACATCCAGTTCTCTGAAGTGCGTGGGTTGGTCCTATCATACTGTCCCACCCAGTTCTTGACTTCTTCATGTGCCTGGCAGCATTTGAAGTTAAAAATAAATATAAAAAACACCCAAACAGTTTTTCAATTTCTTCCTCCAATAAAAAGCACAATAGGAATTCTAGATCAAAACTTCCACTCTGAACAGATGGTTTTTAAAACCATTTTAAATGTTTTTAGGTCAGGGACACAAACAACCAATGTTCTTGTCAAAGGGAACCTTTTTTATGCAAATCTGTTGAAGTGCTGGACCCAATGACAGCTGTCTGCCCAAGAGTGCGCAGAAAGGTCTTCTCTGCCCAGAGAGTCTGAGAAAAGCACAAATTCTGTCCTAAATAAAAATTCTGAAGTAATTAAAGCAGAGCCAATGCTGGCTGTTGGTACTTCACGAGTACAGACTTCCCTCAAGTGATTTTTGTACCATTTGTTTTCACATTCACCTGACACACAGAGTTCAGCATACAGTTCTGAGCTGTTCCTACAGGAAAACTGGTTTTGCTTTTCCAAAAGGATTGGTAAAGCCTCTAAACTAAGTTTGCCACACCAGGAAAACAGAAAGCTTCAAAACAAGCTCCCACCACACCACTTTAAAAGCTTTAGCGAAAGAACTCGGCATCAGATGCTGCTCCCAATGCCTGTGTGCTCTCACTGCTCAGCCACTGCAGTGCCACCAGCCCGGTACAGAGGTGTTCCAAAGAGCCATCAGTGCCCAGCTCCTGCCAACACATTCAAGCGTTCCAGCACAATTAAAAAAATTCTTTTCAAGAATGCAGTGGGAAATGGAAAGTGAGGAGTGAACATGTAGAGGCAGCTCTACCTTGGGTGAAGTACAACAAACAGGTTTGGGATCCTGGGTTCCCATGGCACCCAGAGCCTCGTACCAGGGTGCAGGTTCTAGAGAGGTGACGTTATCCACATCCTGTAAACAGTGTCTGTCACCTCACCAGAGCACACGGCCTCACAGAGCACCTTTCCCTGCTTGTACCTACTCCCACAGCTAAAGGGAGCTGCTTTTGCTCTGAGCTCCTGCAAGCCAGGCAGCTCCAGTTAATCAGAAGGCTCACACAGCTCTGATCACCTGAGCCTTTGTTTGGCCACGAGCGTCTCCAGTAAGCCAGGGTGGTGCATGCCCATACAGGCTGCGCTGCAGGAGCTGCTCCTCTGCTCTCCGAGCTCCAGCTGAAGGAACAAGCCACTGCCAACAGCTCTGTTTGCACACCTGCTCCAGCTGCAGAGCCGTGCTCACCTGCCATCACAGCCCTCCACTGCACTAGCTTCAGCTCAGACCCTCCAGAGCATCCTTCCATAATCCTCCCCTTCCAAACTCCTCCCCTTTGGAGCAGGAGAACCGGGCTGCCCCAGCCTGTCCCCAGCATGGCAGTGCCCCTGTGGGAGGGACAGCTGTCCCGGGATCTGCTCTGGGACACGCAGGATGCTCTGCCCGAATGCAAGCTGAGCCCTGATCTCCAGAGCTGCCACCATTAACCACCTCTCCTCCTGTACACACCTTTTGCCCTGAAGGCAGGTGTTTTTTTCTCCAGGCTGTTTTGAGGGTTGGACAGTCCTGGGCAGTTTCTGGACAACACAGGCACAAAGTCCCTGTCTGAAATGTCCCACTGGTGTCCCATAGAGAGACCTGCAGCCATGACTGCTGCAGTCCAACACCATGGGCTCCAAATTTGAGCCTAATTTAACATGACATACTTTTTGTTGCAAGGGAAGACCTCCAAACCACCTCATTCCAGCACCATTCAGTACACTGTCTAAGAGGAACAGTGCACGGCTTCCAGATGCAAACCAGCCCACATCAGCTTTTTTTTTTTCCTTCTGGCTTTCAAAGACTGAGCACAAGCAGGATATGAGCAAATGCCACACTTCCAGTGCTTGGAGCTGTCAGAGACCTTCGAGGAGCAGGACAGCCCAGAGCAGGCAGGGTGGGTGCAGAGAGCAAAGCCCAGAGCAGGCAGGGTGGGTGGGAAGAACAAAGCCCCACACCATAGAGGGTGGGTGCAGAGCAAAGCCCACATCACAGAGGGTGCAGAGCCAGCCAGCTGCCTGCAGCCTCCAGCATGGATGCAGGAAGCAGGCAAATGCAAAGCCATGTGTATATCTCAAAAAAGCCTGTGTGTGAGAAGCCAGGATTTCTTCTCCTTTACCCACACATTATCCAAAAGCTCTGGCTGAGCAGAACCCCTGGCTAGGCTCAGCCCAGGACAGGCAGCCCTGCACACCACACATCACCCATCCCTTCTTTCTGCCTCTGCTACAGTTCTGTGAGACATTAAAGCCTTTCTGAGCTCCTGGCTGTGGACTCTATTAGAAAAGAAACCAAGGTGAAACCAGGAAAGGAAGAAGACACAAAAGAGACAGGGACAGAAGGATTTGGCAAGGAATATGGGGCAGAGCTTCTCACCAACTTGGAAACAGTACAAGAAAATATCAGAAGCTGCTTTACTGTGGACAAACCAAAACCTGAAGGGAAAATCCTCCCAGTGACAAAGCACAAGCGAAAGGAAAGCTCCCCATGTGGCACCTTGGTACTTGTAACCACATTCCTGAGCCATGGGTGCCCTGAACCACAGCCCAGAGGTCTGAGCTGTGCTGCAGGGTGATGAACACCCAGGTGTCAGGGACAGCCACACCCCAGGAGCTGCTGAACCAACCCCAAGGTACCAGGAGAGAACAATCCCTGTGACACAGCACAGGGGAATTCTCTGCTTAGCTTTAATGTTCTGCTCTCAAGGATATCATTTGTTACAGCTGACTGACTCATGAAGATGACTGCTTAACAACTTGAAGACATTAATGAAAACCATCAATTATATCTGACTTCAAATATCATATAAGAACAATGAACACTTTTGTTTGCTTCAATACATGCTTTAACTTCAATTTTTACCAATAACAGGAAAAGTGTTAGAAATTAAAGCGATTAAATAAAATATTTACATCTTAAAATTGTGTGTAAATACTAATAGCAGTGCTAAGAGTGTTGAGTAACTACTACGCATCATTGGAAGAAAAGAAGCCAAAGTAACATTTTACTTTTAATACTCGCTCTTCCCCAGAATAATGATTACTGTGCTTAATGTGACCTTCTCCACAAAATGAAAAATAACATATTTCCATGGGAATTTCAGCAGGGGAAGATGCCACTTCAGTAAGAAAGATGCTAAAGGACTCTGACAGGCCATTCAAGCAGCCACTCAAGTCACAGGCTTCTGTTTGCCCATGACCACTTCCTGTTCTCCACAAAGAGCAGAAGATGGTTAGAGAATATGGGATAAAGTATTAACCTACACTAACACAGATGTATTTTGAGAGCTCCCCATATGAAAAGGATACAACTGGCTTGCATCACACCTGGCTGCCTGACTTGTTCTTTTTTTCCCCTTCCAATTACAGGTAAGAGCTTGGGGGCAGAGGACAAGGCAAAGGTACAGCCAGAGTGGCTGATCCTGTGCAGGGTGGTGCAGAGACACCTTCCAGAGCCACACAAACACCGTTTGTCTTCCAAGGCCCTTCAGTCACTGGATTTCCTCTTCCCACTCGGATGCCAAGGCATGGCATGCCCATGGTGGAGAGGAAACAGTTTAACCTGGTGGGATCCCTTCAGCAGAGAAAAGAGTGCTCAGGACAGGCACATCCACCCTCCTGATGGAGTACAGGGCACCCCAAAACTGAACGTCAAAAAGCTTCAAGTGACTCACTTTAGATCATAAATGAGGAGTAAGGGAAGAGCTTCCAGAGGACACGGTACCAGAAAGGGAAAGAAGGTGTCTGAGGTAGAATATATAAACAGTATGACAAAATAAATAATAGGAAAGGGGAAAAGAGAAATAGTAAGCAAAAACCAGATCAGCTTTTCATGTAAATCATGAAATCTGAGGGCTTGACGGGTATTCTGTATCTTTGTAGTCAAGTTTTGTGGTAGGAAAATTGATGAGAACTTTGGAACAGGAACAAAACCTTTACAATATAGCCTGGTGCTTGTCCAAGCTAAAAGAAACCTATCAGACCTGTGTGTAAAGCTTTCTTCCTATGGTATCCGACCCACATTGCATAGTTTCATATTCAAATAGGAAACACAATAGGAACTAAATTCTTTTAAACCCTCACACTGGCACACTGGTGACTTGTGGAAGTCCAACAAGCTGCAAAATGCCAACTCTATAAAACCACATTTGAAGAAAGGGGTCATTACAATGCACTTTGCCACTATTACCTTCTCCTGTTCCATGTGCTCTTGTTATCTCTGACAACATTTAATCAACAGAAAAAAAAGACAGTCTAGAAGATAAACCTCTGAGCAACTTCCTTCAGGAAGGCTAAACACTGTGCCAGTTCTTAATGGGAACTTTTTTTGCTCAGAGAATTGTAAAACCATTGGCTAAAAAGTGCTGGGCTTTTGCTAAAGCGAAAAGCGGATTTTTTTAAGTGTACAACTCCATCTTGAAGGAAACCCCTCCCTCTGTGCTGCCTGTACTGTTACTGCTCCAGTCATCTTCAGCAAATTACAGCTTTAAACTTTACAAGTACGTGGATGCACAATAACCTGTCACCGCCTGACTGCAGCTCTGCTTTGGGTCTTGCTCGTCACTCAGGCTTACAGGAGGACTTTTCTCTGCAGCTCCCACCGAGCTGTGACTCTGAGCACACCCCAGGGCTGCAGGGGATGGGTGGTGGCGAGCAGGACACACACCCTGGAACATGGCAGGGAGCTGGGGATGCTCTGAGCCGGACACTGGTCAGCAGTGAGCCCAGCACACATTGCTGGGTGTCCTCAGCCTGCCCTAGGGACGCCAGGAGCCTCCCCTGAGGCTGACACTCAGAGCTGGAAACCAGGACAGGCGCTGAGCTCCTCTCTGAGCAGGGAGAGCGACTGACACCAGCCTTGTGGAGCTGCATCACCGTCCAGAGACAAAGCAAGGAGGAGTTTCTAGCAGGCACAGCCCTCAGCTGCTGCAGGTACCAGCACTGGCTCCGTGTCCCCAGACAGCTGGGGAAGCACAGGGCAGCCCGGGCACCGCCTGCACTGCCCCAGCCCACAGCTGCCCTCCCAGCACTGAGCACGGGCAGCAGGGAAGCTTTTCCAACCCAAAATCCCTTCCCACGGCATCACACTGCCGAGCTATTCCACAGCCAGGTCTGCCCTCAAAGCTCCACCTCCTGCACAGGGAACGCAGGATGGAGTCAAACAAGAAAGCCTCCTAAAACACCACAGAAATATGAGTATGGCAGAAACTGAAAGAGAAACATCCGAGAGCCTGCTACAGAAAACCAAACAAACAGAAGGCGGCAACAATACTTGAGAAACTACCGTGGCCCCTCCCACAACAACAACAAAAAAAACCAGAAAGCAGACACCGAAACGACCAGAAACTAGAAAGCACAGAGTGCAGAGTCAGATAAAGAGAAGTTGGCGTTCACTTCTTTCTGCAGTTCCCATCATAGAGAGCACTGGGAAACGCTCCTCACTGGCCTCCTGTGTGATTGCTCAAGGAGCACACAGCCCTCAAACGCAATTCTGAGCTGGGAGCGCACAGTCCTGCAGGACAATAACGCCCAGCCTGGGCTGGCTGTGAGCCAGGCAGAGAGGAGCGAGTGTCCAGCCCCGGGCAGCTCAGCAGGACGATGGAGCTACCAGAGCCAGGCCAGCCCCTGCTCCCCTGTGTCCCCAGGGCTGCTGCTCCTGCCTCACCTGGCCACAACACCTGTGGGATCGCTCCCCCGCAGAAACAGCAGCTCACCTGCACAGCCTGGGCTGCCCTGACCTTCCCCTCCAGGTAACACTGCCTGGCCCACCTCAGCAGTGAAATAGCAAGTTTCTTTTAACAAGTCACAATGAATCAAATATCACCTTTCGCTCAATCTCATAGCTGTAATTTGAGGAGGGGGTGCCTTGAATTGCAACATGCTACTCTTAATGCTTATTTAGAAATCAAAACCTAAACGAATACATTTCCCATCCTACCGCATTTGAAACATTCCACAAATAATTATTCACTGGGGAAAAAAAATTAGAAAAAATGAAATGAAAGCCAAAAAACCTTTTATAGTTATCAGCTAATACCAATACAGATGTCCAATACCAAAACAAACTTACACCCACTGCTTCAGATTCAGAAAATTAGCATCAGACGTGACAGAGACTACACTGTGATCACCACCCATCAGAAAGGCAGGCTGTTTTGAAAAATTATTATGGGAACTATTTCTACTTCAAATTCAATTGACAGACTTCAGCTTCTAACAGAAGTAAAGAATACTTCAACTTCATACACAGAATTAAAGAATGAGTTCATTCATAACAATAGTACAAACAGGGCTTGAAACAGGAAGTTCCATCCCTGCCTCTGTGTACTGTGTGAAAAAGAGACACATTCATCCAAATGTGGAAGGTGAAATCACCTGGGCACGTCAGAGCTCACTGCCCCACCTCACATGAAGGGCAGTGTTCTGCAGTCACAGCAAACAGGGGCGCAGGCAGGGCAGCAGTGTGTTAGCCCTTCAGAATGCTGGGTGTCAGCACCACACTGCGATTCCCCAGCACACCTCTCCCCTCCTTCTTTTACACTAATAAAGTAACATGTTCTGGTTAACTTTCATCCACCTTGTCACCACTGCACGCCTGTCCTGACGAATCCTGTCCTGAGAATTTCAGCATTGCATACATCCAGTGCACAAAGACAGAAGGGTTTTGGAAGCTCCAACCTGATTTAGGCGCATACACTGCAATTTCAAAGACAACCGGGCAAAGGAACTGTTTTCCAGCCCAAGGAAAAATGTCAGAACCTACAGCAGCAGTTGGGCATCTCAGAAATCCTTTCCCTGAAGACCTTCCTGGAGACACTTCACCAACACAGACTGGCAAAGTCACCTGGAACTGATCTGGAGTCAGAGCTGGCTTTCAGGTGTGAGCGCCAGGGAGCTTTTCCAATGTTTGTGCCTGCGCCCAGACAAACACACAGCACATGGTAACAAAACTTCTGGGCAGCCCAACAACAGAATTGCAGGTATCTCCAGCTGAAGGGGATATAGCAGACTGAGAAAAAACCTCAGGACATAAATTAAACCCCTGTACAGCAAAAGCAGCGCAGTGCCAGGCAAAGGGATTCTGTGCCCACCACAGCACAAAGCTCAGTGCAAGGTACGTGTGAAATCTTGTCAGTGCACAAAGAGGAAGCAATGGAAGCAAGGAATCAGGGAGAGAAAGAGGGAGGAGATGGGATCACAGGTTTGGGTTGGAAGGGACTTTTAAAGATTATCTAATTTAATTCCCCTGCCACAGGCAGGGGCATCAGAGGAGAGGGAAAAGAGAGAGTGACTCATGGGTAGCCTGAACTCCATCTTTTTTTACTGTGTATGCTGTGATAAAACCAGGAAATGCTCCTATAGGAAGAAAAGCATTAAATGCTTAAGTAAACACAAAGATACCAAAAATCACACACATTCATATTCATGAGATGCACATATTCATGCAACTTGGAAGAATATTTGAAGATCTAATACTCCATTAACATTTTTAATGAAGCAGCAAAACTACAACAGGAATGAAATGAATCCAGCCCAGTCCCTCTTCACTTGGCCATGTTTATTCATGAGCTCCCAGGTCACCACTGCAACAGGCAATTAGTGAATGGGGATGGCTGGCAGGAACAAATCCATGTGTTATCATAACCTGCTTCTGGCAACCAGAGAGCAAAAAAAGCTATTTTCTCCTCTTTGTATAGTACAGGCAGGTCAGCAACACCACAGATCTAGGAAAGACTGTCCACCAGGCAAACCTGCCTACCGAAGGCATTTAAAGCTATAAAATGCACTGCACACACAAGTGCTCACACAAAACACACCTGGAGTGCAAACCATGCTGCTGCCACACAGGGAGCTCAGGGAGCAGCTGGAGAGGGGCAGGCAGAGCCAGCACGGGGTGTGCTGGGTGGGAGGGGGCAGGAGCTGTTCCATTCAGAGCCCCCTGCTCAGAGCAGCCTCTTACAGGGGCACCTGCCCGGAGCTCCAGGTGGGAATGGTCCCCAGAGGGCTCTGCCCACAGCAGGTGGGATCCCAGCACAGAGGCAGCAGGACTGTGTGAGTGCAGGATACCTGGCCCTGGCAGCCCTGCCAGCGCTCCTGCACTGCCCTGTGCCAGCAGCCACTGCCACCCTGCCTGCAGCTCAGGCAGCAGAAACCCACCGACTGTGAGAGCAGCGTTTAATTACAGCAGGTATCACCCACTGAGATCAGCAATAGAAAACTTGAGTTAAAGGAATGGCAAGTGGTTTTCCAGCCCAGCTCTGGCACAGTCCATCAAAGCAAGTCCTTGTTCAGGACTGAAATCACTCCAGGTCACAGCACAGGAACATCTTCCTCGACTGCACGGGAGGGCCCAGCAAGCAGAACAGCTGCTGAGAGCTCCCACACACAGCTGGAGAGCCAAGTCCCCAAACCCAGTCAGTGTCACCTCTCCTGCACCCAAACTGCACCGATGAACTCCAGCCACGAGTCCCAGCTCCACCAGCCACACACCAGGACCACAGCCACAGACGTGCAGAGCAGCCTTTCCATTTCCCACCCTGCAGTGGAACCGATGCAAACGAGCCTGGTTTTGTCACTGTAGAAAACCCAATTTCCCACGGCAAGGCTTTGCCCGGCTAGAATTGAAGCGCGTTCCCTGTGGCACAGAGAGCACGGGAGCCGCGGACACCGAGCAGGAAGCGGCTGGGTCTGACAGCGGGGATTCCTGCTCGGACACTGCTCCCACGGGTGACAGCTTGGTGACACAGACGTGTCACCCCTGGGCTCCAGCCAGGGTCTGAAACCCCGCTGAACACACCGGCACCACCGCCACACACACACTGAGGCCATCACCAGGAAATTCACATTGTCACTGCGCCCACTTAATACAAAGTGACACGCTTAAGTGTAAAACTAACTGCGGTGATAAAAGTGTACTCAACGTGAGCTACATCTGTTACAATCCAAGTGTGAATATCAAAACAGCCTTTAAAGTCACAAAGAAGCAAAGCAGACTTGGAAAACCAACCCAAAACACCCTTGGGTTACTGCATCCCCGGGCTCTGTGCATCGGGCTTTGAGCAAAGCCCGTCCTAACACAGAGCGCGAGCCTGGACCCAGCTCGGTGCCAAACGTGCATCCCTTTATAGCGAGCAGACCGCTGGCAACGCTGCTGTCCCCGCGGGATGTGTCTGCACGCTCGGGCCCGGGGGCTTTGCTGGCGGCTGCAGCGGCGCTGGGGCAGTGTCCGGGCTGCGGGAGCCCGGCCGTGCTCAGCGGCACCGCGCCCATCCCGCACCGAACCGGACCGGACCGAGCGCTCCTCGCTCTGCCCGCCCGTGCCAGCTGCGCCTTTTGCCCCGTTTGCCGCGATGAAAAACGCTCCCGGGGTCCGTCCTCAGCCGCCGGACAGAAATTACGCTGCATTTTCGCGTCACACCGTGCCCGTGGCCGGGGAGCGAGCAGGGCGCTCCGGGGGCGCCGCCGCTGCCCCGAGCGGCCCCGGGCGGTGTCACCCGGTGTCACCCCGGGCACAGGGACACGGCACGGCAGCGGCGCTCCCACGGCCGCGCCACCGCCCCGCGCCCCGGCCCTGGCTCCGGCAGAGCCGTGCCAGCCCCGGCCCTGGCTCCGGGCTCCGGCAGAGCCGTGCCAGCCCCGGGAGGCGCCGGGCACGGCCGGGACGGCCGCCGGGCCCCGCAGCGCCGCGGGCACCGCGCTCGGGGCGGCAGCTGCGGCCGCGGAGCCCCCGCTCCCCCCGGTGCCCGCGGTACTTACGTCGTCAAAGAGGGAGCCGACGTTGGCGGTGACCAGGAGCACCCCGGCGCCGGCCGCCGCCGCCTTCCCCGCCATGGCGCGGGCGGAAGCGCGGCCGGGA
>PYHW01010713.1:455647-466540 GCA_013186435.1 Turdus rufiventris
GATTCACACAGATTCACACGGATTTACCCTGATTTACCCTGATTCACTCTGATTCATTCTGATTTACACTGATTTACACTGATTCACACTGATTTAAAACAGCCAAGCCAGGAGGAGCACACAGATGATATCTTGGTCTGGAGCTCCACTTGAGATCCTGATAATTTAAAATGTGAAGTAAGCAGGTTTTTACATACTGTGCACACTAAAATAAATGTTCACTAGCATGGAAAAAAGGAACCAAACATTAAACATAGGTAAAGCAGATAAAGCGTGTCTGCTTAGAAAAATGCACTGCTTGCTCTCAGGTTATGCTAAAATGGGGCAAAATTTGAAGGTGCTAAATATTTGAAATAGTGCTAATTAAGCGACACGACTGCTTAATTAAAAAACAACAAGAATTAAAAGCAAGGTCTTAAAACACAAAGACATTCTGGGCATGCATGTGGTTGCCTTTAATGAGACACACATGGAACTGAGATTTATTACAGGAGAGTCGTCTGTACATCAGTATTTTGACTTTGTTTCCAGTCTCACGCTGTTTTGAGCTGATATTTTTGTATTTTAATATTTCACCACATGGTTTAGCACTTCAAGTAGCTTATTTATGCCCCAAGATCACTGCATTTCCTTGAATGATATCACATTTTAACACTGCTAATTCCAGGCTGATACTAATGGTGCCCTCAGTAATTAGCCTTCATTACAGGAAAGCTTAAGCATGAGAAGAGGCATTCTGTGGGAATATGCCCAGTATTTCTATTATTAATGGCTTCTGGAATCCATCAGATCATAAATAATGCATCTTTCCCTCTCTGCTGACAACTTCTTAATTCCACCCTCCTAATGTAAATTTATAACTGCAATATCAGGGAAAAAAAAGAGAAAGTGTGAGAAGAGACAAACACAATTTGCTCTAAGAACAGGAGCTCAAACACCTCATGTAAACACAGACAACACTTGGGCTTCTGCTGTGTGCATGAACAACACTGAGCAGCTTCTAAAAATTACTTGTGGGGTATTTACAGTGCACTAAATCATTTTTAAGAGTAGGTCTGAGCATCAGTTGAACATGAATGTGACGATTATGTCCCTTGACACACGAGCACACAGAAGGCATTTCCTCCATGTGTATCAGCCAGTAATGCATTTCCATTTCCCCAGAGCCTTCTGCTCCTTCACTGTCCCATTTTGTTCCCCAATCTCCTTTTTGCCTGTATCCCTGTCAGATGTCAGCTCTCTGCACACATTCCTGTCTGCCATGCAACAGGCATGGCCAAATTCCCAAATTCTCAGCCAGCCCACCTCCTGCTCTGCTCTGTGACCCCAAAGAGCAGCCTGGCCAAAACCCTCACCTTGAGCTTCTCCAGCCACATCCAGGGCACGAATGTTCTGGGTGTCAAACACAGCCTCCCCTCTGGGGTCACAGCTGGGTTTATCACACCTCCTCACTTCTCCTGCCCAGCACCCAGGGCTGCACAGCTGCCGACACTCCCTGGCACGGACAGAACATCGTCCCTGGGCTCACCCTTTGCAGGAAGGCACACACAGGCACCTGCACAGCTCCAAAAGAGCAGCTCTGCCTTCCCACAGGGCCCAAGGAAGGGTTTTAGTGCCCTTGTAGGACCCCTCCAGGAGCAGTGCCAGGGGACAGGGCTCAGGCTCAGTGCAGGGGAGGTTCCTGGGGAGCAGCTCCAGGAGCAAAGCCCAGCTCAGTTCCTGGGGAGCAAAGCCCAGCTCAGGTTCCTGGGGAGCAGCTCCAGGAGCAAAGCCCAGCTCAGTTCCTGGGGAGCAAAGCCCAGCTCAGGTTCCTGGGGAGCAAAGCCCAGCTCAGGCACCAGGGGAACAAGTCCAGGGAGCAAAGCCCAGCTCAGGTTCCTGGGGAGCAGCTCCAGGGAGCAAAGCCCAGCTCAGTTCCTGGGGAGCAAAGCCAAGCTCAGGTTCCTGGGGAGCAAAGCCCAGCTCAGTTCCTGGGGAGCAGCTCCAGGGAGCAAAGCCCAGCTCAGTTCCTGGGGAGCAAAGCCCAGCTCAGGTTCCTGGGGAGCAAAGCCCAGCTCTGGTTCCTGGGGAGCAAAGCCCAGCTCAGTTCCTGGGGAGCAAAGCCCAGCTCAGGTTCCTGGGGAGCAAAGCCCAGCTCAGGTTCCTGGGGAGCAAAGCCCAGCTCCTGGGCCAGCCCAGCTGCAGCCACCTGCAAGGAGCCAGTGCTGGGAAAGGGGTCAGGGATGCTCAGGGGCCAGAGCAGCTGAGCCAGAGCCAGGGGCTGGGCTTTGCTGGGCTTTGTTGGGGTTTGTTGGGCTTTGCTGGGCTTTGCTGGGCTTTGTTGGGGTTTGCTGGGGTTTTCTGGGCTTTGCTGGGGTTTGCTGGTTCTGATTTCTGTGATAATTCCCAGCAGTATGTAGGCAGACACTACACACTACCTTAAATTATTCAGCTGGCCAAGTCTAGTGATACTTTACTAGTCCAAAACAGACTGTCATGCTTGTAGTGATTGTCTGCATGCTTTTCTTCTTCTTCCTTTTTTTTTGGCCTTATATTTTCTTGTTGCTTAATAGCTTTCCAAATTTTCATGTATTTTTTTTAATCTGGTTTTTACAATTTTTGACTGTTTCTCTACGCAGATTGTTTGCTCTATTCAAGCTTAGTCAGACAAAATGAACTTTGTCAGCTAACCCAGTGCTACCACCCACTCATAAATGAATGGAATCTTCTGATAAATAATTTTTATTTGTATGAAAGAAAAGGAGCTGAAGCTTTAAACTGAAGTTTTCCATGTTTTCTTTCTAGTTCACGGTGACTTTGTGCTGCTGCTGAAATCCTTGGGTCTCTGTTGCTCGTCAGTCCCAGATCACCCAGAACCATCTGTGCCCAAGGAAACCACGAGCAGCCATTGTCTCCTCAGCAGAAATGTGTGCAGCACAGGTGGAGAGAGGGTGGCAGCAGGGTGGCAGCAGGGTGGCAGTCACCTGTCGGGTCTTTCACTGCCTGCTGAGGTGGGAACACAGTGCCAAAGATGCACGATCCATTTCAGAAATCTGGTTTCTGCTGATTATTTATACACATGTATAAATTGTGTTTCATAGCAGTAAAGCAAAAGAAGCAATCTTCCCTTTCTAACTAGATTTTGCAGAATTAAATAATACTTTCCATTACTTCTGATTTAAAAAAAAAAGAAGCACAACAGCTGAAATCTGGTAAATCCTTAAAAAAAATAAATGTACCAAGGCTGTAAGAGAAAGGTAATACCATACTTTGTCCTGACATTTATCTTAGTTGGACATATGGTTTATAAAGATGTATTTTGGAAGGGCAGCACCAAAAGCCCCACAGACAATCTCTATCAGGATATATTTTTCACATTGTGCTGCTGGAGCCGCTGTAAATCTCCATTCCCAGCTGAACTGCACAGTCCAACCTGCCTCACCTTTGACAGGCTGGCTGCTTAAAATTCTGCCCGTGTCTGTCTGCCTCCCTCATTCCAGTATGAAATAATGTATTTGCCCTTTTTGAATGTTTCTCTAAAACCTCACTTGCAGAAATGACAAATACATTGCTCATGGCACAGCTCCTTGGTTCTAAATTACCATTAATTAAAGCTGAAAGGAATGTTACAAAACAAATCTTGCAGTGTGATTAGCAGCTCCCTTTGACAGCACTTCCCTGGAAATGTCAACCCCTGCAATATTGACAAGGTACACTGGAAAGGAAAAAACAAAACCCAGCATGAGAGAGCTGCAGGCCAGGAGCAGCAGGGGAAGGCTCTGGGGGCTCTGGGACACTGGGAGTGTGAGGGAGTTTTGCCAAGCACTGCCATGGGGACAACAGCTGGATCCTCCTGTCACAACAGCTGGATCCTCCTGGGACAACAGCTGGATCCTCCTGGGATAACAGCTGGATCCTACTGGGATAACAGCTAGATCCTCCTGTCACAACAGCTGGATCCTCCTGGGATAACAGCTGGATCCTCCTGGCACAACAGCTGGATCCTCCTGTCACAACAGCTGGATCCTCCTGGGACAACAGCTGGATCCTCCTGGGATAACAGCTGGATCCTACTGAGATAACAGCTGGATCCTCCTGGGACAACAGCTGGATCCTCCTGGGATAACAGCTGGATCCTTCTGTCCCTCTGTCCCAACAGCTGGATCCTTCTGTCCCAACAGCTGGATCCTCCTGGGCTGGTTCTGGAGGCAGGGAGAGCTGAGGATTCCCCGCCAGGGCAGGACTCAGCCCCTGCTCCTGCAGAGCTGCACAGGAGCCTGCAGCCCAGCTGCACAGGAGCCTGCAGGGCTGTGCCAGCCCCAGAGTGAGAGGGCCCTGGTTTCAGGGCACACGTGGCACACATGGCACAGAACAGACGGGATTGTCTGCAATTGGAGTTCAGCAAGGAGCAGGGTGCAGTCAGCCTGGAATGTCTCAGGATCACAGAACATCTGGCTTGGGAGGGACCCCAAATCCCACTCAGAGCCCCCCAGCCATGGCAGGGACACCTCCCACTGTCCCCAGTGTCCAACCATGGGCACTGCCAGGGATCCAGGGGCAGCCACAGCTGCTCTGGGCACCCTGTGCCAGCCCTGCCCACCCTCACTGGAAATTATTTATTCCTAATACCTAGTCTTAACTCACTCTGTTTCAGTTTGAAGACATTCCTCCTTGTCCTTTACATGCTCTTGTAAAACGTTCAGGAGTTTTGAGGAGAGGTCAGGAAAGAGGAATTATCTGAGACCACAGAGCAGTGGAAATATTTCAAGCGGGTAAAATGGCCAAGAAAAACCACATAAAGGAAGAATTTACCTGCAGAGCAAAATTCCAGCCCAGAAGTGCCATACGTGTAATGATGGTGCAGAGTAACAAAAGTGGATAAAATTGAAAATACACGCTCACTGCACATACATGTGCAGACTCAATATGCTTCTGTGTAATTCCTGCTGCTGGTTTTGTGAATGAAAATGTCTCCAGGACTGTGTCACTGCCAAAGCAGCAAACGTGCCCGTGTCCAGCCCATCCCTCTGCCTTGTCAGCACACGCTGGTGACAGGAGTGCTGGGCTTTGGGGTTTTGCAAACTCAATCTGTTCCCACTGTCTAAACCCAAACGTTTGCTAAGCAAGATACAATTACCAGAACACCTTTTCATAATGCCATGAGTCACAAATTGGAAAATTACTTCAAATAATCATAAATTACGAACGCAGAAATGGAAGAGTTGTGTTATTAACAAGCAGAAATGGCTTTGAAAATGCATCTTGTAAAGGACTGCTTGGGAATACAATTAGATTTAAAATAGTTTGTTATGAAGAAACTGAATCTATTTTTAAACAGAAATGATCAAAATGAGTCACAGATGACTTCACTATTGGAAAAATGCAATCTCTTTTGATCTTGTGAAAGGCACTGAGGTTTGAACACTGATGTAGATGCAGGGGGAAGAGCTCAGAACAGCAGCTGCAGCACAGCTGGGGGGGAAAACTGGCTCTGCAGCCTTCAGCATCCCTTACAAATTCACTTCAGTTCAAACCTCAGTCCAGAATCGTTCCCAAATCCCCCACAGTTCTGAAGAACTCGAGTAGAAGCAGCCACAGTTCTCCAGTGCCTGGGACTGAATTCTCAGCCCTTGTACAGCAGACATAGGCCTGGGCACTGAACTTCTCATCTTTGCTATTTAATGGCAATTCTACAGGAATCAGGTGAACCAGATCTAGGAACAGCCACAGGTGAACAACTGAAGTTCTTTGTCACTTTTCAGATTTCTGCCCCCCTTCCAAAGGTGGCACATTCATTGACTTTTAACAACAACAGAAGGTTCAATCAGCCAAGGGGAGCACTGAGAATTCATTCCAGACCTACATGAAAACACGCCCAAGACAAAGGCTGGGGCAGAATTATCATGGATCAGCCTCCAAACTGACCTCAGATGGCCTCACAGATTTTTGGTTGCTATTGATGGTCCCTGTGCCATAAAAATGGAGAAGGCAGCAGCTCCTCTGAGTCAGGGCTGCCCCTGCCCCTCTGTCCTGGTGTGTCCCTGCATCCAGGTGTTCTGAGCACAGCTGTGCAGTGTGGGACAGGGCAGAGGAGTGGCTGGGAATCAGCTCATGAAACATTTCCAGAAAAAGCTGTCTTGTGAAAACATGAGTCTTTTGTAAGAACACGCTGGATTTTGCCCACGCCTCCCCGTGTGCCAGGCACAATTGCAGGTGCTCTCCCAGGCCCAGGGGCTGCCTGGCAGTGCCCAGTCCCTGCAGGATGTGAGGGGCTGCCTCAGGAGCCTGACAGGCACAGCCTCGGGGTGTGGGTTAGGGCAGATCCTGACTCTGCACCTCCTCCATCCCTGCCAGCTCCTGGGACTGCTGGGAATAACAGGAGGGTGTGAGGGGACACTGAGGCACCCCAGGGTGGGCAGGGATGGGGTGGGATGGGATTGATGGGATGGGATTTCGGGATGGGATGGGATGGGATTTATGGGATGGGATTTATGGGATGGGATTTTGGGATGGGATTTATGGGATGGGATGGGATTTGTGGGATGGGATGGGATGGGATAATGGGATGGGATGGGATTTATGGGATTTATGGGATTTATGGGATTTATGGGATTTATGGGATGGGATTTTGGGATGGGATTTATGGGATGGGATGGGATTTGGGGATGGGATGGGATGGGATGGGATGGGATAATGGGATGGGATGGATGGGATTTATGGGATGGGATGGGATAATGGGATGGGATAATGGGATAGGATAATGGGATAGGATAATGGGATGGATGGGATTTTGGGATGGGATTTTGGGATGGGATGGGCACCTCTGCCCACCCAGGCACGGCAGTGCCCGGCACAGCTCGGGTGCCTGCAGTGTCTCAGCCATCTGTCACCGCCCAAAATGCTGCCGAATTCCTGCAGAGCTCCTGCCCTTTGCTGAGGCTGGGCAGAGCCTCGGGCCCTGCAGGGACACTGAGCCTTTTTCAGAGCTGTCACCCACAGAGCCAGCAGCAATGTGTAAGTGGCACATATGGCAGGAAAGCCCTCATCTCAGAACAGCCTGGGAAACCTGCAATGATCAAAGCATTTCAGTGCAGAAATGCAGAGCTGGGGTCTGGCCAGAAAAGAGCATTGCACAGATCCAGCTTCTCTGCAGGAAGGCAGCAGAGCGTGGCTCATCCTGCTCCAGGGGCACAAAGACACTTCAGCAGTCAGATAAGATTTTTTTTGATTTGTCACTGCTCAGGCAGGGAGAACTAGAACAGAGTTATTCCAGGAGCAGGCTGCTCGTGAGAAGCAGGTTTGCAGTTCTGATGTGCTGCCCTGCCCTGGCTGCTCTGCAAGCCCAGCCTGAGCCACCTCCCTGCTCTCTGTGAGCTCTGGGTCTGTTCAGAGCTCTCCTCCCAAGGGTCCTGCTGGGAACAGCCCCAGGACAGAGGGGCTGGGAGCTGCCTGAGCCAGCCCTGACCACTCAGCCCCAGCCCTCTGCACCCAGCACAGCCCCCGAGGACAGGGACAGATGGGATCGGGGCAGGAATTGTTCCCTGGCTGGGATGGAATTCCCAGATTGGCTGTGGCTGCCCCTGGATCCCTGGCAGTGCCCAGGGCCAGGTTGGACACTGGGGACAGTGGGAGGGGTCCCTGCCATGGCAGAGGTGCTCTAGGTCGGATTTGAGGTCCTTCCCAACCCAAACCAGTCTGGGATTCTGTCATTATAAATAACATAAATAATTTCCCTCCTCTCTCATAAGACATATTTGCAATAAATTAATCCCATTCTTTAGATAAATATCAAAGTATTTTAAGGTCTAACCACAGAATTTAATACTGAGAACCAAAAAAGTCTTTGTCATCTTGAAACCAGAAGTGAGCACTCACCAAGCTCTGTGGGAGCTCATCCATAGGATGCCTTTCCAAAAGCACAAAAGAGCAGCAACTGTAAAAGCAAAGTTCACTGAATTAAATAGAAACACAAGAATATTCTTCCTCCTTAAATAGAAACACAAGAATATTCTTCTTCCTTATTTTTTCCCTGCCTTTGTTTCCTTCAGCAAGAAGGAGTAGGAAAGGCACACAAGACAAATCCAGATTTCCCCATCACTGACATCAGTGCTGGAAAGCAGCACAGCCCAGAGCTTTCCAGCATGGCAATCTCAAGTTTTATGCTCATTTGTTATAAACTGCTCCAATATTTCGTTTTTCATCTTTGCAAATCCTGCTTATCACTTTGAAGGCTGGTACTGACTTTATAAACACATCACTTGCTGTTGTTTACAGCTTTAGCTCTCTGGGTTGCTGAGTGCCTTCCTCCAGCTCAATCTGAGCTAAAGCTGCTCAGCCATTTTTGATAATAAGATTTGAAAGAAATATGCCCTGTTTCCATTTAATTTCATCAACTTCCTGCTTTGAAAAACTCTGGAGTTCCTGTTCTGGGAAGCAGCTTTGCACAGGGCACAAAAGACATTGGTGTCACATGCAAGATAATGGTTTTTGATGTGTCTGAAAACCTGTTAGCATTTAGCCAAACCCCAAACTGCTGTGAGATGTCAGTCTGGGCTCAGCCCAGCTGCTGCTGTCAGCTGTGAATGCTCAGGGCTCGGGGCTGGGGCTGCAGCCCCTCCATCCCAGCTCAGAGCCACAGAACAGGGGCTGAGCACAATCCAGAGGTGTCTGGCCTGATTTCTGCTCCCATCTCACTGCTTCAATCACAGCCCTTGGAGCTGCTTTCCCACCCAGCAGCAGCGCAGCTCCAGTGAAACTCCAGACAAAGGGCTGGTTGTATTTCCTAGCGTGGCAAATTGACTTGTTTACTGTTAAAACTCAACAAAACAAACACTAAGGAAGCTCACTACTTTCAGTCATAATATTTCATTACCTCTAGGAAGGAGAAACAAACATTTTGGCAGCTGTTCAACAGCACATTAACATTTGTGGCAATATTTTAAGACATTTCAATTCAATCAAAGCCTGAAAGCACTGTGCTCACATTCACATTTTGAAGTGGGGAATTCAATGGCTTTTAAGGCAGAAAAAGGAGGGAAAGGATACCCACAGAATTTCCAAATAGCTTGGAATGCAGCTTGTGGACCAACAGGTACTAAGGACAAAATGCAATCCAGGAATGCTCAGGGGGTGTTTCTGTGCAATCCAGGAACGCTCAGGGGGTGTTTCTGTGTTTCTGTGCAATCCAGGAACACTCAGGGGGTGTTTCTGTGTTTCTGTGCAATCCAGGAACACTCAGGGGGTGTTTCTGTGTTTCTGTGGGCATTGCCTGAGGCTGAGCTGGCTGAGGTCAGGCCAAGCACAGCACACGAAGGGACAAAGATCTGACACTGGATTTGAGAGCCCCTCACACGATGGCAAACACACAGCTTACAAACCATGCCACATCCTATCAGTGCTGTCCAATTTAAAAACTGGAGACAAGAGCTGCATTTCAAACCCCTGATATTTCCCAGCTATTTTTGGAGCCATCACCTTGGTTTGCTGCATTTGTCTAATCACGATGATTGGACAAATGATTCACAAACCAGAGATCTGAAAGTGCCTTTAAACACCTTGTTTCAGTCCCAGGATAGAACCCTGGAACAGAAAGGTTTGGGTGGGAAGGGACCCCCAAATCCCCCCCAGAGCCATGGCAGGGACACCTCCCACTGTCCCAGTGTCCAACCCCAGTGTCCAACCTGGCCTTGGGCACTGCCAGGGATCAGGGGCAGCCACAGCAAATCTGGGAATTCCATCCCCACCCTCCCAGGGAGGAATGCCCATGAAGAATTTCTCCAGAGGCACCATCGTGTTGTTTGTGGGTTTTTTGGTTTTTTTTTGGTTTTTTTCTCTTTTACTTTGGATAATGCCTCAGCATCTACTGACCGAGGGCTGCCTCCTTTTCCTGCTCACCATTTCACAGAAATGTTCATTTCAGTACCGCTCCTGCCAACACGCTGCTCTGTGCTGCTCTTTTCTTTCCTTCCAGTAAAAAAAGAGTTTATTTGCTCCAGTTAATTGCCATATATTGGGACTTCTTGTCTTCACTCCTGGAGCAAGAAGCAAGGAGTTGTCCGAGGACATCAACAGCCCTGGTGAGAAGTTTTGGTGGTCATGGCAAGGTGAGAGCAGTGTCACTTCTCAGGGTGACATCATTGTGTGACCCTTCCTCACTGCACGCTCCATCTGCAGGGGGACAGGCAATCAATCCTCCCGGGGTGATAAATTCCTGTCAGCCAGCAGCAGATGGATGGTGACTGTGCCAGAGCTGTCCTCCAGTGTCCCCAGCACAGACAGGCAGTGTGGGGCTGCATCCCCTGCAACACATCCAAACCACCACCCAATGACAACGGCACAAATCTCACCTGACAAAAGCAACAGCTCTTACATTTCTGAAGTGAAAAGAGTCTTGAGAGTCACCCTGCAGTGTCAGTGGAACCTTCCTCTCCATCTGAGCTTCAGCAAACAACATCAGGTGTATCTCCCATTGCCCTGCACCAAAGTCAGCACCAGAAAAGGCATCTCAAAGTCTGAGTGTTGCAGTGAGATTGCAGCCAGGCAAGAGGGGGATAAACCCAACTGCTGCTCGAGTGTCTGCATGGCCAGGGGTCTCACCTGTGGTAACCAACTGCACAGGGAACCTTTAATCCTTTCAGACTGGGGAATCAGCCAAAGCAGATCTGGCAGCTTCCAAAACAAATTGTCAGCAGTTGTTGATGGCACATTTTCTTCCAGATGCCAGTTCTGAGAGAGAAAAACACAAACATGTTTGAAACCCAGAAAGGGGGGCTGGCATTCCTTGGTATGTCAGATGTGAGCACTGCCTCTGTGTTTCTGTGGGAGGAGCAGCTAAAGGGCATTGAGGGACGCGCAACATCAGCTGCACACGGAAGGGATGTATTCAAGGATCTAGTTCTTAAAAAAAAAAAAAAA
>PYHW01010715.1:3585-13696 GCA_013186435.1 Turdus rufiventris
ATATACATGGAAGGCTGTGAGCCTAAAATGCTGTAAACAAATGGCAACTGATTCTCCCTCCCTTCCACACAGGCTGGATGTTGAGAAGATGACTGTCACCACAGCATGTGGCTGCTGTAGGCCACTTAAACTTCTTAAGAAGCAATTCCAACTACCATGCCAAGACCCAGACAACCCTGGAAGGAAGCTCAACACAGAAATAACTGTATTTAGTGGCTGTGTGTGTAACTTCAACAGTTGCACACAGTAGCCAGACCTGATGGCTGCAGATACCATTTTTTGTAATTAAACCCTGATCACAAGTTAATCCTTCCACAGCTCTTGTACTGATTACACAGCACAGCCTTGCTGTCAGGCTGCCTGGACTACCAGTGGAGTTACCAGATAAATTATTCCTGATCAGGAACAGGGTGGCGAGCAGAGGAGGAAAGAAAGACCAGGCACAGAAATAAAGAACAGACTCGAGGTGGGGATCAGGACGGAAGACAATAAACTGTTTGGCCTTGCTTGGGGTGATTTATTTAACGGGAGGCTAAAACCTGGCCCATTACTGGGGAGTAACCAAACTTCAATGTTCAAATAAAGCAGAAGGAACTGAATTTGCCACCTTCTTTCTCCTTATTTGACCGATTATTTTAACTGAAATATAGTCCATCAGATTCACTAAGTCAACTTGGACCTGTGGAAGAGTCCACTACTTCAGTGGGAGAAGGGAAGTGACCTGTTCCTTGCCTTTGAAGGTGGACAGAGCATGTGTGCTCATCATCTACAGAGGACAGGGTTGGAAAGCAAGGTGCTACATGACCCAAAGTGTGTGGTGAGGTTTCCACAAGCACCCTTAGTGTGGTGGGACATTTCTAGGAACATAAGTCACACACATGGAACAGCTGTGGGATGAAGCAAGAAACTGAGGGATTTTTCTGCAAGAAATTAAAGCCCACAGTCATCGAACAGGATTAAAGTGGTTCACTCACAAGCAATTTCTACTTGCTGCCATTGTAGACCATTTTTACTTTTTTTCCAAGTAATTTAAGAAAAAGCTGTATGATTGCAGAAAAGGTCAGAGTACCTTTTCTCCCCTTTTAGCAAGTTAAGAGAAGAATCTGAAGCATACATTTAAAGCTTAAATGAGGTTATTTAGCAGTTTAGATGACTATTCTTCCACAGTGCCATCAACCCTGTATGCAATACAGGTGCTGCTTAGCCTCAAACCTACCCCACTACTCGAGCAGTTTACTGCAGCAACTACTGCTCATGTACTTACTGTTGTTAAACACGCTAAGGAGAAAGATTTTACATCTGGGGCTTTTAAAAAATGTAGTACTTTTAACTTGTAACCGAACAAGAACAAAATCAAACACACACTGGGGGAGCAGAAACCTGCAGACGAGGTAAGACTCCAGTGAACAAACCCACCAGTACTTCTCATAAAAGAATCACAGGAATTGTGTTCCACAACAACTGTTCCATGAGAATATTTTTACACCTTCATGCCCCCAGACAAAAAAAGGACAGTTTCATCACTGTTCTAATCATTTATTTAATCTTAATATGTTCTTCTGATGAATATAGTCTAATATATAGTCTTCTATATGAAAATTCTCCACTTAATTTGACAGAACTTTGTTTTATACAAATAAGACAATCACCATAAATGTTACATACTGGAGTGTAGGTCAAGAATGAACATATGCTACCTGTTTTGCTATTCAGTTATTTTCACATGTCAATGCCTGAAAATACTGCACTTAAAAACAATAACACTGTTTACTGCAGAAATTACTTTGTCTGCTTGACAGGATACATCACTGGTAAGTTAACCATCATTCACAAAAAAAAAAAAAAAATCAAGTATTTGTCTTTAATTTGTTCACTTTTCTGCTCATGGCTTCATTGAGCTGACATTTAATACAAAGAGTGAACAGTCATAAGCTTAACACAGTCACCACTGAAAAGACACTTTCCCTTACCCCCCCCTCCTTCCCACATTTTAATGCACATTTTAGCACAGCTTGAACCAAAGCAAAGTGAAATAAAGTAGTGCAGTGTCTCAAGGTGTCCTTTAATGAGGGCACAGAACGTTTTTTCAGGGGGACAGATATACAACAGGATTTGGAAAATACAAAAGAGAACCTCCTCTTCTTGTCTTTGCTCAGACTACCTTTAGTTCAGCACATCAGATTTTAACAGAGCAGCCAAGAGCATGGTTAACATAACAGGACTAATAATGCGACACAGAACATCGAGGCCAAAACAAAAGGTATTCCATCAGTATTCGCCAACAGCCCAACCTGACTGCAGGAACTGCTCACCAGGATTTTCAGTGACAATATTTATGATTAAAGAACCTTAAGTAAGAAGAATTTGAAAGCCCTTAAAGGGGTCAATTGTTCAAGAGAACTTTTGCGGTAAGATCAGGCCTTTAGCCAGTTTTCAGCCTTAGTATCCAGTTAACATTGCTGGAAAAACAAAACATATCCCCCAAAATCCACACATCACAGCCAAACCTTTGTTCCTCATTTTTCACTTTTACTCAAGTACGATCAGGGAGCCTTCAGCCAAACCAAGTGATATCCTCCCAGTTCCATCATTTAAGCTCAAAGCACTGAAGTCAAAAAGCAAGGCACACTCAATCATGGAGAACCCTGTCCCCTGCTGAGCACAGGGCAGCATGACAGCAGCCTCATTTAATTGTATTTTCAGTGTCACTGTGATGACTCAACACCTTCATTTCCTGGGCACACTTGTCTGTATGTGTTGTGCAGGTTTCCTTTCAATGACCATGAGGAAATCTTGACCTGAGGTTCCCTTCTCCTGTCAGCTGGAGCTGATTTTGTTCACCATGATCTGTAGCTCTTGCTGACACCAGCCCAGGTTTCTAACTGGGCCACCTCACCTGCTTTGGTTTAGCAGCCTCTGTTGCACCTCAAGGCTTGAGGAATGTGAGCCAAAATTTCAGTCCACTGACTTCTGCAGAGAGGCTGCAAAGAGTCTGATGTTAAACAAGGTACAAAGACTTTGGCTGTAAAAACCACTAGAAAAGCTGAACATTTTGGGGTTTTCTACTTTCAGTTTCAACAGAAGTTTTCTACACTATGTTGGACATTTTTACCACTGACAGAAAGGAAACTGCTTAGATATCAGTTATTCAGCCTCTTGAGTGTGAACATTAATGTACACCGGGGAAGAGATATTGATTAAAAAATTACATTTTCACCTAAGAGTGCATGTCTTACAGCCCTTCAAAGGCCCATTTCTTCCCACTTCTTTTATACAATACTAGTTTATGCAGTTAATTGTATCACATCATTAGGACTATTACTTGTGAAGTCTGATGGCAAACAGAAAAAACATAGAATATGTAACTTCACGGAGAAACAATGAGCAAGTATATACTCATTCACCCCCTACCAGAGAAGCTCACCTCAGTATTGGAGATAAGCAGAAGGATTAAGAGTAGCTTTTGTGCTCAATCCAAAGATCAGAAAAGATTAAGATGTAAAATATTACAAGATCAATACTTTTAAGACTCTGGTCCTGTGGCATTTTTCAGATACAAAGATTGGCGACACAACATAAATGTTCACTTTAATCAGATTCAAACACACCTTCAAATCTGCCCTTCCACCCAGCAGACAACTTGTGGCAATGTTCAACTTTACAAAGTTTTGACTCTACATTAACATGGGAATTAACCTTCCCGAGCAGCAGTACATTGGTTTCTTTCAGCTTAGAGCAGAGGAAGTATCTCTCAAAGGTACTGAAGCAGAAGGTTTTGAGCTATTTTCAGCTGAAATCCTTGATTGCCACAACTAAAACAATTTCCCTTCAACAAGTTTAAAAGCCTGACCTCTGCAAAAAAAAAAAAAAAAAAAAAAAAAAAAGGAGCAAAAGACAGCCTTCCCACCCTTTGTGTAACACACTAAAAGCCATTTCTAATGGAAAAAGTCACTTCCCTGTACTGTACATTTTATTATCTTAATTTCAAACAAGGGTCAAGTCTTATTAAGGCAGGGAGCTGGTATCGGTTAACATTGCAGTACTCAGACAGTGATGTACAAGACATTTATTTGCAGTATGATGACAGTGATATAAGTGGAAAAACCAAAACTGACGTGGTTAATATTAAAACTGTTCTGACAGCAATTCACATAATCTCTGAGATACAGCTTCTTTACTTGTTCGTAGTGTGAGCCTATACATCTGAAAAAGAACATAAAATAATACTTTTTAAATGGTTTGGCATTAAAGGAATGCACAGTCAACAGTGAAAACTAACAGTTACCTCTTACTTGCTTTGTAAGCTTCGGTAGGAAGAAACCTCAAAACGCTCAGAGGCAGTGAGCCACCGAGCAACACTGCTTTTTCAAAGCACTGGCTGAACCAACCCTATTCTTCAAACCCTTGTTGAGAATTACTGTTACTCAAGTAATTTTTGGCTTTAACAGATATCTGTTAAGAGGAGCAAATGCTGTGGAAAAACCTGAAGACCCTGTACAATCACTTCTTCAGGGAACAGAAGATGCAACCACCCAAACCTTATTTTTAATCCTTAGTTAATTTTGGTAACACCTCTGACTAAAAAATTTTAGTAAAAACACTCTTAACATTGTACTCGCTTATGCTTTCTCTTTTAGCCAATTACTCTTTTACTAATTTAAAATAGCGAAAGGAAGCAGGTTTAATCTGGCCCAAAGTGCACAAGACAGTCTGGAATATTACAATGATCTCTTCCAAGAGGAAAGAAGTGCTCTGAAGAAGCAGCTTACCCAGCTGGGCCAGGACCAGCTGCTACAATTTAATTTCTTGTTGGAGTCTGCAGTCATAAGCAGCTATTGCAATAGTGATTTTTAGGAGTTTCAGATATCTATTTAGTGCAAATGAGAACTTGTGGTGTCTAAGCTGGGGATAGTTACACAGATACCTGTGCCTGGAGGTTGGGTTCAAGGCGCAGCAAGCATCCAATCTGAGTGGTTTTTGTGTGTATGATACCAGCACCAACAAAGTTAGCAGGATTGGGATCTACCTCCTCAAGCAGGGCTGACCCAAATCCAATTATCTGTGAAAGAAACCCAGAAGATTTACTTGTGGGGAGAGGAGGACACAAATACCAAGTATACCTAAACAGTCACCATCAAATACCAAAACAAGGAGGAAACTAATTTTGAAGTCTTCAAGATAAATTCATTACTACAAATTTTTGAAGGCTGCTGCTGATAAATGAGCTCTTCTGTACTGAACAATGGGATATCCCATACTGTAAGATGTCCTGGCTCAGCATATAAGGCTGGGAAAAGAAAGAATGGGAGGTGTGTTGTTTTGCATTCCCAAGTAACTGTTAGACCTGATGGAGCCTTGCTGCCTTGGGGATGGCCAAACACCTCCCTGCCAGAGGGAAGCACTGAAATAATTCTTTGCTTTGCTTGTGTGCATGGCTTTTCTTTTACCTACTGAACTCTCTTTACTTCAACCTACAGGTTTTCTCACTTTTACCCTTCTTAATCTATGTCCCACCCCACTGGGGGAGAGTGAGCAAATGGCTGTGTGGTGCTTAGTTGCCAGCTGGGGTTAAAACATGACCTGCCACTGCCCTGTATATGATGAATTAAAAATATCACACCACCACCCACCTTTGCTTTCGTGATCTCTGCATCCATTGGGTGCTTTGCTTTAAAGATATTCTGTACTTCCTGTTTTGGACTGCAAGACAAGGCAAGATAAATGCATTAGGAACAGCATTTCCAATAGTAATTAATTCTTCTGGAGAGCTCATGGCTTACAGGATTGAGTATGGGATGAGGCCCTGCACCAGCTACATTCATTCACAAGATACCTTTCTTTTCCCTTGCCTACCACAAGGTCCCAAGTGCAAAGTCTTACTTGCTCAGCTGCTTCCAACGCTGGAAAAAGTCTTGAGAAGACATCTCTGTTGGCTGGAAAAATTTATTCAGAGTGATGGGTAATTTTACCGAAAGATTTTGAAATGTTCCGCCATACCTGCAGATGGAATAAAAAAAACCACAGTGCATGTGCCTCAGCAGAAATCAACCAAGTAATTGAGGAACTGTTTATGATTAAAATCCATCAACTGCACATGACATTTCTAATATACAGTTTCAATCTACTGTCATATAAATTTATTTTCTTTTCTTAGATGGCACATGAATTGTCAGAACTGCTGATAAGGTTCTCTCAGTTTTGGCATAGCTTTATCCTTCTAGATAGCACCCTAACGGGCAAAAATATATCCCTGTGAAAACATACCAATAAAAACCAGTTTAGACCAGAATAAAAGCATGTAGCCCAGAACTGAGGATTTTATAAAGCTGAGCTGACATTGAGTGGACAGAACAAGATTCTATTTCTGGTTTCATACACTTCAGGCCAAGTTATTTGCAGAAATGTTCTTGGTTTCCAGAAGGGAGAAGTTACTGCGTATATTCCTGTCAAGATTTCTTAAGCAAACAGGAAGATGCTGTTTTATATAGATAGCAGAGACAGAAATCACGGAGACATTTTATCAGTAGCTGCTTCTTTACTGTTTGGTTTGGCTGGGGTTTTAAACCACATTGTTCTAAGTGGATTCTCCCTAGCATCTTAAAGCTTAATTAGATCAAATTTTCAAGTTGTCTACCCAAGACAGCTTTGTGTGTCCATATTTTGCATTTCACTCACAGGGCCATGCCAAATTTAACATCTTTCATCTAATTAATTCACTAACATTTGAATCCTTTGTTTTACCTGAACTGAATGTTCAGGATTGGAGCTTCCATGAAGTCTGACACACATTCGATGTTCACAACCTGCTGAACCTGTGCACCTCCATCCACTGTGGGGTCAACAGGTTTTGTCTGAAGATTCAGGCGTAGAAAAGTCGTTAAGGAAACAGATCAATGAACTGGCAAGTTAAAAAATGCAAATCTTCCAATAAGCCCTATGACGAATTAGCATTGTGTTTTTATTCTTTGTCTGTGTGCTGCTAAACATTTAAAGCTGTTTCTATACAAGAAAAGAGTTTGTGGTGGGTTATTGCTTATTGGGGTTTTTTCATATTGACACATCTACAAGCAAAAACTCTGAAAATTCTTGGTTAATTGGATAGTCTTAAAGAAAGATGCCTTTAAAAAGGTGTGAAGGCACAGAGACTTCACAATAAAAGTCACAGGACTATTCTGAACATGACAGAGATGCCTTGAGTCAAACAAGTCTGATTACTTAATCTCCTAGAAATGCTAAATTTGCAATATCAAGCATTGAGGACCAGCCATTAATGAAGAGCTTATTTTAAAGTACCATCATCTTGGCATACATGTATTCCATCTCCCTGTCAAGTTTTAGGTCATCTGCTAATGCAGTACTCAAAGGACACATTTCTACCTCTGCTACTTCATGTCAGTGGTGACCAGTACATATTTATTCAGCTTAATTCTGAAGTAAAATTTGTGTTTATAACCAGGGCTTTAAGGACAGAATCTGTCATCCCTGCTCAAGACTTTTCTTTCTACAGAACTTTACAGAGCTATCAGCAAGTTTCTCATTTCTTCATGTTCAAGGACACTGTGCCTTGATCCAACAGATTTATTATATTGTGCAGCAATAAACCACAAAAACCTAATAAGGACAGACACGTGCTACTACATTTAAGGATATTTGACTGAAGGTCATCTGAGCAGATTACTGTTGGAGTAAAATTCAAGAACTGTGTTGATGTCTTATTACCATAGAATATGAACATACGTCCTGGAAAGACAAGAACGAGACATCAGAATTTTTAAGTTACATAATCACATTGAACTACTCGTGCTTCAATCCCTAACACACTGTCCTTCTACCTTTCTTTGAAACCACTTTTAAGAACAAAATACAGTTTACATGCTTTATCCCACCAAGACATTCACAGTCCAAAATGCAGTGACTTAACCAAGCCATTAGATCTCTCCTGATCATCAGTGGAAGTCTTTCAATTGCTGGAGAGTTTTGTTACAATGCTACTATGCCATCAAGAGTTTTACAGAAAGAGAGAAGCAAGCAATTCTATGGCTAGCCTGTGTTCAAATTCCATCTCTTTCCTAGATGGTTCCAGTATCTTGTGCATTCAATCTGATCTGAAATGCATTGTGTCTCATATTATTACAATAAGATATACTGCAAAATGTAAATTTTGACCAGAATGGTCCTTTATAAACCTGGCTCCACCAGCCACACAATCAGGCAGCAAGAGCTGCCTATTTCACATCAGCTACCAAAAAAATAAAAAAATTTAAGCAAGCAGGAGCCCACACAAAAGCCAGGGATGCACAACAGTGGGAGTTTAAAACAGCTTAGGCCTACAATGCTATTTCCCTCTTCAACAGCTGGAAGGTGAGTGCTATGTGGAATATCATGCTGGCACTGTGATTGATAATGCAGACAGCCAACCACAGTACAACAGCTCTTACCGAGGTTCTGTCGAAATTCAGACTTCAAGCCAATTTGTAGCAACTGATTTTCAAATAAGACTCCATTATTTTTACACACAAACCTAGGGGAAGAGAGGGAAAACATGTTTTAAATTGAGCCACATTAAACAACATTTAGAACCACAAAATTCAGGGTTTACACAGAGGATGAAGATTGCGGTTAACCTAGAGTGCATCAATCTGTGAGAAAGGCCTTTGCAGAAAACTGCAGTTAGAAAAGACAGTTTTACAATCACAACCACCACTTGTAGGACACTAAAAGAACTGACATTTTTATTTGATAGCATGTCTGAGAAACTATGAAGGAAACCACAATATGCTATATACACACACACTGTCTAATAAAGGACCAGGCAACAGATTAAGATTTTTCTTATAAGTCTTGAGAACCTCTGAAACTCATTAGGTTGGTGCAGAATTGAAAAGTTTGAAGCTTTGACTGTTTAAACCTGAAAGAAAAAAGCCCTCCTTGTTTTATCATTTCTGTATCACCTAAGCCAACTGAGAGATGTACTTTTTCCACTTTGAGAGAGGAAGCCCATTCTCCAGTGATCTCTGTCCTTTCTATCACTTAAAAGTAGAAGAGGTGGTCAGCAAACATCTGCCTTTTTCATACAAGGCACTTAAAACACACTCCCAAGTATCAGTACTTTTGACAAGTACTCTTGAATTTTATTTCCAAACTGTTGCAAAAACATAACATACAACTGGCATTGCCTCATTTTAGAGCAGTGTGTGATAGCACTGACTTGTAAAGGCAATTCTAACCTGTGTATTCATGAGCCTGTCACAAAATCCACAGCATCCTCAGAGGTGTTCTAGTCACAAGTCTGACAGTACATGTTTCTCTAGTTTTGCTGGTATTAAGTTAATGAACAATATAGTTTTGCTTTATAACTATATTCTGGAAATTGCCCAGCCTTGCAAGGTTTTAGTATTGCTTACTTGTGAAAAAGCTCATCAGCATCATGCACAGTATCAGCTGGTTCCTCAGAAACTACCTCAGATGAAGCCAGGTCAGGGCTAGTTCAGGCAGCACAAAGGAAGAAAGGCAGTAGCGACAGAGACAGCAGGAGTTAGTAAAGACAGCTTAGAGCTTAGTTACTTCTTTTACCTCCTTCCTCAAAAACGGCACTGCTGAGCTTAACGCATGAGAAATTGATTAGCTGCCCTAGCTCAGAACCCTAGAAAGGTTTTAGGCATTAGGCAATGTTTTCCCCCACTTCTCTCCCCCATCCCACCCCAACTGTTAGAAAGCAGCAATCCCTCATGAAGACAGCTGAAGGTGTTCAGTAAATGTAAACCTCTTACAGAACCAAGTCCTTTTAGGTGTTTAACTGTGACAGCAAAAGTGTTTAAGCTCCAAGTCAAAAACGTAGCTGCATTATTAACTACTACAAAGGTGTGCTTAAAAGCAGAAGTCTCATCAGCCTTAGGGACCCTTCTAATTACAGATGCACAATCAGTTCCTAAAAACACACAAGTATTAAGCAGAGGCAAGAATACACAGGCACACAGAGAATGACTTACCCAAGCAACAGAATAGAAACAAAAGTGACAATAGCATTAAAAAAAAGAGGCAGGAAACTGTAAAAAGCAACTTCTCAGTATCATTAGAGAAGCATTTCATCATCTACAGACAAACCAAGGAG
>PYHW01010715.1:13746-68062 GCA_013186435.1 Turdus rufiventris
AAAAAAAAGCATGAAGAAGCTTGTGTAGCTTCCTAAAGTCCTGGTTTTGTGTTGTATGATCAAGTATCACTTCTGACCTTCCAGCAGAAACACAGGATCAAGTATTAATCACTGCAAACCCAAAACAAATACATTGCCTGGCATAAAATTTTGATGAAAGTCAATGATCCAGGCAGATCAGTTTCCCTAATTATGTCTTTTATATTAAGATACATTAAAAATTTGATGTGCCAACATTCAAAATTTGGTCCTTGACCAAAGTAATACATTCTTGTCTAGTAAGACAACTGATTTTAAAGATGTTCTGTGATTTTATGCCAAAAATTCCCAAAAATTTAGCCAAATAACATCTGAGAGTAGCCACAGGGGCTTTTAATACTAATGGCGTTAATAACATATCGTACCTACACTACACTTGCTAGTATAATTGTAGAATCATATCCCCTTTAAAAAAAAAAGAAAACCACTTATTCTTTATCCCCCTTTTCAGACTCCTTTGTCAGACAGTAGCAGAACAACTGAAGTGTAGCATTAAAATCTGGGAAACAGTATCTCTGGATACAATCCATCTCACTGTTTCAGTAGCAGTTTGCCATAAGCAGAGAGACAAGAATACTTTATGAAAAGTAAGAATAAATGTATTCATATCAAGACTAATAACCCCCACTTCAAGATGTATGGAGATGCACAAGCAGCTTAATTTAACAAAGAAGCAAAACCAGCACAAAAACCAGACACAATCGTGTAGCAAATATCCTCAGGTTGAGTACTACAGACTCAGTTTTTCCATTAGAAGAGACATTCAGTAAAGACAGCACATCCAACAGAGTGTCCAAAAACACCTCTCTTGCTGCAAAACCACCACCCAGGAATGCACTCAATATGCTGGAACAAAACCAAAAGTTATGTGTGTTTTCCCTTCAATCCTGTTTTAACAGACAAATTCTCCTTCAAATTCCTTTCAGGGTGACTCAATTACCTCGCAAAGTTGTCATCAGAACCAGGAGCAAGAGGTGCAACTGCAGAAGCTGAATCTGAAAATACATCCACGAGCAGGCTACCACTAGAGGAAGGTGGGGGAGCTGAATTGGTGACAGGGGCAGCACCCAGACCCAGCAGATCCGCCGATGGAGAAGGAGTAGACTAAGGAAGACAAGACACTTTGGTGTTACACTGCAACGAAACTGCAACACAGCTGTCTTGCTTGCATAGACAACTAAGCTATAGCAAAAGGTGCCTCTCCCCATCCCAATCAAGGCTTGAATGGCTGTAAAAGGGTTCACAAATGCAGCAGTTACCACGCTGAATTTCAACTTAAGGCCATTTACAGATGTGGTTTTTCTTTTTTTCCTTTGAAGCGAGTTATGTCCATCTAACCATTACATAAAAACAAAACCTAAATTAATCTGTCTAAAATCTGGTTCTGCAGAAGAAAGATGACAAAAAATGACAGCTTCCTCCCCCTCCCCGCCATTTCCCCATCAGTTTCAAGGGAAAGCAAAATTCACATGTTGCTTTTCTTTCATGAAGAATCCATCAAGAAAGCAAGTGGCTTTTACACAAACCAAAATCACATGTCATCACAGCATCTTTAAAATTGACTACCAGTTTAATCCTGGGTTTCTGAAGCCTAGTAAATCTTAGAAAGAAGGTAAACCCAACCAGCAACAAAAGCAGAGCCTGTAGCCAGTTCAAGCTGCAAACACTAGAGGAAGAGACAAGATGTTCAAACTATTTTTTCCTCAAATAGAACAAATCAAGCAGCCAGGACACAGAATCATGCAACAGTCTGCATATATGTGCCCAAGTCGCATGCAAGAACAAAGCATAGATTGTTAATCAAAATGGTCATGTATTAGACATCAGCAGCTTCCACTATGCCAGATATTCTGAGGATGAGTCATGAGATGCGTTTGGATGAATCTGAAATCTTGATTTTGTAAGCCAACTCCAAGTTATCGTATACTCCATACAGTATAATGAAAAATTCCCTGGCAAAAGACTTTAAGAAGCCAATCATTAGGAGCTACTAAAACAAAGGTTGGACCTCAAATTTCTAACATTTTTGGAATCTAAACCAGATAAAGCCCCTGGTGAAGGTAACACTGTGCAGTCTGTTACACGGCTGCAACCCACAAAGTGAAGCTTGTAAAGCATAATGCAGTATTATCTGCCAGTCATCTCAATTTGGTATTCAAAAAAATTTTGCAACTTTTCTGCTAGAAGGAGATTTCTCTCCAGTCAAAACTGTTGCACTTGGAGTAGCTACTCTTACATACTGCAGTGACTAAGTAGTAAATTATTATGCTTTGACAAACTGAGCGTGCTATAGTATTTCCTTTTCGAAATAATCTTCTACAGCATCTTAAATCTAATTACAAGTTATTCTAGGCATTAAAACCAGAAAGAAGTATTACTTTATGGAAAAAATTGATCCCACTAGCTTTAACTGACAATAAAATGAGAAGTTCCAGCTCAAAAAAACCTATGGACTTGCCTGGCATAACTGAATTCAAATAGTACTGTCAAATAAAAAGTAACAACTTTACACTGATTTAAGGACATCCCAGTGAAGGTAAGTGGTGCCCACTTCTATTAAAAATAATAACCCAAACCAAGATGCAAAATAACATGTTAAATAAAGCAGAAAAAACAGATGGTACTCTGAAATTCAAGTTAACTCCTTTTAAATATATTAATTTTATAATCTCACCCTCAGTGCAATTTCAGCAACAAGGACATTCACATTTCTGAACAGCAATATTTTTCAAATAACAATGTAAAAGGGATTTTTTTAGGCTACAGACTGTTTGTCTTACATAAGATTTCCAAAGGAAAATTGCATCCAAGCTGCAGTGAGGGGAGAGCAATTGTACGTCCCCTGCTTTATAGCAAACATCCACAGCCTTAAGTTTGAGATGAGAGGTTTTAAATCCCCAAAAAGCCACTTTAGGAAACTAGTCTTTTTTCACTTGCACACCATCTAAATTAGTGAAATAACAGCTTTTAAACTCACAACAGCACTGGCATTGACAGAGGCAGGTTCAGCACTTCCATTCATATCAGAGCTTCTCTCCTTTTTGATCTCTTCCAGGTCAGTAACTGTGCCTGGACCTTTTTTCTTCTTCAGTTTAGCCAAAATAGAAGATTCCCTCTCTGGAAAAGGAGGCATTTCTTCCAGCACTGTAGCCTTACCATAGGAAAAAAATGTATTAGTCAAATTACAGAGAAAAAGCCAAACCAGTTTCTGAGTCTTTGAAGAGAAACACCCTTATAGATTGCATAAAGCAAAAGCAGAAGTAGTTACCCACACAGAAAATTATTATGCAGTTTATTGTAGCGAGGGATTGATCACTTTTTTAAAAGAAAAAGTTCTTCAAAACTTTCTGAAGTCCTTCCAAAGCACTTGGTTAAGAAAACAGGAGCATGTCACTTCTCTGAAATGGTGATATTAAATAAAAAAATTTAAATCATTAGATCATAGTAGACCTAAGGGTCCTTAAGTCAGGCAGACCTAGACTTAAACCACAGAGAAGACTCAAGCATTTATTAGATGTCAAAACCAAATGTACAATGCTCCTCTCAGACTTGAGAGCACCAGGTTCAATCACTGAAATTCAAGAGACAAAAAAATTACACTTTTCCTGCCCACCATCAAGTAAGTCCTCAAAAGAAAGCCCCAGCCTTTTGGTATCTAAATCCTCTAGGGCCCTGTATTGTGCCAGCTTTCCCTGGCTTCTCTGCTCCAGATTAACTTGTCTTAATGGTCATATATCCCACTACAGCAATAGCAACTTGGAATTTAGCTCTAAATTAAAGATGACTACAGCAGAATTAAGGAAACTAAAGGAACCAGGCATCCACAACATAATTCTCAATCCTGCACTGAGATTTCTGAGCAATCAGGTAAGGTTTAGTTCAGTTTAACTTGCTGACAGCAGAGTACTGCATAACAAATGAAATAAACCTTGATACTTACCAATATATCAGTACTAGCAATAGTACTGAGCCTCAAGTACTCAACAGCTCTCTGCTGCAGCTCAACATCAGCATTCTTCAGCTGACTGTCACTGCGCAGCACATCTTGAATTGTAGTTTTGATTTCTGGAAACAGGTTCACAAACTTGATGTAGGTAGACAGAAGCAGAGCTCGAGTAGGAACACTACACAGATGAAACTTGGAATGTAGCAAGTTGAACTGGATGAGGGGACTTAAAAGAGGGAAAAAATAATTCGTTCAGTATGTATGATAATCCTTATTATTGCATTATTAGCAAGAGCTGAATGATTTGTTAACTAGCCTTTACAAATGCTAGGAATTAAATTATTTACAGAAAGCATTACTATTTCAATTCAATATTTTAGAAGGTGGTTTACCTTGATCTTGGATCACCTGCTATCAGATTTCCAAATTCTCCCAAGATGTAGCCACCTACTTTTACAAGATTCTCATGACATGCTGGAGCTTGAAGGGCCTGTAACACATTAATAATCATTCATACACAATGTAAAAAAACCCATCTTTTCTGTCACTTCCATTCCCAGTTTTCTCACCTACTTTCCTGCAAGAGCAGACCACGGATCTAGGCACTACAAAGCATTTATGAGAAAAACTGATGGGGTGGTAAGATTTCACAGAAGACTCTGAGTATTACTTGATTAAGAGCACTCTTAGGCCCATCCAGCAGCACTGAGACTTTTGATGACAGACAGATCTCCTTAATTTTCCCCTGTGACATCATGTGGTGCTTCCTTAATTCTTATTTTGAAAGGGAATTGAAAACAGTTACTCTCACCTCAAAAACAGTCTTTGCTGCATATCCTTGTACATCATCCCTGTTGATGACAATCTGAATAACTCGGTACCACACTTCTTCACTGACATAGTCACCAGCAATGCGAATCAGATTCAGGATTGTATCCACATACCAGGTGTAATCCACTGCATACTTCTCAGCTAGAATGGCAACCTTCAGAACCTGAGCAAACAAAAGAGAACACAGAAGGTTGGCTAGTTCTGACTATGAGCTGTTTATACCTGGTGATGCCCCACACTGGCCCAGAAGCCTCAGTTTCAGACACATGAGCATGTTCACTTGTTCCCACAGCCAATATGAAAGGTAAACATTGAAATGCTGTGCCAGAATACAGCAGTTGCCAGGCACATACTGCTTTCCCCATAATGCATTCAAATATGTTGCATCTTTGTGGCTTTCCAACTGTGTACCTAAGTGATCAAGAGCAATTTATTGAACATTTTTTGTTTGCTATAAAAACACCATCTAAACTACCACTGAGACAGGATCAAATAGGGAATTGGAAACATCTCAAAAAAAGGCAAAAGGAAACTCAAGATAGCAGAGGCAAACAGAGTCACCAAAACATAGCTGACTTTTTCAGATCATTCTCAGATTCCTGCATCCTCAAGCAAACAATCAGCTTCAAGGGAGACCCCACACAGCTTATTATCAGTTGCATTTATTACTCTTAAAAGAACAGGTCAATATAAGGGAACAGAATGAAATTCTCACTATCTGCCAAGTCAGGGGACATTGCCAACAGCAATCAGACAGCACAAGACATAAATCAACTAAAATGGTATTCCACATTCACTTCTCCAACCAAGGGAGTTCAACAACTAACTAAGCTAAACAGCTATTGTAAGAACAACTTTAGTTTACCATCCTAAAAAGGTTGAGTATTTCAACTTTTATCCTACTGGTAGGAAAAAAGAGATAAGTACCAGGCCTCTTAGCTGATTATAAGGTATTGGTTTTGGGAACCCTTAGACCGAACATTCTCAGAGCATACAAAGCTCTACCTAAAAATAAGCCTTTACCACTAATTTTTGAAGCGATTGGACAATGACTGGAGTAGGACCTAACCCTCAGATGTAGAGAATGTATTGGGGGTCACATATAAAATTCACTTCGCTTTCTATATTCACTGTCCCAAGACCAAGATCAGCTTTTAAAATTCTTAAGTTTCCAAGGATCCCCCCTGCCCCCTGGATTAATTTAACCTAAATTCTTCACTATTAGACTACAAATTTATGAGTTTTTTGCTTGTTTTAATAATTTTGTCTGGGTTTTTTTTAAGCCACCATGAAAAGCAATCTCTATCACACACTATGCAGCAACCCAATCAAATTATATTTATAGTACCAAAACCAGCTATGAAACAAATATTACAGAAAACACCAATAGCTTACAATTTCTTCTCTAATGGAATAATCAGCAGTCTCCAGGTAATTGAGCATTTCAGCCACAATCTGCTGGGCATTGCTTCGGTCACACATTGCATACAGGAGATCTACAGCTCTTTGTCGTACACTTACATCTCTTTCAGTCTGCAAAAAGACAGAGTCAAAGCTCAATATGATTTCATCTTTGTTTGGAAAGTACATGCAACTTAAGAGATGAAAGTTAGTATAATACACAGTCAAATTTAAAACAAATGAATTTGCATAATTTTTCAAATGCAGAATAAACTCTTTATATAAGATATAAGCTCATATATATCTATATATGAAGATATAACTCTTTATATAAGCTGTGAGTATCTTATGCTATTTCTCACTTTCAGTCATCTAGGAAGAGGTCAGTGGAAACTCCTGCTTCTAAGTACTAATCACAAAAATTCTAATCATCAGGCTTTGTTTCTGTAGCATACTTATTCAAATCTGTGCAGGTGCTGAAAGAATGGAGGAGTTTGTACAGAACACTTCAGTATTACACAGAGAAGGGCGAGTTAATCTGTGCTCCACTATGCACTGAGTAACTGCTACCAGAGGCCATAAATGCACCAGTAACTGGCTGAAACTGTTCAATTGTTACCAGGCCAATGAGCATTCAGCTACCTGCAGGTTCAGTGTCTGGCATGCCTTGTAACAACTTAAGTTCAGCTAGAACAAATACATACTTTGAACTTAGACAAATGTGTAGCACAAACCTGGAAGAAAGCAAAGCATTTAAACATCCAAGTGTGCAAGTAAATTTACATGCATATCATTCTTACTCTTTGGACTTCTGCTTTGTCACAAACATTGCATGGGAACGTGTCTTTCTGGTTTCTAGTCTACAATTCTGCAGTGCAAGCTGATCTGCTCTACTACTCCCCATAAACTACTACAGTGAAGGAACAGTGTCCAATACCAGCAAGACAGTAATAAAACTGTCTTGCCAGCATTCTCAGTTTTGAAATTCCACATTTTAAAATAATTATTCATCTTCAGCCCACACTTGAGCAGATAGCAGTGTTGCAAGGAACAGAGCTACAGGTATCAGATTTACTAGCAAGGTGCAGAAATCAACAAGAGCTGACCTCTAATTGCCAGCACAGCAAGATTTTGATGGATTGAGGTAAAAAAACCAAAGCAGACTTCAAAGAATAACTCATTTGGTCTCTAAGTATTATTAACTTAATTGGGGACAGGGAGCTTGGGGTAGTGGGGGAGAGGGCATTGAGGCAGGGGAGAAGACAACACTCAAAAACAGACCACACACTTCAATATTTACCTTCAATGCATTGATAACTGTTTCTATGTGTGTTTTCACAGCCTCATGTGAGAATTCAGAGCTGGCAAGCGTGCACATGCTTTCCAGTGCTAGGTAACGCAAATTAGTTTCTCGGTGCTGCAAGAACTGACCTAGCTGGTTACAGGCACGGACTAGTAGGTTTGGCTCACTGCACAGAACAGGAGAGAAAGTGAAAGGGTTAAAAGCAACAGGTTTGAGAACACTCCTTCCAGAATACTGTTTCTGCAGTGGAAATTTCTTAAAATGCCTTAAAGTGTCTGCTAGAATGCTTTGCTAGTGAAATGCAAATTCAGAAACTGTGAGCAAATAATCTCTGTTGGATTAGAGCAGTGGGGTCAATACAAAACATCAAATAAAAAAGCAGCAAAACCCAAAGCTACAGTTCATTAACACTGTTCAGCTACATTGCTGTAGTTGTGTTCCAATCTAGCAAGCAACTTCATATTCTTTTCTCCTCTACTCCCTCCCCCATTAAAATCTGATTAACTGTTCAAGACAAAGCACCAGCTTTTCACTTTAAAAACCCCTCTGATAACATTAGTGCTGTCCCAGCTCACCTGTCATGATGTATAATTAAGCTTATTGCCTCAAACAGCACAGCATTCTTCGCATTCGAGTGTTGCACTTTCTTTGACTTTGGTGGCTCCTGTGCTTTGTTGAGGATGGTTTCCAGGCATTCTGTCAGACGGCCACGTACCGCAGGGTCTTCTGGAGAAGAATGAGCCGTTGGACAACTTCGTTTTGCTCCAAACCTTAGCTTTCCCCCTGGCTAAATCTAAATTAACTGAACTATTCTGAGACATTAAAAACATTTACACTCCCCAGCACACACACGGGAAAAGAATTCCAAGCCACAGGTCTATTTGGGTGAGAACAAAAGCCAAACACAATCTGCACTACAACACACTTCAAGGCTTTAATATAGTCAATAATATTAATGAATGTTTAAAATGGCAGATGCCTATGATTTGTTAAATGCACACTAGTTAGGTATTTTGTTAAAATTAAACACAACATAATTCATAAGGTCAAGTACCTTAGGGCTACAAGAAACACTCAGGAGTACAAACTTCAGTATCTTTGCCTTAAGACAATGTGCTTGCACTCCAAGCCATGGTAGCACTGCAGTGCAGTAGCTCTTCGCAGCCAGTGTACTGCATAAGAGAGATGATCAATGCTGTGATTTGTACATTACCTGGAGGTGGATAGCACTGTAACAGCCTTAGAAGTTTCACAGATAGCCAGGGAGCAGGAACAAAGTAGTATGTGTAGTCCTGAAGGTCTGTTGATGCAGAAGTTACAATCTGTAAAATAAACAGCCAGCATGTCAGCTGCTGAAATTAATTGATTAACTATCATGAAAAGGACCTCAAGAACATTGTAGGTCACCTCTAATAGAAGCTTAAACTGTGTCACTAGCAATGTCTAGTTCAGTAGATTAATTAGGTACAAGCTGCCATATCATGAGTATACTACAGTAATCCTAGTAATGGAAATCCAGTTTTGCAGATACAGTAGTCTAGGGAGTCTCTTCTGAAAGCTTATTTTCTTTTTTTAAAGCCTATTTCTCTTTTTTAAAGAATGAAGACAACCATCTTGTAACTTCAAAACGTTTAGCCAGAAGCCTGACTTTCTCTGTTCCAGCAATTCAGCCAAAGTCTGCTGATAGGTGAGCCTGCAATTCAAGTACAAGATACTATGATAGACTGACCTAAAGCAGGAGGACCAACTAACACCTTCAGTAATATCCATACAGCAAAGCAAAAAAGAGATAGCATTCACAGAAGAGGTTTATATGTATTATGAAATGTGATAAGGATTAGATTAGATTACCCCTCTTCATAGATTTCTTTTATCCCTTTTATTCTAGAGTAACCATGAGTTTGGCACTAGCTTTGCTCAAAATAATTCTACCTAATTTTTACTGCTCCATTACAGAACAGCCTTTCACTTCCCTCAGCACTCCCTTGCTTTTAAGTATTAGAAAAAATGTTCATATTTGAAAAGAAAGTAAACTGACCTACAAGTAATTTGGCTATAAAACTGCATAAAATTGGGTGCAAAACACATTTGTGAAGTAGTAGTCTCCCTATTCTTGCACAGCTTCCAAAATGGGGGGAGGGGGAGACAAAAATTAAACAAAACAGTGACATCAGTTTTTCAGCACAGAAATATTAACTTACAGACATGTCCCTCCACTCCTCCCTGTCCCTGTTTAACCCCCTACATCATTTACAGAATATCAGATGCTTATGATTATTAACTTAGCATCAGCTCAAAAGAACAAATAGGAAGGCAATTTGTCTCGTAAGAAGCTTAGATAAAGGTAAAGCTACAGTCTGCATTTTTGAGGGGTTTGTGTGAAGTCTGTAGAATCAGTCTTTCATCCAACTATTCTTTGGTACTACAGTAACAAACTGAAGAGTACTATTTGGAGCACAGCAGGGATTAAACTAAGAAAGTTTGGGCAAGCCAACAGAGTTTTCTGTTCTAGTAAGCAACAGGCATTTAAAGAGGTTACCTGAAGCACCCACATGAAGTGACAACACTGAATCATCTTCACATTTAATGGTACAGTAAACTAATCTGACCCTAGAAAGCTGAACAGGAAGCTAACCTGATCTAGAAAGCTGAGTAAATTAATCAACAGTGAAGTATTATCAGGGTCATCATTGGACTCACTCTGCTTAATCTAGACACTGCCAAGGAGACTGAAGTCTTAAACTCTTCTGGGTTCTTCTGTGCCAAAGTGGTGATCAGACTTGTAGCTGCCGTCACCACGCCCTAGGAGAAAAGTAAAAACAAAACACAAAAATCCCCATGATCAATTTTCTATCAGTTTATGATGCTGCTCATTAACACTTTCAATTCAACTGTTTTACAATATACAAAAAATAAATATTTATCCCCAATACAAAGCCTACATTAAAAAACCCTTTATTTGGCTGACAACTAGACTAATTACACACCTGCAGAATCCAACAGAATTTTCAACAACATGATACTGCCATGCTTGCAGAGCATTTTATGCTCTTTTTTCTATTAGCTTTGTCTCATGTTTGGATAGTACATCTAAAATAAGAGAGCTGTATTAAAATTAAGCCTGGACACAAACCGTCTTATTATATATGAGAAGCATGAGCAGAAGAAATTCAATGCAGCAGATCATCCAGGAAAGAATTCTTACAACCCAACCTGAGGAGAGGGCTTTGTATAACACAAGCACCAGATATTCGTACTGCAGACTAAAGCACTCATTACTATTGAAGCATGGGTATTAATAGCCTTATTTTCATAAAGTAACTGGACTGAAGGAAAAAAACAGAGTCTCCTTTCTAAAGTAATTGGGTCTTTTTAAGCATCAAAGTAAAAATGACATGGACACTATAGGAAAGGAAGTCTAAGCAAATGACAAATCAAGTCTTGGATTTTTAGTGCAGATCTAATCTTAAAAGGCCTAGGAAAATTCATATTACACCTATCCAATGTGATTTAGTCTAACAAGCCATAAGATTCATTAATTTACAGCCAGAGGAAAAGAAGAACATACCATTCTTCTACAGTGAAAAGGCAAGCAAAGTCTTATTAAAATTACTATATACAGCAACTAAAAAAGGACAACTCCTTCCATTTTCTTCCCAAAACCTGAAGACAATAGCAAGCCTCTTGCTTGAAAGACTTACGAAGAAATAAATTGTGTATTGAACAGCAGAAGTCACCTCATTCCCTATACACACCAGGCCCAAGAAGCATAATGAAGCTGATTTACCAGGTGCTGGTCATTGAGGAGATGCACAACTCGAGATGTCCAGTCTCCCATGGGAACAAGGTCAGGAGAAGTTCTGTATAAACGCAGCAAGCATAAAGCAGCACTTTGCTTCACACTATCCATGGTGTCCCTAAAAGACATATACACTGATTTAAAATACACTGGTTAAGGCGCAGCAATACTTGCAGGACAGCTTTATGCTGGATTTCACACTGACTCAGCATCCCTGGCCAGGCTGCATCTTTTCAACAGAAGTTCACTGCAGTCCTCTTATGCTGAAGTATTTGTTCTTCTTAACTTTTCCAGTAAGTTTAATTAGTGAAGTTTTCAACTATTATAGAGGCGACTAGACATACGTACTGATTCTTTGCAGCTTGGAGTGACATTTCATATCTTTTTATGAGAACTGAAAGTTCATCTCATCTGATCGTCAAGAACAAGCTTCTTCCAGGCTGACTGAAATCAGATAGTTCAGACAGATACACTATCTTATGAATGTGACCAAAGTTGGGTCTCCTGATAGGTCCTGAATGTCAGACAGAAATCATGAACTACTGAACAGCTTCAGTACGTACACCTACAGTGTAAGGTGCCTGTCACCAAGCACACAACCCACAAATCTATTCACCCTGCCATCCCTACTGCTGGCACAGAAATGGCCTATTTTAAGAGTGGCATGCAACTATTCTAGTTCAGTGAACTCCTTTTCACGAAGCAGTTTATTAAGCATTTTGTGGGATGCACAGACAAGAGCTATAAAATGTACAGAGCACTACCAGCAGAAGTTTTAAGAGGCAACTTATAATGTGCAATCTTGGTAAAATGTTCAGAAACCTCTATATCTCCAGTAGAATTTCAGCCTAGCTATTCTTCATGAATTTATCATTTTTCCATGAGATCAAGTTGTACCTCAGTTAAAAACCCCAAAACAAAACCACGAACCTATTCCTCCCATCTCTAATTTATATTTAAGCCAAGAGAGCTATGCTGAATTTGGTAATGTAACTGACAATGCTCATTCTGCCCAGGTCACTTAGACAGGATGGGCACAGAAACATATTTCATATACATTATCTTAGAAATGCAGAAGGAATGAGATCTTGAGGAATGGTCTCAGAAAACATAAACACAGCTCCAAGTTTAAACAAGTCTGACCTGAAGGTGCCGTGCTCTGTCTGGTATTAGTGACCCCAAGTGAAATTTTTGGAACTTTTTAAGGTTATCTTATTAAAAGCCCATGACTCATCACTGCAGTATTGTCTCCGCTATGCTACATGGAGAGCAGCACCTGGCAAGGGCAGTGGCCTGACATTTAGAGTATTGATACAGTTCTTACACCACATATCACTTTTTATATTAATATAAGACAGTTACTTGTTATAAAAAATCCATACATATTCTAAAAAATTTCATCTCCATAAGAGTTTAAATGCACAGTTTGCACTTGGACATTTTAAGTTTCAAAATAAATTAGCCCTATGATCATCATAGGTCCAACTTTATATTGACTTAACTATAGCTTCAGACATTTGCCAGCTCTGTTTAGAAACTTTCAGCTATACCAAAGTAAGAAAGTTGGTGGTGACTATTTGCCATTTACACAAATTGCTGTTTACATGGCTAGTGGAGGAAGTAAGAAAACTCACAAATCACTCTTATCGTGTTTCTTATGAAGTCGGTACATTTACATAAGAACTTCAGTTTGTAACAAAATTAATAGTATAAATCTGTTTAGGTTCATTTATTTCTTTTTTAATCAGGAGAGGTAAGGAAAATAAAACTTACGCATTTCAGGGGTATTCAGTAGCACAGATTTATCCAAAACAAAAATCAGATCACAACAAGATATAAAAGTATTCAAGACACCAAAAGTCTGAATTTCCACGTAGTCTTAAAACTCCTACAAGCAACTCCACCCTCAGGCAAGTGAAAGCACCTGCAGCTATTGGAATTATCATTATACTGCAAGCCCAGGGCTACATAGCCCAAGCACGGATTAAGGTGCTGCAATGGAACCAAGTTGCTGAAAAGTTTATTGGTGCTGTATTTGAAAGAGGCATGTCACACCTACCCAGCTACAAGAATTTTGGGAATTTCTCCAGCAAATGCTTCTGCCATCTCCCTGCTGCCCACGTTGGCAATGCAGTGCAGAGCAAGGCCCATGAAGGTGGGGTTCCGGCTGGCCAGGTCGTTCTTGATGGCGTTGTTTATCAGGCGAATGAGCTCGCTGTTCGAGTTCACCAGCACGGAGATGAACAGATAGCCCTGTGAGTCACAACATGGAAAATCTATTTCAGCTCACTTCATTTATCGTGGCATTAACAGGAAACATGATTTCTTTGATACATACGCTTCTCTTCAATACCAATGGGCAGAAATGGTTATTTAGACAGAGAGAAAGCTAGAAAGATTAAGTGAATTAAACAAAAACATACAAATTCAGTGTTACCCTAATTATCTGGTCTTAAGTATTTTCTCAGTCTATTCTAGCATATGCTCAAAAAGATCATTTTAGAGGACTGGGGACCAAGTAAAATTTTGGCTTATTATTCAAATACTAGTTAGTTACATGTACCTGATAAACACAAGCTTACCCAGGGAGATTGAAAGAGATATTCAGAAAATTAAAAGGTTACTTACCTTTTAATGCAAGACTTGAGGCAGTTTGTTAAGTGTAATAATTTTATGCAGAACATATGTTTTTTGCAACTAGTTCAAGACTCCCTGTGCTCAAAGGAGTTTAGATTTCAGAATCATTCCTAGAGCCAAAATAAGGTTTTAAGCCAGGGCAGGAGGAATCAAGCAAAATTCTTTACAGATTCCACAGCTGAGACAGGATAGTAGACAGATCAGCTTATCTTTTATAGAGCCCAATTTACTCACAATTTGTTTCTCTGTATATCTATTGGAACTGAGCAGGTTAACAGCCTCCATGTGACCAAAGTCGATGTCATGCCCCAGCAGAAAGATGAAGAGCAGTTTGCAGACATATTTTTTCTTACTGTAACCATCCAGAGCCTTGTCACCTGAAAAGCATGGAAACAAATAATAATAAGCCTATGTTGAGCTTTTAGCTAGTTACCTAGTGATATAATTCCATCTACCATTAGCTATTATCTAAAGGATGGCAATGAAAGGATGGTCAGGAAATAATATCATCTAGTCCTTGAGGCATCCTGCAGTGTCCTTAGAGTATGTTCTTACTAAGAGGCATTGCATCCATGTTTGCTCCATTTTGATTTTCTTGCTTGTTAAGAGCATTTATGTCTTCCATACACATTCTCCTCTTAAACCAATTATCAAACCTTTATTACAGTGTAAGTGTTAATGTGCTTTTCCCAGTGCACCACTGCAGAGAACTCAGCAGCAAAAAAAAAAACCCAGCAAGCTGTTTTAGAAAGATCAGGTGACAATGGTCTATCCCGAAGAAACGCATGAAATGAGATTACCATGAGACCTTTAAAGTTTTTCTAAAATTCAAGTATTCACAAGAGTTCCAGTTTTAGAAGGAATATGCACCCTAAATAGGTTTGGCCATATGTTGCAGTACTGCTGATTTTAGAAGTTTGCCGAAGCACAACACAGAGCAGCGCAGCTTCCAGTTCATTGGGAGACCATTGTTTTTCCAGAAGGGAAGAGCTACATATGAACGTAACACTTTCTGTGGTGCATTCTCTCCCTACCTCAAATCAGGAAATGAAGGGGCATCCAGTGAATCAGGCAAGACTGACTGCTGGATAGTTCAGTCAGGGTAGCAAAATCCTGACATATACTGCTGCCTAAAAGGCTATATAAGCTCCTTTGCCTCAACATTCTGGGCCTGGAATAACTGATGTGTCACATCAAGTGTGTGTTCCTTAGTGATGGGCAAGTTCAGCCAGAACAGCACTGCATACCCTAAAGCTTCAGTAAGATATCCCTTATTCACTGCCCTTTCCAATAAAAGCTCTAAGCTGCCTTTTAATTTTATATTTAGCTGCCTATTACATAAATCTGAAGTTTAAAAAGAATCTTTAACAGTACAGAAGTTGCTCTTTCTTCCTTTTTGTGAACTGATACAGAGGCATATTAAATTTGCCAGGCCACATGAATCCATGGCTCCGCTGGATTTCACTCTACATTCACAGACTGGATAAAAAGCAAGGAAACCTTACCACTACTAAATTTACAGTTAGTGAAGGAATGAAGACTACCATCTGTGTGTGAAGACATGTAATAGTGAACCAACAGAAAGAACACTGGCCCACTGAAGTACACAATGCTAAAAGGTTATGTCTACAGGTTGCAACTCTGCATTTTGGGGATTGCTTTCTATTTTGACCCTAAAAAAAAAAATCTTCTATTTAATCTTATTTCAACTGAGATAAATTTAAGCAAACCACTTCTATTTTAATGCAAACAATGATACTCTTCTAATTTGGGTTTTTAGGCACCCGTTGGTTTTTTTAAGCTGGCACAGACAGTGCATCAGTTGCCAACAAAAGGCTTCACCTTAAAGCTATTTTTATGTTGTCCAAAGAGGAATTGTCTTCAGGTCCATACTACAGAAGCAAACATTTGTTACATTTCACTTCAATACAGGAAGCAGCACTACTGAAGATACCCATGGCAGTGAAATCCTGCTACACTGGATCCTGTCCACATCTTCTGACAACAGCCAGCTCTGCAGAAAGCTGCCTAAAGACATGTTTTATTCAAGCCACTTTTACAGTTTGCTGCCATAAGGCTCTTTTCCTGCTGAGTCAGCAAACAAATGTAAGGCATTTTGCTCTCCTAGACATTGGAATTACTGTCAGAAGAACCAGAGTGAAACATCCAGTGGGAAATATTTTTCCCCCTTCTTTGGAAGCAATATGGCCAGAGGAAAAAAGATACTCAACCATGTCTGCCCACGGGCTGTGACCTTCAAACTATGGCATCAGCAGCAATGGAGTATTCTGCATAAATACTTCCTGTTACACTATTTTCCCAATAAAATGTCATTCAAAAGCAGAAGTTTCTTCCTATCCCACCATGGCAGGGAGATGCAGATCAAAGATACCTTTCCTTGGGAGAGGCAAGGAAAAAAAACCCAAAACAAAACACAACACAGGAAAAGGCAGTGACGGCTTTAGTTTCTAATATTTTTTCAGCTGCTTAGGAAGAGTTTCTACGAACTCTTAAGATTTGATTTTAATTGGTCATCTACATGAGATCCAGAAGGAAAAGAAATAATCAGTGAATAAACCAGAGGGGCTTTGCATTACCTAGCAACAAAAAGCATTCCAACTCCTGACAAGCCAGCTATTCTAGGGGACCAATGAAAGGAACGGGTGATGCTCAATACCATTAACAGATACTATTATGATTCACAGAAGGGGGCACTAAATAAGCTGAATCCATTTTACTCAGTCTAACTCCAGTGGTCAAAGTCTACATAATTGAGGACCTACTATGATATTGGATAGTATTAATATGATTAGTTGCTTCTCTGAGATTCAGATACAGCAAAAGACATCAGAAAGTAGCTTTCATGTGAATTTTACCACAAGTGAAGACACCCCAACCAGTCTCCAAGACCGAATTCCCAGCAAGCCAACAGGCTGAACTGCCTGTTAGTCTGCTAATCCATCAGCAATATACAAAAGTTATAAGTATTAAATCTAACCTCTTATATTCTCAAATGACTGGTGTTGACTTTGTGATACCACAAGGGAAGAGGGAGTACAGAATATTGCAACCCAACTGCTTAACGAAGAACATAAGCGCATGAAAATGTGTGTATTTTGAGCTACATCACCTTTTAAAAAATTTTGTCAGAGTTCAGCAAACCCTTTTTTAGGTTTAGGGCCCAGCTATTTAAAACATTATATCCTTCCAAGATACCAGTATTTTAAGAGCTCAGATTAGCAAGGTCCTTGGATCTCAGGGTATTTGAAGAATTTTTGATAGAAGCTATGCCATGCAATCAAGCACAAAACATATCACCATTCTACTAACAAGCAGCTTCTTTCTCCACCAGGTGGTATCAAAGAAAAAATTGCAAATTCAATACCTGAAACACCTTTTCTGAAGACAGAAAAAATGCTACACTGACTGCTTTCAAAAGCTCCTGCTCCTTGTATACAGAGCTAAAGGCAGCATGACAGTTCTCAGGTAAGCTTATAAACTAGGCCAAGTTACAGTTACTACAGCTCTTCTTCAAAGTCTTATTAGTTTCCAGAAATAACTGAACATTGCAATTTTTTTTAATTTTTATTATTTAATTATCTCAGCAATTTGAAAAAAGAGCACTTCAGTCAAAGGTCTCACAATAGTTAACTCCAGCTGTGTTTTTAAGAAGTCTGTGACTTGGATTCTTAGTGTAATTTTAACTATTCCTCTCCCTTCCATGTCACATTTACAAAGAGTTCTGAAGGGTCTATTTTGAACATTAATAACAAGCTTCCTTGCTTAAGTATGTGCCAAAATAGTACAGCTTCCCCCAGTCCCAAGCAAACATCCGAACAAGAGCAGAAGGAAATGTCACATGCTCTGTTATCTTTATTGCAATACACAATCATTTCTTTTAACTCAGCTCATTTTCAAATGCTTTCGGGAACATTTGCAAGTGCTGCAAATCAAGTCAGCAGAAACAGGAAGGATTCACAATACATGTCAGCAGGTTTTGAGCACAGTGGGCATTTCAAAGGCTACTTGCTTTCTCTGAAAAATTTATTAGTTATTTTGCTAAGAAAGAAATTATTAACAACTGATTAACAATGAGTACTATTAAGAAGTAATTACTACTTCCAAGTTTCTGTGTATCACCTCCCTAGCACTTCAACACAAAAATTTTGGTTTTCATTGCTCATACAGATCTTTCACACAGCCATCTGAAAACAGCAAAATAAGGCAAGAAAGTACTGAGCCTGCTACCAGCAAGGGGGGTCAGGAAAGCAGTTCAGTCCTTGGGATGTTCACTGGGGGTAGATAAGGAAGCCTGACAAGTCTAATCTCACTAGCTTTCACACGCCTGATTGCTACTTTAAAATCTTAGCTTTTAAAACCACAGCAATGGCTTTTGCAAAACAGAATGGACAACACTGTTTCTTTGCTTCCTTCCTACACTGACACTGACCTCTGTTCATGCAGTTGGCAGCAATCCAGGGATATATCAGAAGGCCACTACTAGCTTAGAGGCTAAGAAAAAGGAATTTGATTTTTATGAACATAGCTACACTTTGAGACAAGATCTGTATTTCTGTAGGAGTGACAGTCCAAGTTCTCTCTCATCAAACTCTGAATATTTGTGCCAAACAACCCATACAAATCCATAAAATAGTATTTACTTACCATACCAGAACAAAGATTAGCCCTACAAAACTCAGGTATTATTTGAAGCCTGATTTTACTTCTAACAATTCAGTTTGTCATTGAAGACACTTTAATATTTTACTGTGTGATTGCCTTAGAAGACAGTGTGACTAAGGCCTATCTTAAATATAACGCCTGTGCTTTCACAGCCTGCCAGGAAAGCAATTTACTGAATCTACTGTTACACAGTTTCAGTTTAAAACAGGTATTTAGAGCCTCATCTTAACTTCCTCCAAAAGGTTACTGTGTATTTTGGGAAAATAGAGAAGATTTGCTCAAATATGGAAAACCAAAGTCCAAAGGCAAAAGGAAAAAAGTGACAATTAACAACGGACACTGGGGCATTTCTGCACAAGCCAAAAAGAAGATACACAAGCATATCAGAAATCTAGAAGCTACTTTTGTAACACAAACCCCATTAAGCAATCAGAACAAAACTAAATTCTAATGCCAGAGCAGAAAAAAAAAAAAAAGTTTGAATCAAGCAGAGAATGAAGTTCCTCTGACCACAGAAACAGCGTAAAGATCTATGGGCAGACGCATTAATACACAAATTCTAGTTTTAGAGATCAAAATGATACAACAATTTATTAAACCTGGTATTATTTCACTCCCAAAGCAGTTACTGCTCTGACACTGAGACTTCAAATTTGGTTCAAGCATGGGAGCAAAATCAGCTTACAGACTGAAACTGTAAAACAAAAGGAATGGCATCTCTGCACACTTTACTCCTACAACTTCCCCTTTATCACAATGGTGTAGTTTCCCTCTACTACATTCTTCTTATCTCAGTTAATGCAGATGCATTTAAAGCAACTGTCAAGGACACAGTGACCTCAGCAATGGAACTTCCTCATGCTTAGACAAGAGACACAGTCACCTCAAGTACAGAGATTCTAAATTCCTGCTGAGCTTGGTGCACAAAAGCTGGATCAGAACCCAAAGCCATAGCACAAGTTCCATCGATTCAAGGAAAGTACTGCTTGTCCAGAGATGTGAAACCTTATCCCAGCCTGTTAAACACAGGGTATTTTAAACAACAAGTTACCCAAACATAAGGCAGGCATCAGGTTTGACAGCTATTTGCACACTAGAATAGAAATACTGAGGCTCTGTCTGCAACAGAGCCTTGCAAGTTACATGGGATGGGTGTCCAGATACTGCAACAGTGTGTGCTGAAGCATACAAAGGTCCAGAGATAGACCAGACTGCTACACTAATGTCAGTCAAGTACTTCTCTGTCAAGACGTCTTGTTTCTTGGACCTTTCCCAGATTACAGCCATGCAGCCAGTCCAAAAGCTGCATCTTTGGCCAGTTAGGGCCAGTAACTCAGGGTACCAGTATTCACCACAGCTATTTAACAAGGAACTTCACCTTAAATTCACAATCACACATTTGTCTTAATCCAAACTATTTAAAAACATTTTAAGGTCAGAGCTACATGAAAAGAAACTAGGCTAAACTGAATAATCTCCACTTAAACCAAGAATAAAATGTATATGAAGTTCTCTTAATTTTTATATAGCCCTTCTGCAAGGAAGAACCACCCAGCATGAAGTCCATGTGGGAATCCTGCAGCAGAAAGATAATACAGCTATCAGCTCCTCACACTCTCAAGGCCTCAAGCAGTTACACCACAAGTTGTCAAAACACAACTTTTTCCAAACTGTGACATTTATGTTTTTGTTCAGGCTTCACCAAGTTATTGTCTTCAGATAATTAAAATTTTCCACCCAAAATCTATACAGATTTACTAGTAAATCACCATGAAGATCAGCTACAAGAAGGTTTAGCCATCTTCCACTCAAGCTACTGAATATGCATATACTGACCTTTATTCAAAACTATTTAAATAGTGTTTAAAGGATGCTACACAAGGTATGCAAGCTAAAGTTATGATACTAGTTTGCTGAAAGCACCTCTATTCTCTGATCACCACCTGATTTATGGTTCTACATAGCCAGAGATTCCTATGAAAAATTCTCCCCCGCTTCACAAGCACGCAGAGAAGAATTAACTGTTCATGGACTTTCACCTATTTTTCTAAGAGAAAAACGTAAAGAGAGGTGCATGATGGTTTCTAATTTCAGAGAATTTCTTGAGTGTCTTGCACTTTCTAAGTGTTGATGACACTCAGGTTTCTAAAGGTCTTCATACACCTTTAAGAGACATACAGCTTAAAATGCAGCCACAGAACAGACAAAGTTCAGGAAAGTTATATTTGTTAATGCATTGAGCATTCCTAACAGATATGCTAATCTAAGCCAAGATAGCCAACTAAGGCAAATGAATTTACTACAAATCCAGCAGATTCTGAAGGCACATAAATGATCACCACATTGCAATGCCTTATCTAACTACACTTATCTAGGCTACCCCGTAACTATTTAAACAGAATTTGCCACAACCATTACTGTTAGAACTCCATTTAAAAACATCCCAACTACCCCTTAGAATCTTTAAACTTTGAAACCACATACACAACTTGAATACAGCTAACACCATGAGTTTGACCTTGTGTTGTTTAAAAGTTAATTACTGACTCTTGGAATTAGTTACTGCATATCCTTTGTTTCATATGAATAATTTGTACTGCTGTTGCTTGTGGTCAAGATGTATAGCTTCAGCAACTACATATTTTAACATTAATTCTGCTAGAAGACAGCCTAACCCATTACTTCCATAATGGGTTCAGGGCTGAATAGGGGGGAAGGAAGAACAGTTTTAACAGATGCTGTTTTTCTGGAAATAATCACATCCTCCCATGTTCCTTCAAACTGTTCACAGCCTTCTGGAAGCAAACAGGCTGAGTAGTCATGTGGTTAAGAGGCCAAGTATTAGAAATAGTTTGTGACCAGTAGCCCAATTTTTGATAGAAGAGGGAGTTTGCTTCTGTTATGGCCAAGAATCACAGGACTGTCAGAAGGTTCTATAGTTAAGAGAACAGCAGTTATTCTAAGAGACTGCTCTAGCATTTTGCTTGAGTCAGCAGTTGACAAAAGATGTCCAAGCATCTAAAAACAAAACCCCATAAAAGAATGTCATATGGAAATATATATAGTATAGTATGATAAGTCACTTACCTTTAAATTTTGACCGAATGTTTGCTAGTTCTTTATTTATCCTCTTTATCTCCGCCTCTTTACTTTTGCCTGAAATGAAAAGAACGCATATCAGGACAGAGTGCTTTGGACATCCCTCTGCAACCTGAACCATCGTTAGGCCCAAACAGAAACATACATTTGTGAACACACAAACATCAGAAGGAGTTATTACTCTCCATTTCCATCACTGGAACTAAAGGCAAACAGAGGTAACTTAAGCATCACTTTATACAGGAATTTGAGAAGCTCTAAGGACCTCCCTGTTTCAAGAAGCTTTGTAGACTTTGGACAGTCTCACTTGCATATAACCTGAGATGCCACTGCTACTGACTTTCACATATGCTCCAGCTTTTCTGTTCCTGAAACTACCCAGAGAACAGTGAATTTTACTGCCTATGTGATTACTAAGTTGATAGTGCTTTGAAGAAGTGAATGTCCTAGGCACAATCTTATAAACAAGCAGCTCATGTTATTCCTCACCTTAAGGACAAGCAACGTTATTGTTTCTCTGTTGAACAGTCATTCAGTTCAACAGCTTTAAAAACATTCTTAAGAGACTGAAGAGGAAATGCAGTAAACTCATAAAGAGTCCAAAGACTCAAGACCTCACACAGTTAGAATACAAGTTCAGACTTTCAATATACCTCATGAAGGTAATTTGAAAACCAAAAATATTTTAAATTCACACTTTATTAGATGACTTGGCAATCTTACGCTTCTCAGCACCATCAGTATTTCATATCAACTTTTGATTCCAAGAATATGTATTGGGATTTCCAGTACAAGTTCAAGTACTTCCATTCAAGTTACAGAGAGAAACAGCTGCAGTTCAAATTCTGATAACGCAAACTTATTCAAGTAATATTTGTACTGTCCAAACCAAAACAGCTTACTACTCTTTAGCAATTTAGTTTTTGGTCACTGAGAGTCCAGAAACATCTGGGTCCATTGTCTCCTACATGAGTAGGAGCACAGAAGGGTAAAATAGCCAGCTCAGGCATTGTGATCAGCTCCCTGTCATTTGAGGGAAGCAAGTGAAGTACATTTCAGCAATGCAGAACTGGCCATTTAGTTCTGTTGTTAATTCAGACCTGTACCTACTCAAACTTTCAACAAGTCTAAAACTATTGTCTATTTTCCCTAAGTTTCAAGCAGTTTCAAGCGCTCCAAACATCAACTAGCAGCTTCTTTCCCTCTTCATCACATATATTTGCTACAAGGTTATGAGTAAAAGTCTCCTAGCCCTGGTTCAAAATGGTCCAACCTTAGGAGTTGTGGGGATCACATTCTCTGCGTTCACACCACACATTTCCCCACACCACTGGGATCACAGCTACAGCCATGAATGTGCAAGCAGGGAATGTGACAAGGCTTGAAGAGCAGACCATGACCAGCATTCCAAAACACCTCCAATCTTACCCCTTTCTTCAATACAAACATCCGACAGTATTTAAATATCCCATTACATTAGCATGCCCAAAAGTCTGTGTCACCCTATGACTGTTCATCCTCCCTTTATTATTCCTTTGGGGATCTTACAACAGGCGCTATAAAGGGTGACTAAGTAACTCAAGGAACAAGTGCCTTAGGATAGTTTAACAGCAAAGTAAAAGGGAATCCCTTGCCAAGTACAAATTAATCTAGATTTTGCAATTTCTTGACTTAGACTCAAAAAAAATAAACTGAAGTTTATTTTTCTGAAACCAACTCTTGCATAAGATGCAGAGAACAGGTTTGTATTAATCTGCCTCTAACAATGGCCACAAGAGAACAGACACGGAACAGCCACAGCACACTGTACAAACGGAAATGTTAGGCCCAAAATAGAAGTAACTACTTCAGTTTGCCTTGTCCTTTCAACAAAATACCTACAGACCCTACATATTAACTTAAAATTGAATTTTTCCATTCTGCAACAGTGTTTTGTAAGGGCCGCTGCTCAAAAGACTTCAGTGCAGGGTGCCTTGGCAGGCACCCCACAGGGCAAAAACCAACCCACAACTTCAGAGCTCAATAATTTACAATACCTTTTCTGAAACAAATTGTAGTTGCTATCTGTACGCACCTTGATTTCCAGATAAAGCAGAAGGTAATGTCCATAGTTTTAATTTGACCTAGAAATTCCAATTGACTTCTAGAATGACAAAGCTAGAGAACACAGTATAGTTCCCGCAGTTTATAGGTGTTATCTGTTGGAATCACAGAGTTTAACCAGTTTTGACTAATATATCATGCAACACATCATTATGTGTTGTTTTGTTCTAATTTAACTTATCAACCTAAAGGAAGCTGGTTTTGAAGTACTAACACTATTTATTGTGTAAATGAGCAGTGTAAATGAGCAGCAAGTCAAACAATCTAAGAACTGAAATGTCTTTCTTTATAGATTTTACATTTGTCTTAAATAGATTATTTGTCCTGTGCACACAGCAGAGATACTCAAGTGTTTGCGTCTAGGGCACTTGCCAGCATTAGGAGTTCATTACTGGACTGAAGCAAGTAGTTTGCTCAAGGTCCACCCTCTGAGAACAGGGGCCAGAGTAACATCACAAAAGGGTGCAAATGTTTAAGTAAATAACACTCCAATTTTGTGAGCTATTTCTTTTCAAAGACTTGAAAACACTCCCCTTATTTTCACTCATACATCTGCTTCGGATGAAAAACTTAACCTCCTAAAGCTGTTAGTTTATTTTCCCTTTTATCATGGGAAGAGCACATCTCATTAAGACACAACCGCAGTCTGGAGATTTTGTTCTTCATTAACGGGGCAGAGAATATAGACCTCAGTCTGGGACACTGCTAGCCTGAGTAGGATATTCAGTTTTTAAATTTAGAAACTAGGTCTTTGCCCCGTACCTTTAACCTATGTTTGTAAGGAAAGTGAATTGCAATATGTACTTTGAATTATTAGAATTGTTTCTCTAACCTCAGCAAGTATGGTAACAATCAAAATTTTAAACATTAAAAATGGGGTGAGGAAAGGGAAATAGTAACAACTATCAGCCAACTTTTCTTATCCAAAGATGTAATCAAGGACATCTTTTACTTTTTTAAAACCACCAAAACCTCCTAGCAAACCTTTCAAGCAGCATTATTTACCTGCTACACTCATAGATTACCAGTTACTGCTAGCAATTGGGTTCTTTGTGTCCTAAGCAAGCAATAGAGCATTAAGCAAAGCCTGACTAAAATACTTCAGGAATTTGTGAAGTCAGCACCTTTGGTAGAAATAGTCTGCAGGCTCAGCAACACAAACATGGAAATCCCACCCCCATGCACACAGCTGGAGCAGCAAGATGACAGGAACACCCAGAGTCACATCTGAAGGTTTATTATCTCAAATTTTAAATCTTGCTTAGCACATGAACCAAAGCCTTTTTCAAATAATTCCTCCAGGCTGTTCTATTTTGAAAGGAGTATATGATGTCATCCAGACTGGGACCAAACATAAACAGCACAGCAATTAGCAGGTGATAAAAAATTTAACTCCATATATTGAAGCTTACATTGAGCAATTAAGTTACACGTTATTATTAACTGCAGTCTATGCAAGCCTGCAATTGTAGTTTAAAGAAAAGCACCAGCACACCAAGTGTTAAATGTCACTGAGGGCAATCACACAATGCTGAGGACAACTCACAAGCCAGGCTGAAGTATCTAACCCCAAATTTCCTTAACTCCAGCAGTTATATCTTATGGTAACTTTATTTAAACATGATTAGCTGCTTATATTAGAGGATAACAAAGCAAAATCTCACAGTGGAAGGCAGCTTCTATTGTAAATGACAAAAGAAAAGAAGTATCATAAACTATGGACTAATTTTTAGCTAGATCTTCTGTCCCACTAAAGTGTGGAAGGGCACTGTTAAAATGTGTTTGATTAACTGAGAAGTTTTCATCAAATTACTCTGACTTGCCACCACTTACTGAATAATTTCTATATGCATATTTTATTTTTACCATCACTAGAAACACTCAAGTAGTCTTTAGGAAGTAAAAACGAAGATGATGATAGCTGAAGGAGTGCTATGCTGCAGGAACAGAGGCTTACGTTTCAGAGTCAACAAAGGCAATTGCTCTGCCACGCTTTAAGGCTGTTACCCAGCTCCCAGTCTCATGAAATTATCAGAGCTGTGTATCAACAAAATGTTCTGTAACCACACCATTCAGCTTGGAGAGGCTTCGATAAAGGTCATGTCATGTATACAGACTGCTGGGTAGGACAGTAATTAAGCCAGAGCACAAGAAGATTATGTTCCATATGAGTTCAGGCCATATTGTTCTTCCTTTCACTTATTCAGACTTTTACCATTTTAACAGATCATAATTAAATATCTAACAGATATTTACATATTTATTACATATTATTTACATATTTATTATATATTATTTACATATTTAACAGACCATAATTAAATAAGTTATTAAAAGAGGTGACTACAAGTCAGTAAACTTTGGGTTGCTGTTTTGCTGCAAAGACATGTAGTGTTTGTAGCCTTGCAGCCCTAGTGTTCGAGCACTGCTCATTTTCTCCAAGATGAGCACTGAGCACACAGGTACCCAGCCATAACACAGTCCAAGGTGCTTATGGGTGATTACTTCATATTTGGCAGTTTGTCAGCCTTCAGACTCCATCATGCTGCCTACTGCCTTCATTAAACAAGGTAAATTTAGTCTGCAGAGCAGTATTATCTTTAATTACTATCTTGTTTAACAAAGATAGAGTAGGGAACATCGTAAGTCACGCAGCTCATCAAAGAACCAACTCCTATTCTTGTATTTCCCAGTAATTCAGGCTACAGCCAGCACTTCAGTACTGCAGAAATACACCTCCATTTCTGTTTGGTGCTCTGTATCACAACCTAAAGAGGTTACAGGAAAGGGGTTTGTTGAGTCCATTCATTTGCAAAGAACACCTGACATATCTTAATAGTAACCTGGCAGTAGGGTTGCAAGGTTAAGTAAGTACTTCAAGGTTAGAATTAGTGGGTTGCTTTGGCTCAGACAGTGACCTGCTCCATCAGGATTAACTTGTTGCTATACTAACTGCAGACTGTTTAAGGCAAGTTCGAGGCACACAATCCATCTGTGCTAACTAAAACTGCTACTAGTTCTTAACTTTCATACAAACCACTTGATATATTTCTGACCAAGCCTACACATTTGTTTACCAAAGGAAGAGAGAAGCATTTTTTTAATCATCAGCTACACAAATACTGAGTAGAGTAGATTTCTGCAGGCAAGGCTTTGAGACACAGGCATACTGTCAACATTTAAAGCAACAAATAAATAAATAATTTCACAGAAGTTTAGATGTTCCCAGTACTCATCAGGTTCCAATCTGCTTAAGGCCAACAGTCAGTGAAACTGAGCCCAGCCAATAATTTGTTTTGTTTGAATTTATGTACAGGTGAGAACTGCTACACTGTGTTACCTCTTAGCCTTACCTGCCCTATGGCCATCTGACAATTTACAATTGCAGGTGCATCATTGTTGGCATGAAATATAAAGCAGAGGGTAGGAGGCTGTTAGCACAAGGAAAAAGCCTGCCACAATTCTGTCATGCTTCTTTAAGGCCAGTAGGACTGTGACTTTTTGTGGCACTACCATAAGTCTAATATAACATGAACTCTGTTCACATTCAATTATCAAACAGGCCTTGAAGAGAGAGGACAAGACTATTTTTCTGTTTAGAAGACGCAATACAAATACCTCCAAGGTGAAGAGCAGGAACTTCTCTGAATTCCTTAATGGATAGGAACACTTACTTGGGAAGAACACAGTTCTTACACAAAAGATAAATTCTCAATTTTAAATGTGATGTTGGACATCTTCCCTGAGAGCTGCGAGTCACTGCTTTCCAAACATGTTTCTGGTTATGTTTTCCTTAGCCTCTACATGAAGACGTATCCAAGGTGATTGGCCACTTGGGTGGGAGAGATGGCAGAGCCAAATTGCTACTCAGCTTGCCTTCAGCAAAACACTGATAGTTTGAGATTCAGTTTGATTCAAGGCTATGCTTCTTAAGAGACAGCTACAGACAGTTCCTAAACACTGCTCTCATCCTGGCATACACATTGCTGCAGGTCAGTTTGGGAGCCAAACAGCCAAAAGCAAGATAGGTTTATCCAAAGGCTAAGTCATACCACAAGTGATAGTGCCAGCAGAAGACATGACCAGGTATAGAGCAAGTTCACCCATTCACAGTATAAACATACTTTAGTTGGCATAAAGCAATCAAATTACCAACTTGTGTTTTCTATTGCTAAAACAGCCTGCAAGCATGATGCAAAGACTACACTGCATTCTTGAGCCCTGCTGTCAGGAAACAGAGAAAGGAAGTGGTTGAAAGACTGGGAAAAATCAAAACAAATATTAGTGTCTCTACTGTAAAAATGATAGAGATGGAGGAAAATATGCATGTAAAAGTAATCAGTGCCTCCATTCTTGCCTTTGTGAAAGAGCTTTTATAGTACTTATAATACTTGCTCAGATCAGTAAATTAAACCACTACTTTTACCTGCCAGCAGGACAGATACTCATGTTACGGCTCTAGAGGATAGATTAGCCATTTGCTATGCAGATCATGATCTTCATGAAGTAAAACACCAAATCCATACACCAGCTCTCCCTAATATCTCAGCTGTCTCTAGCACAGCACAGAAGAGGGCAAAAGAAAGGCAGACACGTTGCACAGCAATACATTAGAGTGGTCTGTTTGTCCATCCTCACATTAACAGTCCATCTACATAAATTCCTTCATTTGATTAAACTATCGAGGGTGCTACAAAAAAGGTGCAAGCTCCAGCTCCTGGAGTACATCTGAAGGAGCTTGTTGGTGTTGTTTATAAACTCACTGCACAACTAATCCAAAGACACTACAATAAAATACTGAACACCTTTACAAAATGCTAGTATGGCTTCTCTTTTGGTCACAAATCAACCTGTTCAAGACTGCAGAACAAGAAGCTTTTTGTTTACTGACGTGATGACATCCTGTTATGAACAAAAACAGGAGTGCATGCTGTCCTTCAACAACATCTGTTTGATCAGAAGAAAGAAGGGCCTGTCTATCATGTTGAAGACCACGAATGGCACAAAGGCAGTTTAGGAGTGTTGAGTCTTGGGACATCCTGCTGTGATTAGATATCTAAAGACACAGAGCAGTGACCTACTGCTATTTTAGAACATTGTAGTGCACATTTTCTAATATTCTGCACAGTAAGGGAACTACTATCCACAGAACTGACGTCTTCCTCCACTATGCCACTAGAGATTTGCCCCTGTAGCAACACTTCTCAGGAAACAGCAGGGAGTCACAGGCTTTACTGTAATCCACTAATCCATTAACTCTTTGTCTCCTTGTCTGCATAAGGGAAATAAGAGCACAAAAGCAGCTTTCCCATAGAAATGTAATAAATTGCAACAATTTACTACAAGTTTAATGGTTTTAGATGGCTTACCATGGCTATTTTTTTTCTAACTAAGCACCACAAGTTAAGAGAAAATTTGAGAAGTAACCAAGTAATAGCGTCTAGCTTAAAACCAGATCCTTCCCCAAAATAACTGAAAGTGTACTGGAAGTTCATATCCAAGTGACTTTGTGACATACAGAACATCTGTCTGGCAGTTTAGGTGGCCAAATGACATTGACTCCTATCAAAAGAGAAGCTTTAAGCCAAGAAGATATGCAAATAGTGAGTTAGGGTTAGGTTTGTCCATAAAGCAGCTCTTCCTCCTTCCTTGACTGAGCAGCATCCAAGCAGTCATTTCCTAGAGCAGTCTTTTCACACTGTAGACCTATGCTCTCTTGCACTCCCTTCAACAAGATAAGGCACTATTTGCACTGATTTACTACAAGCCACTGTGGACTCTCTTCTACCTTAGTTCACATTCAATTAGAAGAACAGTTTGAGGCCTATTCTAGTTTAGCTGTCACTTCTAAACTACTGTTTCAGGGACCTTAAAATCCTTTTGAGCTCATTAATTAATCCAGAGATGCAATAGTCTCTGCAATAGTCCTTAATTTCCTCTTATCAGTCCTGATGGGCAGTCTTTATCCAAAGGATTTCAAATTCAGCAGTCTAGGGAATCGAAGGGAGAGGCTGGATGTCACATGAAAGATTCTAGCTCTTTACTCTCCCCCAAGCCAAACATGCACAGATTAAACAAGCATAAAAAAACCCCAAACCTAAACAAAAAAGCAACCAAAAAAAAAAAAAAAAAAAAAAATCCCAGCCCCTCAGAGCTCTTTGAAATGACCAGGAGCAAGCCAAGACAGAGAAGCCATGAGAAGAACAGCAGTTTTGTTTTAGAGATCCTCCTCAGACTAAGCTCATGCTAATTGTGTTTTCCTTAAAGCACTCTCCTGCAAATAGTAGCAAGTGATGCAAGACTTAGTGCTTATTATAGCACGTTCTTAGGGCTGTTTTTTCAGGCCAGAAACCGACCATATTAGATAGGCTGCCACAGCCTTGCAAAAGCAACAGGAGAGCAAACCAAGATGCTTTACCTTCCAATTTCTTCAAAAAGGTAAGTACATGTAAAAAAAGTCTCTGACTGTCTAGAGAAGTATTTCAAGTCCTGCTTTACACTACACACAATGCAAACAAGAACCCACACCTCAGAGAAGCAATGCAGTAGCTTTAGCCTATACAGTGAAAGCTTATTACTGACATAGAATAATTACTTACAGGTAACTAAACCAAGCTGTATGTGCTCAACTCACTCTGTGTGAAGTTTGTTTCACTAGGTGGCAGTTCGTACAGAGAACAAATAACTCTATACATACCCACGTAGTCATTTAATCATGTACATGCCCTCCCACTTACTCCTGCAATGCACTCCATAACTTACCATCCATTCAAACAGGTGATCATCTTATGATGAAGGTCTTTGTTTATTAAATTTGTTGGATTTTATTTAAGGAAAAAATATGACCTGAGGAAAAAGAAACAGTAACTTGGAAGACAATATACAAAGAAACATTTGGAGAACAAACTAAGGAATCCTTCCTCCCTCTGTCCAACTTCTGTGGCAAAACTGAAAAGGTAAGACAGTTACCTAGCAAGGGAAATTAAGAACTGTCTTGTCCTCCAAACCTGTGACAAAAGCAGCTTTTGCCTCTATGTAGACACATTTCAGCAACCCAAGAGGAACTGGCTTCCCAATTTTACTGTGGAGCAAGGGGTTACCAGTAATATACTTAATATTGTTACAGAAACTATTTCTACATTACAGCTGTAAATGAAAGGAGAAAAGCAAGTTTTCCTGGTTTTCAGGGTGAATAAGTAGACAGCAGTGTTGCTGCAGCAGAATAGGTTGAGTGACAAATGACTTAAAAGTATTTCATTGTGAGATAAGCATAATGCTGTACTCAAAAAAATGAAAACAGAACCCTGATGATGCATCTGTCAGCTAAGACAGCTGGAGAGTTTATAAAGCACCATCTTGCATAAGCCAAGTAGTTCTGCAGTATACACACAAGAAAAGACTTAACATACTATTTAAGAATAAATAGTTCTTGCATGAGTCCTCACGCTTACAACACACGCAGATCTTGTTAGGCTTTATTTCATGAGGCTCATAATCCATGCAGTGACAAGGACTCTTCCTGACCTGAACTCCTAAGTTTGGGTAGCACTTCACCAAACCACAGGGTTCAGAGCTTTCAGCCCCACTCCACCATAATCTTTTGTACAGCACAGCCACACCTAACTATTTTCTCAGTTACACCAACCAAGAGCTAATTAACTGGGCTATCCTAATCAAGTACTGCAGTTTGGCTTTCAACCTGCAGTTTTCTTGTCTCTTCTCTGGTGTCTATGAAAGATAAGCTAAAAACCTACCTACTGGAGTAATTCATATATGTTACAAAACAATCCAAGTGAGTAAGTCTCTAGAAAAGTCTAGGCATCTACTGGCAAATTGACAGACATCTAAAAGGGCTATTTTCTAAAAAATATTTTTACCTGTCATCTGCACTAGCACCTCCATATGCAAAATGCAGAGCTTACAATAAAAAGCTGCCCCAAAACAAAATTCTAGAGTTGTAAAGAACTGCAGGATAATTCATTTTCTTGTATTATCATATTTTGAAAATTCACTTGATCTTTGTATGAATAAAGAACATTTCATTTTGAAAGAAGACACTCAATATGACAGCTTCACAGAGACTAGAGGAAAGTCAAAGTGTTAAGAAGCCTCTCGAAGCCTTGAAATATTTTACAACTGCTGCTACAAGTAGTTTGCCAATTGTTTTCAATGAAAAACATCACAGACTTTTGAGAAATCATTGTACTTTAAAATAGTCTGCTTTAAAAATTACATCTGACATAGATGTAAGACAAAAATCAAAAAGTTTAATAGATAAGCCACATGCCAAAAACATGCCTAAAAAACACAGAAGTGATAACCAAGCTTTTAGGTATTAAAGACAGGCTGGTACTGCGAACTTCTTGCTCACAATCAGCTACAGTTGTAAACACTGAAAACTGCTATCAAGAAAAACTTAGGTGAAGCCTGTAACAGACTGGTACAAAGATAGGCAAGACAGGCGTCAGTCCAAATCAGTAATATATCCAACCTGTAAGAGAATTCTGCACTATGTAGTGGTGCAGACATTGTAGATACAAATGTCCAAAAAATAAATCTTGATGTAAGGAAATCAAGCATTTCCAAAGTTAGTCAGTCAAAATTTACACAAGTACCCTCCAGAAGTTTAGGGTACTTTAATTATTTGAAATCATATGCTGTGCATCCACCTGAGCACAGTCAGCACACAATAACTGTACTTTCATTTTTCAGCAAGATCTATTATGTAGAATCCTTATCTGTGCAGAATCTTTCAGAATACCCCCCTATACACAGCATGTTTCACCATTACTCATAATCTGGAAAGGCTATTGGCAAACTAAAAGTGCCAGGCCTTTATGGCAGTATTAAATATAGCTACAATAGTCCAACAAAGCCAAAATTTGGATTGAAATTAAGAATGCCAGCAGAACTTTCCATGTCACTGCAACTATCAGACATTTAATCCAATTTTAAGGCTAGAAATACAGGTCAAGAGCTGCACATGGTGTCTAGCTTCTCTCCCTTCTCAGAGAAGGAACACTTGCTCTCTTTGCTTAGTCAAAAGATGCTGTTCACCTCAACAGCTGTTACTTTTTGTTCTTGACATCTAGCTCCTCACTGAAGAGGCAAAGAGGGAGCTTTAGCCAACGGCAGTACCTGCATGCAAAGCCCAGAGTCTCCAGAGTACTTTTGTGAATACTCCAGGAAGTATTTTGTGAATCTTGCTCTGTGTACACTAGCCCATGGTTAGCTGGCAGCACTCAGAGCTCCACTAAAAGAAAGGCTCAAATGCCATTCACAGCTCTTCGGAAGCTTCATACACCACCTACTAGTGGGAATTCCAGCTCTTCTGCAGCTGTTTAGAAGATGTTGCTACTTTTTTCATTACGAAGATGAGACAGTAATTACACAAGTAATTATAGCTCCCAAACACCCAGTCTGGACAGAGACAAAACATTTGAGATACACCACTATTTCTTTAAAGAGTCAAAGTGTTAACATTTTATCTGTATCACCAGTAAGTTATATCTTTGTCTCCTGCAGATAACTACAGCGTGAGAGGTTTGCTGTCCCATCTGGACCAAAGTAGCTTCAGCTCTGTTCCCACACTGCCTCGTAGGGAAATAAGGACCTAATTTATTATATCCTACAGCCTTAAATGTTGTTATTCCATATCCCTGAACACAGGTTACAAACCTAAGAGCCTGAATGTTTCTCTTGTATTTACTTCTAGCAAATTCCACTGAAAACAAGAGTGGACACAGTTAACCAACTGCAAGACATGAGACACTGATGAATCAAGTCATACTGCTTCTAGCTAAATCAATGAAAACAATAATTAAAAAAGTCATTGTGAATTGTAGACACAACAGCAAGTCTTAACTACTATGACACCAAGTGGAATTCTGTTACATATGTAGCTTGCACAGAACACCGGGATACTGGAAAATGCTCACTAAATAGCAAGGCCAACCAGACAAAGCACAAGAGCATTTGTGTAACCTTGAATTGCTGCACCACACATTTCATAAGCCATCTTCTACATGCACCAGAGTCAAGTCTAAAGCAACCTAAGGTCCTGCAACTCTGTTTTGAAAACCGACCCCATTCAAACAGCTCCTGCTCTAAGATTATCAACCTTGAATTTTACATATAAAGGTCCTGTTCACATGTCTGGAAGTCTAAATCAAATGCTTTTAAAGACACTTCATTTAAATGATCTCATTTTACCAGTATAATTCTTTGCCAGTTTTTTTTTTTGTTTTTTTTTTTTTATTAGAAGTCATCAATATGAAGTTTTCCAAGCCAGTGTGGTTAAATAATCCCAACACATGCCCAGTCCGAACAACATAATTTGCATTAAAAAATTCTTCAAATCTGTTTATATCTTTAGACAGAAGACCTTACTGCCAATCCTCCATTGTTTTTAAAATAGCCTCAAGTGATCTAGAGACACACAGGTGGACAAAATAGAGCTGTTTCATCACACCAACCACAGCGACCTTAGCCCTCCTCCAGGCAATTCCTGCCACATCATAGACTTAGATCTCTAACTCTGATTAATATTAAACTATCGTAGGCAGTTCTCGGACAAAAAAAGAAGACCGAGCACTGATGTGTGCCCCTACACATACCCCTTTCCCCCCACACCAAGCAGCAGCAGATTGGTACTCCTCCTCTCCCGCTGCACACTCACAGACACGATCTCCCCACTGCTCTCGGGGGGGGGGGCACTTACTCGCACCCCCTCCATCCCGTTTTTAATTACACTGATCACAAGCGCTGAATTCCGTCAAAGTAGAATCTTAAAGCCAATTCAAACCAAGCTCAGGCACACGCACGGAGGGCCCTGCTCTCGGCGCCTACAGAGGCCTGTTTTCCATCAGTGACGTGATGAACCCAGAGCCGCTCAGGGCTCTGGAAGGAGCCCAGGGACGCCTCTCCCTGCCCCGCCGCACACCCACCCGCGCCCCGGCACCGCTCCGGCGCATCGCGAACAACGGCGGCACCGACCGCCGGCACCCCTCCGCCGGGGCGGCCACCGCCACGCTCAGGGACGGGAGAGGGGGGTGACAGGGTGGTGAGGAGGGAGGCAAACACCCCAACCCACCCACCCCGACCGCACAAACCCGTGGGCAAATGCTTTATGCTGCCCCCCCCTCCCCGCCGCGCCGCCCCCCCGAGCGCGTCGCCATTTCGTGAGACAGGAGCGCTCGGAGCTGCTCGCTGCGGGCACCGAGGGGAAGAGGGGAGCACTGGGGAGGGGATTGAGAGGAAGCCCTGGCCCCAGTGGGGAACCAGCCCACGGCGACGGCCGGCGCGGCCCAGCCCAGGCCCCGGCCCTGACGCCACTCACAGTTGCGGATATCGGAGATGAAGACCGCCAGGCCTCGCATGCCATCGCCCTTCGACACGGCAGGCATCGTGGCGCACGATCACGGCCGCCCTGGGACGCGACACGCCGAACCCCCGCAGCCGCCGCCCGCTCTCCCCGCGGGCTGCTTCAGGCCGCTCCGCCGCCGCCTCCGCAGCGCGCAGGCGCCGCCGGGGCTCCCGCGCCCCCGCAGCCGCCGGGCGGGCGCTGCTCGGGCGCCACCTGCCGCGCGGAGGCGGGAGCGCCGCGGGTGCGCCGGGCCCCCTGCGCCTCCCGGTGCCGCAGCCGCGGCGGGCGCGGTCCCCGCCCGTCCCCCGGGATGTGCCCCAGGGATGTGCCCCCTCTCCCGGACATCTCCCGTGCGACCCTGCGGCCCAAAGGGGCTGGCTGGCTGGAGGCCGGGCCCCGAGGATCGGCCGTGCCGCTGCTGGGACGCGATTTGCAGCCACCGGCCGTGAGGGCAAACGGGCCCGGGCCGAGGTGAGGGATGGCAGGGCGGCGTCAGCCGCTGTGGCCCAGGGTGAATTCACTGCATGCTCCCTGCTCGGGAACAGCCTAATCCCTTCCTCTTCTCGTGACCCTAATGGCCGAGAAGTTTGATGATTTTTGAAGGTGAAATGCCGGGCTTCGTAGGCACCTCAGAGGATGTAACTGCTGAGGGAGGAGAAGGACGGCCGATCAAGATACTGGAAATTTTCACTTCATCGCTAAGCTTTGAGCAAACTATTGATCAGGAATCTTATTTCTAAAATGTGAAGAGCAAGGTACAGACTCTCAGTGGTACAGTCCGTAAGAACGTGCTTCCCACAGGGTGGATTGCAGAAGGCTGTACCTCCTCAAAAGGGAGCCCAAACAGTGCACGGGATGTACTGCATGGCCCTGCATAGTCCCTGTGAGCACTGAGAGCCCGGGGGCTGCTGTGTGCAGCTCCATCCTCAGGCACATCCCCCCTGTGAGCTGCCATCGGCTGGGTGAGTGGCGCATTGCTCTGTGTTCATGTAGAGACTCCCACTCTGATTCCCCGGGCACGTTGTTCCACATGTTCCTCCCACATGTTCCTCCCGATGGCTGTAAACATGCGGAGTGACACAGTCCCACACCGCATCTGCTCTCGAGGCTGAAAACATTTCAAGGTTAAATTGTCTTAAACATGCCAAAGAGGTGGGACTGTGCAGAGCATTTAATATCTTCAGCTCAAAATAGGTTCAAATGGTCTCAAAACAGGCCTAGACTGCCTAACCAAAAGTATGCTGGGGGCTTCAGTCATGATGCAAGGGATTTAGTATGATTCTTGGAGAATAATGACTTGTAGAACTATGGTGCTTAGGCCTACTGGAGAGCAATCAGTCATTTCACCTCTATTTCAGCATACTTCAAGCCATTTCATGTCATCTGGGTTTTTGGAGTTTTTTTACCCCCAGTGAACTGAGCCTGCAGCTTTTAGCTACAGTCTATCTTTCAGAAAGGCACTCAGTCTTGCTCTGACAGAATCAAATTCACTGTTGCCCTGGATAGTTTGTTCCCATGGTTAATTCTCCTCTTGTTTCGAGCTTGCATTTTGTTTAGATTCATCAAGTTCCACAACCTTTAATTTTGTGATACATTTTTCTCTCGTAATGATCTACATAATAGTTGATACCCTCTGTCTGACAGCAGCTGCACACCTCAGGTCACCTCTTAAGGGTCTGTCCTGGGTGTTTTCAGGATACTTTGTTACATGAGTGCTTTTTAGTTGTGCAAGTATCTATGAGAAGGGCAGGATGACAGAATGTGGTAGTCAGGCAATTATCCCTTTGTCCCTGAATCCATTTTGTAGACCAAGTGCAACTACAGGCAGTCGTGCACAATTAGTCTATTATTCAACTCAGATTATTTGTAGGCTTTCATGAAGAACACTCTTCTTTTCCACAGCCTTACAAATAGATTTTGATGCTTAATAATAATTTTCATGCATCTTTGAAAATTAAAACTTCCCATGTCACCAAATGGGGCTTTTTCTGTGATCAGAATAAAAAAGAATTATTTTTTGAGCTAGCCAAAATGTTGAGCTAATTTCTACTCTTAAGATCACAGTGACACCTAAAGGCTCCAGTCCTCTCTGGCTGTATTCCTGTCAATACTGCAAGTCATGCAGGTATCCAACTGCCTTTTCAGCAGCGGCTTAAATGCTGCCAGCAGAACAGCTGTGGCAGTACCAAGCTAAGCATGAGCAGAAAATTCTTGAGAACTGGGAAAATATCCAAGTGGTTAACTTGTGGATGTATCTAGTTTTGTAACTATGCAGCTAAATGTCTCATTTGAAGGGGCTCAGTATGCAGTACACATACTCTGATTATTTTATGTCAACCTCCTCTGACTGGTTTTTGAGGTTTCACTATATTCTTCTTGCTCCCTGTCTTTTTGCCTCAAAACAGGCTTGTGCAATCAGGGTAAATGTGTAGGCATGTCTGTCCTTTCTGCCTCATAACTTAGCAGTGCATTTCAGATGTCTTGGTAGGGACAAGGTAGAAATTTTATGTGAGTAACAGGTAGCTAGAGGAAAGAGAATCTGTAATGGTCTCTAGATCATCCCGGCTGAAAGAAACATTGTAATGTGAACTCAGCTGTTACTCAGCACAGAGCTTGCACCACGCACAACCCTTTGCAAACACACTAAGTTGGCAATTCTGTGAAATATTTTGGTTTGAGCCTAACATCTATAAAACACTAGGCTGCCTAAAACCAAACATAAGTGGTTCTACCCATCCCAAGATATTATGATTATTTAATGTACTTATAATTACTGTAAAATCAGCATTAAAGGGGAGATAGTACCAAGAAATATTTTCCTATTACATAAAACTTTCGGCACCACATTTGTTTGCCAACAAATCCACAATGTTTGTCCCCTCATTCCCATTTTATATGGGAGTTACTTTAATTTTTTTTTTCCAGGATTTCATTGCACTTTGGTAAAAAGGCTTTAATAATAGCACTGACCTTCATAAAACTATTACCATTCATCTGAGTGTTTTCAGCTGATGAAGATGCAGTTGTGGGAACAACAAAAAAGGAATTGTTCCTTTCCCTTTGTTACTTCTCTCACATTTCTCTCACCAGTTATTGTTTTCTTCTGCTCCTCATGATCATTCCAGCCATTACTGGGAGCCAAAAGAACTCAGGAGTAAACAGGTGGCTCCACCATGCATACACAACCATATTTCTGTATTGGACATTTAACATTCATTATCCCTTAACAGAGAGCACAATGCCTTCTGCAATGCTAGAGTATCAGATGTGCTGCTTTCAATACTAGAAAACATGAAGTTAGGATAATATCATTATCAAGAAACTCTACATTTACAGAAATTTAGGATGGATTTGGGCATAGAAGACCACACATCTGCTCAATGACAAGACTTTTGTTCAGAGGAAAAATATTTGCATTATTCTTTTCAGTTCTGAAGAATGTTCATTAAGATTTTCTTTACACGAGAGGGAATGAAAGAAGAGGGCAGTTTAGCAGAATAAGGCAACCTTCCCGTTCAGCTTCTAGGAGGTTGCACCAGACTGTAACCAAGACAGAAAGCAGGTCACAGGAAGGCTGGCTTCTGTTGGGAAGCACACTGCTAAGATATGCTGGCCTTGCCACTACATCAGGATGTAACACATCAGGTTTTTTTATCAAGTCTTTTGATAGGGTATTTAGTTCCTGCAAGCAGCCTGTGAAATAACAGGGTTACACCAAAATTCTGCTGCAGTCAAAATAGCAGTAACACAACCCATGCTGCACACAGAAACACAAACTGTAGAAGGCCAAATCGGAAGAAAATAAAAATCTCAGTTAGAAGCATAATATTTTATTTTAGAGCCTGTTAGAAGCCATCCGAGATTTTCCCCTTCTTTCTGCACACCCAGACTCTCCGCAGCCTTACCTATACAATCATTTTGCCTTCAGGTCAGAGTGTGCATTTTAGCCCAAGCTCCTGATTTACCTACACTCTTTCTCAGAATCACAGAAACAATTTGTTTTGTAAAGACCTCAGAGATCATCGAGTCCAACCTGTGATCAAACATCACTATGCCAACTAGGCCATAGCTCTAAGTTTTTCTTAGACACCTCCTGGGACCCTGACTTCACCACCTACCTGGGCAGCCCATCCCAGCGTCTGATCACCTTCTGTGAAGGAATTCCTTCTAAAGTCCAACCTGAACCTCCCGTGGCATAGCTTAAGGCCATTTCCTCTAGAGTTGCTGGTGGCCTGTGAGAAGGGGCTGATCCCAACCTGGCTCCAGCCTATTTTCGGGCAACAGCAGCGAGCAATAAGGTCACTCCTGAACCTCCTCCAGGCTACACCTAGAGCTGCATCAATTTGCTACAGATTGGGCTAAACCAAGAGGCTCTTTATGGGAATTTACAATCACACTATTATTAGCATTTCCTTCCTTGAGCTGCAGATGAGCCCCAAAGCACCGCGGTCGGGCCGGCCCGGCAGCGGCTCCGTCCGGGCTGTGCCGCCGCCTNGGGGCGGGGCGCGGCCGCCCGCCCGCACTTCCGCGGCGGCGGCGGGCGGTACGTGGTGTCCGCGGCCCGCCGGGGCTGGAAGGGACGGAGGGGAGGGGAGAGGGCGGGGGTGAGGTCGTGCTCCGGCGGGCGGGGGCCCGGCCGTGCCGCCGTGAGGGTGACGCGGCCGCCGGGAGAGGCCGGGGCTGCCCCGCCGGCTCCGAGCTCGGGCAGGCCGCGGCGGGGCGGGCGCTGAGGCGCTGATGCTGTAGCTGGAGGCGTGCGGGCTCCTGGCGAGCTTTGCTGTCTCTAGAGTCGGGCGAGGGTGGGAGGGAATTCTGAACGTCAAAGTGGAGCACTTTACAAAAGGGGAGGGCTTAATGTTTACACGGGTTAGAAACGGATTTATTCTCACTCTTCGCTCCCCAGTACAGCTTTTATTGCTTCATTTAAAAACGCATCAGCAGTATGCTTCCTGATCTTCCTGTACTAAGTGATGCAGGCTCTTTCTGCAAAAGTAGCTAGAATCTAGTTTGTTCTTTATAAATAAACTATAAGCATTAACTCAGTATTGTGTACCACCCATTTAGTTTCTTTGCTTGCTTATTTTGGGCAGCCTAAATCTGTGCTAGCTTTACTGGCTTTTAAAAATGAAGATAAATTTAAAACAGCAGACAAAAAGTGTGTTACCTCATGTGGAGGCTGGGGTTAAGCAAGTGTGACCTGGCTAAGAGAGAAACCTGGGATTCAGATCACTTTGTCAAAAGGTGTTTAGATTTTAAATTGTCCTTTGTATCAGTTAGACAAGGACATAGAGGCAGTCTTCAATTCTGTTTGCATTTTGCAGTGATAGAGGAGATAAAGAGTGCCAAGTTCAGGCAGTTTTACTGAGTTCAGCTAATCTGAGAAGTGTTGAAAAATGGCAGAGAGTTCATAGAAGAAAAGTTTGATGAAGATTTAGTTTTGCAAAGCTTGCAAAATGCATGCTTATATTTTCCATATAGAGCTTTTAAGTTTGACCAATTCATCTTCTGTGTTACAGTGATGCCTTTCACTGATGTTGTTAAAGAACAAGCTATTTTAATAAGTGTCCAACCAAGAGTTGATACTGGGCTGTCAGTAGCAGAAACCAAATTGCCATGGGCTTCCCGTAAATCTAGGAGTGGATGTTGACTTCACAATAATTGACAGATCCTGTTAAGGAAATGAACACATTTTGATGTCTAATTAGAGTTCAGTGATGGTTTTTTAAGCTTCTGTTCTTCAGCTGTTAGATGTTATCTTCTTTTCAGGGAAATGGATGCTGTTGTTAATTGTTTCTGAAAGTGAAATCAAACACCTCCAAATCAATATATACAAGCTTCTGGGAGAATTGATATCCTGTCCAAATAGTTAAGACTTATATTGACTGTTCAGGCTCTCAATTGTTCCTCTCTGCAATAGTTTATAGATCTTGCCAAGCTAGATGGAAAATAGGAGAAACTATCAAAAGCAACCTGCTTTGTCTCATTTTTTAGAATGAGGAAAACCAGGGAGTTACCAGTGACCTTGAAGTCAAAGTAGAAGCATAAGACCTTAATTATTCATAATAGTGAATTTCAAGCAGTATAGCTATTTAGCCTTTACCACACTCTCTGGATCCAAGAAATATTAGAAGGCTTTCTGCTTTTATTTTGTAGTTTATAAAAGACTTGACTAAAATCTTCAAATAATTTTGTACATTATATTTTTGATGTTCTTTGGTGATACTGGCATTGTTTTTTCCAAGCACTTCTGCCATCATCCTTCTACTTTGTTGCCTAATCACGCATTCCCCTCTTTTCCTGCAGAGTCCCTAAATCCTACAATAAATACCCCTGGTTTTCAGAATCTCACTGCTAAGCCAGACACATCCAAATACGTGTTGGGTTGTTGATTTCATGTCTGTTTCATTGAGTACATTTCCATTGAAGCTTTATGGTTCCTTCTGCCACAGTACTCAGAGGCTCAGTCTCGTGCTGTGGGATCCCTCACTTGATGTTTTGTATTAGAAACAAAGTACTCAAACTTTGAGCAGCACTTGCTATCAGTGCCAGTAGAACAAGTCTTGTAAATATGATTTCTAGAAGTGAGCTTGTAGGTCTTCAAAGTGAGTGGTAGAGTAATATAGGAAGCAAGATAGTTTTTTCAAAATCAACAAAAATTCAGAATACTGAAAAGAACCTGTTCTCCATCAGGATCTCATATTTATGAGAAGCAGCTTGATACAGATCAAAGCCATGGTTCCCCAAATGCCAAATATTTTTTTCTCTGTTTTCTCCTTATTCACAATGGGGAGCTAGGCTGGGAAACCAGTGCAACTTTTAACTGGGGAGAGGTTGGAAAACAAACTCTGGCTGTATCTGATTTTTTTAAAAGTCTTCCTACAGATACAGGGTGTGACAGATGAACACACAACAGAACTGTTTCTACTAGTTCTCAGTTCCTTTATCTGGAGCTAGGACAAACTGTCAAAGTTATTCTTCCAGACAAAAAGGACATGCCTGCCCCCTCCTTTTTTCTTTCTTCTATTTCTGTATCAGTGATTTGGCATGGAATTGGAAGCAAAGGTCTCACCTGTTACAGTAAAGACACATAGCTGTAAGCATATAGCTATAATCCTTTATATCTGTTAGTTAGTTTATGACACACTGACCAGGCTAGGTAGGAGCAGAAACAAATGTTATCTCTTATGTGCTATAAAAAAGGTAAGGTGGTACAATAATTGTTCTGTGCAGCAGACATTTATCTCAGTTTCAGCTGTAAACAGTTGTACTTCTTTAGGGGGATTCTTTAAAAAGGAAGTTGTAAGGATCCAACCCACTTCATCTGTGATACAGCTATTAAAACAAGGGACAAAAAAAGATGTTTGAGACTAGAAATAATCTCTTAAAATGCACTGCTTTTGTTGCCAGAGCAAAAGCACTATTAAAACAGTACTGCCTTAATAAGTCTAAATGGGAGAAGATAAGAAAATTTATTGACTTTTTTTGGGCAAGAAAACCAAACGAAACTGTTATATTCCTCTGTTCACAGAGATTTCAATTATTATGTTTTCAGGAGAAGATAAACTTGACATGGGGAAAAACACCATGAGGCTTCTCTGTGCTTCACTTTCTCTTGCCGTGATATGCTGGCTAGCTGAAGGTACCCTGTCAAAAACAGATGCAAAGAAAGGTGCTACAAAAAAAATGGAGGAAAAGGTAAGGAAATAACTGAAATTCTTGTCTTATCTAACATGAGCAGTGAATTAATTGAACTTTGGTAAATGGCTTCTACCTCTGTTAAAACAGTGTTAATGCATTTCCGCTGAAACTTACATTCAGATAAAACTTGAAACTTTCCTTCAGCTTTTCTGTGTGTCACAAATGGTTCACTTCTTAAAATGTATGGTGTAGATTTCTGGAGCTTTGTCATCTATGCATGCTGCAGAAGCAGGAAGTTTTTGTCTCCTCAGGGAGCACACTTCCATCCTTTTGGAAACCGGGGTGGGGAACAGTAGTTTGGGCCAAGAGCTCTAGGTCATTTACTGGTGGAATGGAGCCTTGCCAATGGGAAGACTGTATCCTGATGAAAGAGTTTGAAGAGCCTTCTAACCAGTAGTTCTTTTGCAGGCAGAAATGATTCAGTGTCCCACAATAATCAGAGCAAGCAGAGATAGCACGCTAAAGTCTCTCTTCACTTGCTGAGCACGTTATTGTTTCCTGTCATTATGCATATACATCTGTCACTGTTTGTATTACTTGCTCAACATCTACCAGGAAGCAAATCTCATCTGCAGGTAGTGAGGGTAACAGAAGGTGTTAAGGCAGGCCATATCCTATCCCTATATTCCTTACAATGAATCAATAGATGGCTTCAGCATACTCACCATGCACATCTGATTGTATCTTCTCATTCTGTTTTTATCTGCTGGGTCAGTTGAATCATCTTCCCTAAAGAAGAGTGTTTAAAATCTAGGCCTTTATTAGCCACAATGCAATATTCTCAGACCAAAATATATCCACTTTAAAAGCTGTCTTCAAATTCTTGGTTAAGAACTCCTAACCCCTTTTTATTATTTTGAGGGTAACATGAGAGAAAGCACTGATTAGAAAACAGAGCACCATCAGCTGTCATAAATTATGTTCTTTACTCTTATAATGTCTTGAGTTTTGGTTTTTGTTTACATGCTTTTTACCTTCCAAACAAAATAAGCTTACTGATGATGACAAATAATTTCTGAGGACTTGTGTGTTTCAGTTCTAAATCAAAGTGCTCTGCATCATTTAAAAGGAGTTCTCAGAGTTTAATGAAGTGATTTGTTTTGCTCTTGTTTTTAAAGTCTGTTGGCATTGAAAGTGGCTGTTTCATATAACTGGTTCTAATAACTGTCTTCTCTCCACAGAAGCTGCATTCTGATAAAAATGTTCAGGACCGGGGATTGGTAGTCGTGGATCCAAAAGCAAAGGATATTATACTGGAGCATAAAAGTTATTGCTCCAAGAAGATGAAGGAACGACATTTCTCAGGAGATGTTTTGGGATATATTACTCCTGTAAGTTGATACAATGAATAAAATTTGCGCTTTGAATGAATATGCAGCAGACTGTGCTATCCTGCAAGTTTGCATCCCTGCTTTAAAAGTATTTTTGTAGTAATGGGGGCTCCTGGTAAAATACAGTTAAATAGCCAGAGAAGTATCTGAGACTTGACTTGGGGTTTAGGTAGTATCAAACCTTCTCAAGTTCTCTTGAACATAAATTCAGAGTCTGAATTCAAAACTGTGTGGGAATCTACAAGCAAGTTGCTGTAGTTTAGGTGGATTAGCACAATTTGAAGATTGCCTTTCATGCAGCTATCAGAGCTTCCAGAATACTTTCTTATTTAAATGAAAGCAATATCCCAGAAGTTTTTCTCAAATGAATGAATAGGGATCTAGCCGATGATTACATTTCTGTTAAAGAGTTTATATTGGTCAAAAGTGAAGTGAACTGTGTATCTTGCTTCTGAGTCTCTCACATTTTTTCTCTCCTTTGTTTTTCAAGTGGAACAACCATGGCTATGACATTGCTAAACTATTTGGAAACAAATTTACACTAATCTCACCGGTTTGGCTACAAGTGAAAAGGAGAGGGAAGGAAAGGTTCCAGTTCACTGGGCTCCATGATGCTGATCAAGGTGTTGTTTTCTTTTTCTTCAAATATGAATTGCAATATTGTTACAGGCTAGGTAGCTTTGGCATACTGAGTGGGTTTTGCTAGCTGTGTCTCATGGTGAAGTACTTTCATCCATTCCATTTTTTTGGGTTTTCTTCAGAGTGAATTTCTTTCTGTCCTCACCTGCTTCCATATGTGCACATTGTTTGTTTGTCAAAAAGTGTAAGTCGGAAGGTTGGCTTTTCCACGAAGCCCCTCTTAAAGAAAGGAAAGGGCAAAGATCCTGTACAGAGAAAACAGTCTTTGGTGTTGCACTGTGCAGTTGTTTACCTGTTGTGGATTTTGCCTTTTTTTCTTTGCAAAAGCCTTTAGGTGACTTTGTTTTAGAAAGGGAAGATAAATTAAATTTGAAGAGAATTTTTTTTCCTTCATTGCAAGAAAAGTGGCAGCAAGTTTAAATTTCAGCTAGTATGTACTAGTTCATGGTTTTGAAGTTGATTGAATGTAAAATTTCATTTGCTATGAAATAGCAATAAATAGCTGTAATTACTGTATTAGTGCCCATTAACAAATTCATCCTAGTGCAATGACTTCCAATAGGAGTGGACAGGACACTTTAAAGTCAAAAATCAAGCATTCCTCCCAGGTGATGCCTGATGGCTGCAGAAGTGTCCTGAGTAGGCACTAGGGTATCTTCCATAGTGAGGCAGAGCTAAGCAGGGCTGGGTGGGGGCTATTGTAAGGTGCAGGTACATGGCTTCAAATTCTGTGCATCATAGGATGCTCCATCTGGGTGGATTATGAACTGCTAGTCTGTGGCAGGAAGATGTGTATAATGAAACTACACTACATCATTTGAAGAATGCTTGAAAATATGTTGTCATTGTCAACATCATTTATATTTTATCAGCTGTCTTACTTGATATTGTTTGGCAGGCTGGATGAAAGATGTGAGAAAAACCTCCAAAAACATCAAAATAGGTAAGCCTCTGTTTTATGTTTGCTTGCTTACTTTTTGTCTTCTTTTGCTGCTAGGAGAGGAAGGAAAGGCTTGCTTCCAGGTCTGTATGGGGAGGAAGGAAAATTACCTTAGCACAGCTGTATGAAGATGTCTCAGAAGAAAAATTAAAGAAGTTAACTGTAGAAAGTTAAGTAACTGAAGTGTTGACCCTCTTGATACCTTTATGTTTTGCCTTAACTTCTTGTTTCTGAATAAATCTTGGGTTACAGTGCCCTCCCTGGAGGGATGCTAGTATATAACACTGTGTGCCTCCCTGGGGAAAGAAGTCCTCAAACTTGTTTGCTTGGGGTTCCGTGTAGTTAAAAAGAATTTTAAAAAAATCCAAATCTGAGTCAGTCAGTAAGACTTTCCTGCATGGTAGTAGAAAAGTCCTGCTTTGGTTCTTCTCCCCTTGAAGCTGGGAACTCCTAGGATGTGTTACAGTGTGTGTCTGTAGGGAAAATGGCAAACATTGCTGTAGAGATTCTGCTGTGCTAGACTTCTTACATTTGTCTATAGCAAGAATTGTGTGGAACTGTGAAATGCTTCCTGATTCAGAGGGGAGTATGAAATTTGAAATGTATTAGAAAAATCGAATGCTCAGTCAGATATTTTAATGTACTTCAGCTGCCAGAGGATAAAGCCTTTGAAATCTCTCTATACTCTTCTAAAACACTCTTTTGCAACCATGGTAGTTTGAAGGGACTTAGACATAGCTCCATAAAATCCGTTGCCTTTTCCTGTGGGCATGATTGTCGACTGTTCCAGCAGCAGCTTTCCTGAATGTTTTTAATGTTTTGTGCTTTTAGAAAAAGAAATTACACAAGCTCAAGTGCTTTCCAAAAATAAAAAATTGTCTTAGGCCTTGAGTTGAATAGAAGAGTGAAGTAATATAGGGCTGTGTATGGAGTAAATTAGAATTTGAGGTTAACTTTTCTCCCTCATTATGGTGGTAAAAGAGATGCATAACTTAAAGATTGGTGTCTTGTGTTGTTGCTGGTTTAAGACTCTACTTGAGGCCCTAAGTGGGAGTTCAGTTTAGGTCATTCAATCAAATGAAGGTATCTTCTCTCAGAACTTGCATCAGTGCTGATCATTAACTCAACTTAAAATGAAGAAGAATGTTCTACAGTGTCAATTTATCTATGCTGCTGAAGTTGGTCAGAGTGGAAAAGCAATTATCTCAGTCATGGGATATGATTTTTAGTGGCATCTCTGGTTGTATCTGCTGTATTCTGTTTCTGCAGAAACTTTCCAGTGTAGATAATAAGTTCTTAATTTTCAATACTGATTGACAACTTTGCCTGATAGTGCCTCGAATTTTGTTTGATGGCTGGACTTACCAAGACTTTGAGAGTGTTTTTGGCAGTGAAGATGAGATAGAGGAGCTTTCCAAGAACATGGTTCTGCTAGCCAAGGTAAAAAAACTATTTATGATGTTTATAAAATAGTGTGAGATGATATTTGATTCCTTTTGTAATAGATGTTTTCTCATTTCTCGTGATTTTGTATTCTACAAAATAAAATTTGCTGGAAACAATAATGAGGCAGGATTCTTAATAGTGTGTCTTAGTATGTGTCGAGTTCCTGTAAATATGAAGTGTAGCAACACTTAAGTGCAGGTGAATATGAGTCTAATGTGAGACTACATTAATCTGATCAACATAACCTTGTCATTGGCAGCTGCACTCATGATTATTGCCTGCTTTAAATTTTTTACATTTCTATTAAGAATGTAATTATTGAGCTGTGGCTAAGCTGCTTAGTGATATTTTCTGATAGGCAGAAAAAGGGTCATGGGTGCAATGAGTGCTGCTTTCTACACAGGAATACACATTCAGGTTCAGTGTGGTGAAGCTAAGGAGCCACTTTTAATACCAAGAATCACTCGCTGGTTATGTGTTACTGAACAGGTTTTTTTTTGAGCTATCCCTTGTGTGGGGTAAGTTGCACCCAAAAGACATTCAGCATTAGTGGTTCATTCATGGCAGCCTGTTTATTGTCAGAATAAGCGTTCTTACTTGCTACATGACATAAAGAAATCTTAGAGTGCTCTAGAGGAAGTTGGATGTAGAGTTACACTGAGTATTTTCCTAAAATTTGTAAAATTTGTAACCGTTACATCAATTTTAGGTCCTCAGTAACATTTGACCTCTTAAGAAAGTCAACTCAAGTACAACAGTATCCTTAATCATGCTCAGAATGAATTATCCAAAGAGAGACTAATTGTGGGAGGTATTTGGAATCATGTTGATGCTGAATTAGCATTTACATCTTTAGACTCCAGAGACAATGAGTTTTTTCCCTGATATAAATGTAAAAGTGTTTCAAATTATTTGCTTAACAACCACCTTTCATTAGTGTCTGAATTTTTCTAATACAATATTGCTTTATTCTGTAAGTAGATATCATGGATAACTAAAAGAGATTAGTTCAATTAATAGTTATTGTTCAACTTTTGCATGTTTGTGTTTGTTAAATTATTTAAGTTTTTCTTGGACTTCTCCATGAAATGCTGTGTTAAAGATGAATCTGGTGTAAAAATACAAAGAATGTTCAATCTGTAATAGTACAAGAAAAATAACTGCATGGTCATTAACTGTGTGTTGTTGACAATTCTCTTTACTTAGAATGAAAATTTTGATGGTTTTGTAGTTGAAGTTTGGAGTCAGCTGGGAAATCAAAAGCGAACGTGAGTATAAATCTCTAGGATGCAATTCCTAAAAGTCATCTCCTTTAAAGCATCCTTTGAATTTGTCCATGTTGATTTGAATAGGTCTTTGTAAATAAATACACTTAATTCTAGAACAACTAAAGGTTGATCTGCTTGTCTTAAAATGAAATAGAGGGGTTTACTTCACTCTACGTGAGACCAAAGATTACATACATAATAATCGTCACAGTGGGTTTAGCAGGCCATGTTAGTCTTTCATACTTGAGTTTTGCATGATTTTGCATCCTTTGTACCAGGATTTAGAGGGTACCTTGGTTGCACACTCACTTCCATCTTGGCACTGGCCTTTATCATAATATTGTTTGGTTTGGGTTATTGAGTGGGACGTGGAATGGTGTAATACTTTCAAGACTTAAGGCAAATGCCAAACTTCTGCTTCATGAGGAAAAGGCAGAATATGGCAGTGAAATTAATGATTCAGTGCAGGAATCTGAAGATTTTGTGTTTAGTTTCTCAGGAAATTCAGGCATCCATTTCTCAGTGTTTCTTACAGATCTCTGCTGCCTAAAATGTCTGGGGGAAAATAGGTTCAAGGAAGCTGCACAGAATTCTGAGTTCATTATGGAAGGGTTTCACCTTTCAAAAATGGTTACTTCAGGTTATTCTGATTAGGGAAAATGTTGCTGACTGAAGGCATATATTAGTTACTTCTCAAACTAAGTGTACTATTAGCAGCCCTGCTTTTCCCCTATAAAATTAACACTTGGGAACAAAAAATTGAAACTGCAGAATCTTTTTTTACTTTGTAAAGGGCTCCATCAATTGCCCTGCAATGAGTAATTCTTCAGCTATATGCTCTTGCTTATAATTAGGTGATTTGCCAGGTTATTCCTAAGAGCTTATCTGTATCCTGAGCTCTCAACCTAGTGCAGTGTGTTAATAATGTAGCCAAGAAGGTGACTGAAGCAATTAGTAACTGCCAGTCAGAAGTGGGTAGTAGTGGTCATTTTATATACTATGCTTACTGTATTTAGCTAAAATTAATAGTTTTCCTATTAGTTAACACAGGTATAAGACAGATTGTGTAACTGTCATTCTAAGACCCACTGAAGATCACTTTAAACACACTTGCATGAAAGTGTTGCAAATGAAACACATGAGCAAAGCATACTTTTCTATTAGCTCCGGGATGAGTTTATTTGTGGCATGATAAAAATACTGCTCTGTGTCAGGAGTAATGTTGGTTTAAAACAGTGTTGTTTCGCAGAATCACAGAATAAGCTGAGTTGAAAGGGATCCACAAGGATCATCAAGTCCAGCTCCTGTCCCTGCACAAGAGTCAAAGCATGTGCCCAAGTGTGTTGTCCCAAAGGCTTCCTGAACTCTGTCAGGCTGATGCTGTGGCCACTTCCCTGGGGAGCCTGTTCCGGTGCCCAAGCACTCTCTGTGTGGAAAACCTTTTTCTAATATCCAGCCTAAACCTCCCCTGATGCAACTGTTACACCAGAGAGAAGAGAGCGGTGTCTGCCCCTCATCCTCCCCGCCGGAGGAAGTTGTAACTGCAGTGAGGTCTCTCCTCAGTCTCCTCCAGGCTGAAAGACTGAGTGACCTCAGCTGTTCGTTATACAGCTTCCTTTCAATCCTCATGGCCCTCCTTTGGACACTCTCTAATAGCTTTATGCATTTTTATATTGTGGCACCCAGCACTCGAGCTGAGGCTGTCCCAGTGCAGAGCAGAGCAGGACAGTCCCCTCCCTTGCCTGGCTCTGTGCCTGATGACTCCCAGGACAGGGTTGGCCCTCCTGGCTTCCAGGGCCCTGCTGACTCAGATTCAACTTGCCAGTGACCAGGACGCCCAGGGCCCTTTCCACAGCACAGTTTATCTCACTGTGTGCTAGACATTTTGTCCAGAAGGACACTATGAGAAACAGGTGTCATAAAAACTGTTTGTACTAGAGGAGGTACTGCTGTTTAGTTGCCTTAGCCTTCAGTTACCTGAGTGTTATTTAGGTGAAGCACCACTTCCATTCACTGCCTGTCTGTTATTGATAGAAAGGAGTGGGAGTGTTTTCTATAACTTCTGAGAAGGAAAGGGTTATTCTCACACTCTATAATGGTTACTGGATCCTTTTCTCTCAGTCAGTAATGTGTAATTGTATGTGGCCATTGTGAACAACACTTGAGGATTATCCTAACTTAAATGTGAGATTGTTTGTCACAAAAGCATAAAGGGGAACAGAAGTTAGGAACTGTGGGTTTTCCTCCATTTAAGTGCTTCATTGGAAACTCATCGGTGGGTTTTTCCTCCTTTTATTGCCTTGTCCCTAGGAATGGTTAGTGTGTTTGAGTTTCACAGTGCCTTGGGTTGGACTTGCAGCATTCTGATGATGCCAATTGAGACAGAAAGCTGAAGCTGGACTCAGTGTGCAGTTACAGCTGTTATGTGAATGTGGGAGACTCACATCATTACATAGAAATTTTGTCTCATGATGATTCCAAGTTATGGGACCGGTGTCTTCATTTTGAAATTAAGTTTGTTTTCCTATCACTTGCTTTGATGATCGATGGCTTGCCTATCCAGTGCCCCGGGAGTTTTCCCTTGTAATATTTTCTGGAGGGAACAGCTTCTTAGAACAGATCTTAAGGGGCAAAATTAAATGAACTTATTATGTTGGCAAGCCTGTATTTTTATTGCACTTGGAGTGCTGTTACTTTGGGATCAGTTAATTCCATTTCGGGTAGCAGAGCAGAGTTTTTTCTGAGTAAGCATGGTTGGTCTTTTGCTTCTCTTGTTCCTGTCAGAAGTTGGAGCGGCGCAATGCCTCCTTTAGACCACACCGTGGCAATATTGTAACGTGAGTCACACCCGATCTTCCCTCAGATTTTGTCTTTCCAAAGTGGCAAACACCGGTAGTAAAGCAAGTTCTTAGCCTTGGGAAAGGTGGAGATTAGTTCGCAGGATATGTCAGCACAGAGGTGAACCCTAATCCTTTGGAGAGGTGCATGCTGCAAATAAAGCACCTGTCATAACTGTTAGGTGCAGTTTAGGTTTTCCTGGTTCAGAGCCTTCAAGGTCAAATGCCTGGAAGTAGCTTAACCTGCTTCTAGTTAAAGGGACAAAAGATCATAATGATGCTCCTGGGAACAGATATTTTGCCTTCAAGCTGCTTTCAGAGTACTCTGACAATGTGAGGTGACCTGCCTAGCTAATGCAGTTTATTCATGTTATTTAATGTGAACGTGTTTTAGTTTAAAAATAACATTTAAAAATCCCTTTTTTCCCCTGACATACAAGGAATAATATCAAGTTAGCAGTCAGCAACAGGTGATTGAAACTCAGCATAGGTGAATAAAAATGTATAGGTATACACTGCAGCTGCCAGCTTGCTTTATGCAGTGTTAGAGCATGGTGTTGATCTAGGGAAAATCATTATGATTTTCATTTTTCAAAACATAAATTAAGTGCATACCTAGCTATTAAATTAATAAATGGTGCTCAGTTATTCTATATATTTCATATATCTGTGTTGAGGGGAAAGCTGTGGAAATTGTTCCTGTGGTGTTTTTAACTGTATTATGGAAAAGATCTGTGATCCCATCCAGTGTACTCTCTTAGTGGTGCAGGAACACTTGATGCAGCGCAGGTTTCTTTATCCAGCTTAAAATGACAACAGGAGGATTTGTTTGTGGAACATTTGTGCCTGATACAGGTTTCAGCTAGGAAATCAGTGTCCTCTCCCTAAAAACAATGTGCAGTGTGTCTAACAGAGTGCACCCAGAAGCAGATGAGTCTGCAAAACACCCTGAAAACCTGCAAATTACTGTCCTAAACTGGGCTATGATTTAAAAACTACTTCATATATCAGAAAGCTGGATTAATTGCAGCTGAAGATCTCTTCTCAGTTGACCTCAGCTGAGCAAGTGTCCCTATGAGATACCTCTTTTCAATAGCTGAACCTGAATATTGGATGGGGCATTCTCATAACACACCCTTGATGTTGGGGCTTTAAAATTGTCTAAAAGCTTTGTGATGATTAAATTGTGTAAGAATCTTCACATAACAGGTAACAGTGCTAGCTCTTCAGTAACACATAAATCCTGTGACGAGCCTCTTTAGGAACCTGTGATCATTGATCATTTTTAAAATTAGATAGACACTTCTCTGTCAGCCTGCATGTTTCTAGAAAACCTTTATTTTTGGGGTACTCAAGTCACCTTTAGAAATGAGGGAAATATTTTCCTTCGAGGCCCAAGGAGTTACCTAAGAAGAGTCTTCAGTTTCCTGTTTATTCTAGCTGGCATCACAGATGAGGTGAAATGTTGCTAAGAAGTTATGTTGCTGGCATCCACTAAAACATGAAATTCTGTGGTTTGAGGCTCACTAAATAACTTCTGTTTTATGTCCTCTTAAGCAGAACTAACTCAAACTAGTTTGGGTTTTTTTCAAGAGCAAGAACTTTTTCAATCATGCTGGTTTGGGGTTATAGAATTGTTCTGTAATGCTTAGCAGACTAAAATCTAAAATTATATAAATCCTTTGTGCTGCTTTATTTTGCATATTTATTAAATGTTGATTTATCAACATTATCAATTTTTATAAGAGAATTACATGCCTGAATATATCTGCCTGCTTTTATGTTAGATATCCTGAGCAGCTTCTTCTCTGGCTGTTCATGTAGGAGCCTTGGTGCCTCGCATCTCACACAGCAATGCTGTATGCATGCTTTGCATACTTTCACATGTATAAAATGGCATTTGGGTTTCTGTTTAAGTTCTTAATTTTAGAAATAACACCTGTTCCGTCTGAAGAACCTGAGTTCCTTTGATGCATGTGCATGGGCCTTTTTCAGGGGCTTTATGCTGACCACTTCAGGCTCTTGCAGATGTCTAATACAGATACTTTGAAGGACTCTGTAGCACTGCTGCCTACTTCTTCCCTGTGTTTTCTGGGAATAGAATTATTAATATACAAATCACAGTGGCATCAAATTTAATGGGAGATGAAAGACTGCATCTAACTGATGCTGCTTCTTTTCATGCTGGCAATCATTGCACAGTGGAAAAGGATTCAGCTGCCCACCTTTTACCCTAACACACAGGAAAGTAGTCTCCTAATAGAAATCTAAATGAGCTGAGATATCCTATGGAGATGATACCTCAATTCTAATCTGTTTTGCTGCTTCTTATAGTTTAAACCTACTTCTTAAATAACTGTCTTTTTTTTTCCTAAATCTTTCTTGCCTAATTTTGCAATGAAATATTCCAAGTTATTAATCCCATAGCATTTAAGTTTAGAAATGTACATGGCAGAAATATTGAGAGACCTGAGCAAGCAAAGGTTCCCCTGCTTATTTAGTTAACAGCTAGACAAGACCATGTCACACTTACTAATCTCAATTGTGGGTTTTCTGGGTGGGTTTATTTTTCTCCAGAGACTGGATATGTTATGAAAAAGACATAATATACAGTAATTTCACGACTATAAGGCGCACCCTTTTGACTAAAATTTTTCCCCAAACCCGGAAGTGCGCCTTATAGTCCGGTGCGCCTTATATGAAGTACAAAGTTGCAACATTTGCCACCCCGGAAGTGCGAGCCGTGAGCCGTGGGGGGGACTGGCAGTGCCGTGGCAGCCGGGTGGAGGTGGGCCCGGGGGGCCGCGGCACCACCCCATCAGGTCCGGGAGGGCCAATGGCTGCCGAGTGGAGATGAGGCCGAGTACCCACGGCACCACCCCTGTCAGCTCCGGGAGAGCCAATGGCTGCCGAGTGGAGGCGGGGCCGGGTGCCCACGGCACCGCCCCTGT
>PYHW01010715.1:68645-83340 GCA_013186435.1 Turdus rufiventris
GGGCCCGTGGCTGCCGGGTGGAGGGAGGCCTGGGGGCCCACAGCAGCCCCCACTCCCAGGCCATGCGGGTTCGGGGGCCCATGGCTGCTGGGTGGAGGCAGGCTCGGGGGCTCGCGGCGCCACCCCTGTCGGGTCCTGGTGGGCCCGGGGGCCAATGGCTGCCGGGTGGGGGCGGGGCCTTGGCCAGCAACCTCACAGGAGGAGCTGGGGACAGAGCCTCGCTGCAAAAAAAAAAAAGTACGCCCTATAGACGGGTGCGCCTTATCTGATCTACAATGTTGCGAGTTTTGCTGACTCCCGGCAGGTGCGCCTTATGGTCGTGAAATTACTGTACTCATAATACTCTCACAGGCTGCATAAAAATGCACACAATATTCTGATCAGTCCAGCATTACTTGACAGCTGGTACTGTCATCACACAGAATCAATCTGAAAAACGTGATATTTTTGTCACTCTATGCAGAAGATGACCTTCAGGCATCTTATTTATGTTGGTAGGAGTATAGGAGGAAAAACTCTTCGGGTATTTGTATCCTTCTTTTTAGTCCCTGAAAAATTAATCTATTAATCAAAGATTTGCCATAATTCACTCCAGTTTCTTGGTATTAACTAGGCAGTGAAATGGCAGAAAAGGGCAATTTCTTCTTCATATAGACAGCTTTATTTTGTCCAATTTTCTTGACAAGGCATAAATTTTAGGGAGCAGTGACTCCCAGTTTGTTCAGGAAGGTGACTAAAGTTGGAAAGCTGCAGTGCTTTGAAGGGTGGTGTAACTGAAGGGAATTGTATGAAAACCTTTCAAATGCAGACATCCCGCTCTTGTGCACTGAACTAAACTGTTCTAGAAGATGTCCAAAACACTGTAGACCAGCAATGCTGGAAAAAGTGATTTTTGGAAAAATAAGCTTGCCACAAAATATGGGTGATAAAAATGTGGAGGTCTGCATCCTTAGTAAGGGACAAAATGCTTTGAAATCATAGACACTTGGAAAATTGACCTACCAAATAGCAGTGATAAGAGAAGGCCTGAGGCAGTATGAATGAAGTAGACCTTACTTAGCTCAAGATAGACTCTTAAAGTTGCCAATATTTCAGTAGCTACTCTGAAGTTAAACTTGACTATAGTGAAGTGTCTGGTAAATATTGAATGAAGCTTTTTTAGAAAGATTGATTCTATTTCTACTTTCCTGTACTTCATTATAATGTTTAATATGTCAAAAATTGCCAATGGTAACATTGGAGAATATTGCATTTAAAACACTGGGAAACACTGTTGGGGCATAGTAAAGTTTTAATTTATAGCACAATAAATGAACATTCTTTTAATGCTCTTAGGAGGACAGGAAAGAGTGCACGTTTGATTTACTTCATCTGTCTTGGCCAGCACATGGAAGTGAGCCTAAATTGTCTTTAGCCATTAATCCTGCCTGATTTGCCAGAAAGTTTTCAGGGCCCAGAACCCTGTTTTAACAGATTAATGAATAGATATTAATCTGGGTTTCTTGAGCAAAACTTTGCAATTGTCCAGCTGTCCTTCTTCTTGACCTCCTTCAAGTTGAAGGTAATTATTTTTCAGCCAGATCAATACTGATTGAATTTCGTGGGGGCAGAGTAGGAAGTGGCTGTTTAGATATAGCCTGTTTTAGAGTCCCAAGTGCACCAACAATCCAAAGTGCATTCCTACCCCTTTTTAATACCACAAATCTCTGTCCTGTGTTCACAGTTGTAGGTTATGGTTCTACACTTAGATATTTCAAAAGATGATCTTTTTTGTGCAGCCACTGTTTTTGTGGGTATGTCACTGCCTTTGTGGATCAGTCTTTGCCTCTGCAGAATGGGAGTGGGGGTGTCAACCTTGTTTCTAAATGGAAAAGATGTTATCTTGTTCTGTACCTATGCTAGGTTCTTTTGTCCTATCGCCCTTCTTTTTATCTCCTCATATTCTGAATAGTTAAAGTCAGTTAATGTTTTGCATGGTGTAGAGTTCTCAAAGCTCCTACAGCTAACAAAGGCAGCCAGGCAGAGAAGAGAGATCCCTGCTAATGAACACTGTAGAATAATCTCAAGGTGAGAGGAATTGTTTCTTTGGTCAAATGTATCTTATATATAGCGTCTATGTCATCTAATAAAGGTTGAGTTATACTGTAGTTTGGGCATAATTAGTTAAAAAGTTCACTAAGCCACAAGATACAAATCAGTGGAAAAGCTTGCTTACCTAGTTTTAATACTGATGATAGCTTTTGATAAGATTATGTCTTGTGGGAGTTGTGATAGATGTTTATGTTTGTGTGAATAAATGTCAGTTTAGCTTAGTGTAGTAATTTTTAATGTGTTCCTGTGGAAAATGACTCTTCTGTGATATAATTGTTTTGTCTGAATACTGACACTCCTAATGTGGAATGAATGTGGTAAAGTAACAGGAGGGAAAGCTGCTGGTTTCCCAGAGCAAGAATGGTAGAAGTACCTGCTGCAGACTGACCAAAATCTGATTCCTGTAATCTCATGTCTTCCCCCAGAAGAGAAATATAGGTGGCAGTGTGATAGTTCATTGTTAAGGGCTGTTCAGCACAGCCAGCTCTCAAATTGCAAGCATAAAATATTGCTGATGGTGGGGAGGTGATAAAACGTGCTGTTTGTTTGCCAGGATTTTGAGAGTAATGGCCCTAGGAAGTTTTCATCAGCCATCAAACCATTTTGGGGAAAATGGAAATATTTGGTTATCTTTGGATAGCGTCTGCATTGAGAAAATCAAGCATAATTACTGTGATGGATAATTATATAGGAAGAAAATAACTTCAGGAGAATATCTCTAGGATTATACTGCCTTGAAAGGCATGACAGTACTAAGATGTTTCTGAGAGTTCAGGTCTAATCCAATTTAAATGGAGCAGACAGCTTGAATGATGACTTCTGTCTACTCTGCCTTTCCTGCTTAAGCAATTTTAGCCTCCTGGAATGGATGGTGAAGTTGCTTTCTATTTAGTTCAGGTTTGAGTGTAGACCTAAACAGATCTAGAGTTCTATACTAATATCATCTGACTGTATTTGTGGATCCTCTTGGCCAGTTGAAAATTAGGAAAGTTAACTTTGTTCTGAAAAACCAAATTATTTAAGAAAGGCACTCAGAAGGGCCATGTTTGCAGTGCAAATGTAAGGTAATATTGAATTCCTCTAAAGATAATATTAAACTTTGTTTCTGCAGATTGAAGAGTTTTCTATTAACATCACCATTCCAGTTGGGGGTACTAAAAACAGTTTGCATAAGAATTTTTAAGTTTATTTTCCTGTTGAAATACCAAGACTATGGATATGAAAATCAGCTTTTGTGGAAGTCTTTATTTTAATGATGCAGAAAGAAGATGCTATTTCCAGATGTTTTGACACTGCCAAACATGTATTTTGTAGGTATATAGTGAAGTATGGAAAAACATAAGGATTATTTATACAGGGGAAAAAAAAACAGCAGAAGAAATGTTTTTAAACACAGGCCTCAGACATCCCTTGAAGAGTGCATGTTTTGCTGTGAAAGTGTCTTCACAAATTCTTGTGTGTAGCAACACAGTGACAACTTTGATCTCTTCAAAAGCTGCTTCTTCAGAACAGTGTTTGGTTCTTCTATTGATCTAATTCTTTTCAAAAATGACCTCAAGAGGTGACCTGCTCTGATAAGATACGCTGGCTTGTTTTCCATGCCAACAATGCATAGTTAGATTAAAATAAAACTAAGAACTCCAGGGTGATCACCAGTTCCAATAAAACTAAGACTGTCTCAAGCAGTGAGACAGTTCATAGTCCTTAAAGGGGGTAAACCTAATCCATCTTCCTAATTATTTTTTTCTGCTGTGATCATTTGCAACAAATTGTGTTTGTCTCTCTTGCCAGCTGCATCTTTTCAATTATTACTACTGTTACTTGTTCTAGTCAATATATAGCAGCAGTTTTCCTGCCTTTTCCCTCTAATGCTATATTTATATTTCAGGGAGTTGATCCACTTGCTCACTCACCTTTCTGAAGCTCTGCACGAAGCACAACTTAAACTCATACTGGTCATCCCTCCCGCAGTTGCAGCAGGGTGAGTATTCCATTTAGATAGCAGTTTCCAGGTGAGAAATACTTTCTTGTCTGATAAACAGTAAATTCAAAGCTTTGTTTAAAGCTGTGCAGTTTAAAAGAAGAAGAAATTATTTGGGTTTGATTGGTAGTGCTGTCTCCATGAATGTTGCAGTGAATAGTCTTGGTAACTATGTGCATTCATACACACCTTTTAATTTTTGATGTGATAGAGGAGCAACAAGGAGAGGTGCTATGCTGGACCTTGTTCTCCCCCACACTCCAGCTGGGGTATTGTGAGAACACAGTAGAGGGACAGAATCCCCTCCCTTGACCTGCTGACCACATTTCCCTTGGTGCAGCCCAGGATGTGGTTGGTTTTCCCAGCTGCAAGTGCACAGTTGGCTAACAATTGTAGAGTTGGCAATGCAAGATTATTTTTTCCCCCCACAAGTTTCCTTTCTTCCTTTAAGCTGTTCAGCAGCCTTATGCCTGCATATGAAAACTCAGTAATGTAAATCAAACAGAGAACTATTGTTAGGTACTTCTTCAAATGTGAGTTTGTAGACAGCTAACAAAAAATATGACAATTTCTTATTTTTCTCACTTTGGGCTGTACAGCAGTATGGATAGGCTCACAGCCAATATAGATTATGACAGTTTAACAGCACAGTTTCAGGACAGTGTTGTACAGCCTCCTAAATTTCTTGTAGGCTGTCACATCTTTCAGTGTACATTCATTTTCAAAGTGCCAAAAAGGCTGAGAAAATTGAATGCCTGAGCAGTCTGGTAAATGTTGCTTCTGTGACTGAACTTTTCTCTGCAATGACCTCAAGTTTTTATAGGGTTTTATGAGGAGGTCCTATGGCATGTTGGGGAAATAAAGCATTCCTGCTTACAGCTATCTGTGCAGACTTAAATGCATCTGACTGAAAAGATTCAGAGATCCTGTAGTAGGTGACTAAAAGGTTTTCTATGTGCTGCAATTGGTTAGCATCTGCCCTATAACTGTGGTGTCACCTCTTCTGTATGTTAGTAATGTAACCCCATCCAAACCAATTCCTGAATGTAACTACTTCCTACCATCTTAGGACTGTAAGCCCAGAACAGTGTCTACCTAATTTTGTTCTTCAATAGCTGCCTGAAATCTGATTGCAGTTTGTTTTCTATAAAATATGTACTTGAGGGTATATCTTATTTTTTGTATTTTCCTCTGTTGCATGCTATAACTGATTTATATCCTTACAAGAAGTAGCTAGTTTAATGACAAAATCCCTTTGCTTCTGTGTGGGGCTGGCCACCTGATTTTAATAGGCAGAGAGAGAGAAACAAGAAAACAATAAATGTGGCAAAAGAAAACAATAAATTCCATGTAAATTGGTAACGTAGACAGTTTTGTAAAATACTACCTGTACAGAGCCCTTTACTTACAGGATTGAAGGCCTAGCTGCATTTTGAGGTGATTCCTTCCTATCCCTCAAGCACCTATACCTTTACTTGTCTCTGGATCATTAATTCTCTAATTTCTGCCAGATTTCTCTGGAAAATTGTGGGCTGGTATGCCTTTGCATCACATGGCTTTTAAGTGGTGCTAATAAGTACTTTGAGTTTCTTCTGATTTGGTTAAATAAAGAATAGTGCAAAATTATTATGTGTTATCTCCCGTCTGTCATTTATTCCAATCTTTCATGCTGCCCTCTTATGTCCTACATCTCATCCCAATTGATAGTTACTTTAAAAAGTAATTTTCTGTTGCTATTAATTTTAGTCTTTACAGGTAAAACAAAAAAGAACATTTTAAACATTTTTCTAAAATGCCTTATCAGTCACTGCATCACACAGTTGCTTTTAAAATTGCTAATGCATGCGCTGGCAGAATTTAAGCAATTGCTATAAACAGTGTTCACGTCTGAAGTGCATTTGTGGTTTTGGAGGAAGGGAGAAAGTGGAGAATAGCACAAACCTCAACATTCCTGTTCATTGTGATATTTACTGGTGGTACCAAGGTCAACTAGAGGGTCCTAAATCTGTTTTGTTTTTCTTAGTCATGTGGGGCTCTACAGTGTATTTTTTTTTTAAACCTTGAGCAAGAGTTGGAGCCTCTATAAAACCTCTGTATTCTTAAGCACATTTTGCCTGGAATTTGCGTTTTTAAGGTAACTACCTTTCAGGACTATTTCTCAGATGAACACCACACAGAGGTTTGGATCTTGCATTGTCATTGCTGCCTCCTGCTGTCCTGCATGTTGACACAATAGTGAGGTCACAGTTCTGAAACCTTTCTAAACTGGGATTTAGGGATGTGCTACTAGAGCTGGAAGGAGATGCCTATGTAAAGTACAATTTTAAACCTGGAATAAGTTTTACATGCCTGTTTGTAGAGGAGCTGTGAGAAATAACTGCTGCAGTTTATATAAAATAATCTGAAAGTCTCATTCCTCTAAACCAATTATATGTATCTTTATGTATTCCTAAAGTTTTTGGGATTTATCCATAAATCTTTATGGCCCAGTAGAATTCAATAATCACATTCTTTTCAATCAATAATCTTACATAAGCCACCTGTCTGTGTCTTCGATGTATGGGTTCTTATTGCATTAACAAGAAAAAGCACTTTAAGTTTTTGAGTAAATAGGTTGTTGCAAAATAGATTCATAACTTATAGAAGTATCTTTAAACACGCACAATGTCCATGTATGCTTTAAAGCTTGGAAATATATTGGATTTAATTATGTCAATAATCAGAATTCTGACATTTTCTTTCTACCTTACTTGACTTTTTGGATAGCAGCGGTACTTGAAAATATTTGATTTACAGGACACAAAGCTTGAACTTAAAAGTGCCTCCTACTGTGTATTAAATATCTTGTATGTTAAAACTCACTTTGTGTTTTAACACTTCCACATGGTTGAAAGTGTGCTTTAATGCATCTTACATTCTTTAGTTTTTGGAATCGCTGTAGATTGTTAATCAAAAATACAGCAAAAATATGTATTTGGAAATAAGTACCATCAAGAATCAAATAATATATCAGAGTTCAGTGGCTGGCAATAGACTGATAAAGGAGACATGAGCTGTATGTGGAGCATTCTACCCAACTGGGATGTTAGGAGTTGAAACATTGTCCCTTTTGTGTTCTACCCTGATTAAAATTTAAAGAGAGCATAGTCAAATGTAAGCAGTTTATTTAGGAATTTGTAATTTAGTCTCTTTTGATATGCATTAAGATCAAAGCAGTCTGTCAACAAATGCTATCTGAAAGGAGACACTTAAGAGCTAAAAATACTACTTTGCTGAGGGAAAACCCGTCTGGAAAATGCAGCACTGCACATGAGATGGAGTGTGGGATGCGGGAAGAAAACATGTTGGATCATCTGTTTAACTTCTCTTTTCAACTTTTGCAACGAAAAATAAGAGATACTGATCATCTACTGAACCTTGCTTTAGTAACTTACGGTTCCGGTGGTGCCTTTGGATTTTGGTTTGCTTGTAAAATGTTCTGGACTAAAAGAAAACTTTACTCTTTAAATCCACACATTTTTATAGCTTTTCACAACATTAACCAGAGGCAGTTGAGCTGGCATAATCAAGAGTAATGAAGAGTTGGGAATGTGTTTGGATGGTGACTGGGAGGCAGGAACCTCTTACAAGCTTTACTGTAACAGAGAATGCGTGCAAGCTCCCATGGTAGAAAACAGAGATTGTGGGTTTATCCACCTGATGTCTAGGAATTGCATGATTTTCCTGCAAATGTAAATGATTTACAAGAGAGAGGAACAGCAGGAGCCAAAGCTATTCTTTATGAAGTGTGTGTAATTCTCCCTTGTGGATTGCAGTTTTGCAGTTGCAGATGTCTGAAGAGACGTGCAAGGATTGCAGTGGTGTGTAAGTGGTTGCTAGAGCAGATGGTTTGCTGAAGACTTCCACTCTGTCTTTCAACAGAATGTCTCAAAAAGTTAGAATTTTATTGCTTTTACTATGCATGGACATTGATGCATGTATAAACTATGGTTACTATTTCTATAAGGTCAGTGGGTAACCAGGCATATTCTGTCCAATGCTGACAGTGAGTAACTCCACTGGTCCTACTAATCCTGGGTTTGGTTAAATTCCTGCCTTAAATATATGCAAATTCAGTGTTTTCTTGTGCTGCAGAAATTATACTGGGAAAAGATGTGTGGATGTTTTTACACTGATTTCACAAGCCTCTTTCCAAATAGGATAGCTGTGCTGGAGTGAAATACGTTTATGCCTAAATATGCACTTGCATAACTATGTTGGGGGGGAAATAAATATGGCAAATGGACCTTGAAATGTGGTTACACCTGTTCTCATAAGTCACAGGCATTGGGTGGTTATTTTGTTTCTACTTAAATTCTTTATAATATTACAAATGTATGCTCAAACCAAAAAGTGAGACTTTGTATAGTAACTCTTTTGTGCCTGCAAGTAAATTGAATTTCATGTGACTAGATTATTGCATGTTTTGTCCAGGTTCAGCAACCATTTTATTCACTGTTTCCCAATTACTGTCAAGAAAATAATGAGCAAGGAAAATTAAGTTTATTTACATAAGCTATCATCAGAGGGAGCATCAGTAAGGTTCCTGTTTCTTTCTGTTCTGATAAAGAGCAAAGACAAAAAGTTCCTGGAAGCTGTAGGTGTTGTTTTCACAGGGGTTCTCAATCTATCCATGGTTACATAACCATTGCCTTCCTGGCATTTGTAGCTAATTACAGACTTTAGACCTATGATATAAGTATGTTAAGTCTCAGTATACATTAATTAAAAGCTGTTCATTTTGTTAAACACAGTTTTAAATAACTCTGTATTTAGGTTGTTAGTAATTGCTTTCCTTGGGCTTTTATCATCCCCTGAAATATGATCCTTTGGGCAAAGTAGAAATAAAAATGGCATTGGTTGTGTCACTTCATAATATAATACTATACTCTTTATTGACATTTTGATGGTTAGGATATGCACTAGGCAGTTTATCCTGTGTGATGGATATCCTTTTAACACATCTCTCTTCAGGCTACAAGACAGTAGCTGCTCCTTGAATAACAGATGATTCTTTATCTCTTGATGTTGTGCAGAATCTGTAAATGATAGAAAGTAACCTGTGAAGTAAGCAATTAAACTCGGGTGCTGAGGTGAGAGGCTGCACTGTCAGCATTATCTGTGGTGGAGTACTCCAGTGTGCTGCCCAGGGGGCTTTCCTGAACTGAAAAGCCCTCAGGGAACTCCATGAGGAGGTGAATTGGTTGAGGAGTATCCAGGAGTCCAAGAGAGAAATGGGTTACAGGAATCACACCCTACTGGTAGAGACCTTTTAGGCAAACAGAGCACATGACACAGAAGATTCCCTGTCACCTTTCCACCTGACTGTATGTGTAACTTAAGGGATAGGGGGAAATGGTGACAAGTTCCTGCCTGTTGCAGCAGTTGCATTTCTGCTGCCATTTCCCCACCTTCCCCACTTTGCCACTTTAAGAGTTTTAGAATTACAGATATAGCTACTGCTGCATTTCCGAGAAAAAAAAATCAAAAATCTGCAGAAAAATCTCTAAAACTTTGGGATTTTGTATGTATCAATCATAATTAAGATGCATGGAAGACAGTGTTAGAAAGAGATTGTTTCAATTGTTTAAGAAGCCTCAGGTAACACAAAATAGCTTTATACTTCTGGTAATTTTATCAAGTCTAGCATAATAATAACTAGATATGTCAAACCTTGATCCCTGATTTAAGTAATTTTATGCAAAATAGCTGCTGTTCTTAGCTGTGTTTTAATAACATGCCTGCCAGTACAAAGCAGAGGTCAGGGAGCAAGAGGGTTTCATTCAACCTTGTGGGACACAGTGTTGGCGATTATTGTAAGAGTGAAGCACATTGTAAACAAACCACTGGAGCTCTTTCTGTCCTTGTGACATTCTCAAAAAATGATACTACTGGCAAATTGCATGCAGTTTAGCTAGAATAATTTTTTATCTCCTGGATAGTTTCTGACAGCACATATCAAAGCAGTATTTAAATTAAAACCAAACATGTTTCTCCCTGATAAAAAGTACACTTAATCTCACAGCTTCTAGAGAATTTTCTTTCTTTATTGACTTCTTGAGATGCACAGTTGTAGTGCAGCTGCTTTCATTTTAAAGCTACAGGAACCCAAACTATTTTCTCTCTTCAAATATTTGAACATAATATATGTGCTTGTCTCATCAAAATACAGCAAGCATCCCCAACTTTGGATTTCATATTTGCATATGTAAGGAAAAAAAAATCTACAGCTTCTCTTCCTGTTACTTAAAACTTCTATAGGTATGTATTATCAGTATTTTCCAGCACTAAACTGCCACTTCTTCAAAATAAACATTTCAGCTACTCAGTTTATTCTTGCTGCAAAAACATTGTGGATATGAAGTAATGTCTTAAGTATCTTCAGCCTTTTCTTTGCAGAAGAATGTGCAATGAAAATTACCGGGATCTGTGCAGCCTTCATTACTGCTATCCAGTAGCAGTTGATATCAGCTTAGTTTTGCTACTCTGCCTCATGGAATGATTGGCAGGAAGTAGGCATGTTGTCCCTCCTCTTACCTAGCGCTGTCATGCTCTTTTTTGCTTCTCCTATAAATATATATGCATATTTGACAGAAAAGTAGGAAGCATTCATTCACACAATGAATAGCTGCTCATCGACCTCACACTTCCTCAGCCTAATGGATACCACAATTGACCAGTGTTTTGCATATGTGATAGAGAAAATAGGTGTTTTGGTCTTTTAGAAATTGATTATGAGCAGATACTTACAATTACATTTTTGTTTTGTATCAGTGATCTGTCATCTTTAGAAGTTGGTGCACATTCAATTGCCTTGCCATTACTTTGTCTATACAGAATGATATGTTTGTTGGTTTACTATTCCAGTGTATATATACACACTGTTTTCCTTAGAACTATTTCTAGAAGTAACAATTTTGATGTAGAATATGCAAGCAAACAGCAGGGTAATTTTTATGACAATGTATGGTAAACAAATTCAATGAAATTATAAGCAGCTTCTAACATGTGTCTGTTTTGGAGTGAAATGGGAACTGTCACTTACTTTTAACATCATTCACAGGGAGGACTATGTGGGACAGAATGTAGAGCTTTGAAATTTTGGTAAGTAAATAATGCCAGGGATCAAACCAGCAGGAAACATACTGTTTGTTTCAGATGAAGTTTCCAATTACCAGACTATGTCAAATAACAGTATATTAGAAAACCAACTTTGTAGAATAATGTTTATTAAGTAGAATTTTGCTTTATCAATACATATACTTAAAATTATGAAAGGTTAAAATATTTGTGAGAAACCTGGTCATAATAATCTTATTGTTGGAATCACTGATACTATTGCTCAGTTTTTCTGAGCTTTCCACATGTCTAATCTTTCTGGCTTTTCTTTCCAATTTGCTAAATGAGGTCACAGAAAAGCAATGAATTCTAAAAATTGTGTTTATTTATTGTAGAGTTACTAAGTATATATACCATATGTGCTCTGTATGCTTGCTGTTGCTGATAAATAAATTTGATGCTGGAAGACAATCTCTTTGGACAATCAATATACAGAAAATGGGACTTGTGAGGGAAAATCTGAAAGCTAACTACGCACAGTTTCATATTTGTTGTGCCTAGTTGGTAATAACACTTTGCCCTTCATTATTCTCATAGTTGTCCATCTTCCTGTGAGTATCCTACAAAAAAAAAAAGGGACTGTCAGGAGTATGGAGAGTACAGTTACATATCAAGAGATTTTGTAATCAGGCCCTGTGCCTGATTCAGCACTCAAGAAGGCACAGAAATCACAGAAAAGTAAAAGGGCTGTCTAAGCTAACTGACCAGTGTAGTCATTTTTATTGCATGTTAGAGAACCTGTATACTATGTTTGATTTGGATCACAAGATAAAGCTTGAGATACGAGTTTATACTGAGGAGAACAGAAAACTCAGTAGGAAATTATTGCTCACTACTGAGTAACAAATACTGGAGCAAGTTTAATAATGTCTTCAAATTATGGTAATACTATGGTAATCCTACTCAGTCATGGTACTGAGCTCATGTTTTTTCCCTGTATAAAGTCTCAAAATATAGGTCTGTCAGTCACATCTCTTTTTAAAGTGAATTCTGTTAATGACAGTAAACCTAGCTGCTTTTAATGGCTCTAAACGACATCTGTTTCCCTTGCTGATGACTTCCCTGGTTATGTTGCTGTTTGTTGGGCTTCCAGCTCAGTCCAGCGTGTCTCTGACTGCAGCCATGAGATGTTCTATGCATTTTGCATAGATTCAGAAAGGACTCAAGAGGAACAAATCTGTTCTTAGACCTGGCTCTTGTAAAGTCTATACATTACAATATAAAATCAATGCAACAAAGGTCTGACTCTACTGATATCTTCTGAAGCAAGTGCACACATGTGGTTTTGAATTCCCACTAAGGAGAATAATTAAAATAATCTGTAGGTCAGCTAACAGCAATCAAAGAGAAGGAAGGGTGGAATGCATTCCTCTGCATGTCTGTCATTTGTAGCTCTAACAATTCTGAACAAGCTGGTGTAGAGAAATTACTACATAAGTTTCAGTATTAAGTTGGAAAACTTTCCAAAAAACCAAGACAAGAAAAATGGTAAGCATTTTTTGCAAGGAGGAATTAAGGCTACATTTGGTGTGTTAGATCTTTTTAAATTAGGCTCATATGTTCCAGAGTACAAGCTTGTTTTGCATGATGTTCTGCTATTGGAGCATGGCTTGCCTGGGCATTAAGCCCTGGCATGAAAGGCACTAGAATAGTTTGGAAATTAGGAGAAGCAAATGGTGACACAGTGGATGTTCATTTGTGCATAGTCTTTCTTAAATGGCTCCTCTGAGGAGACTGAAGCTGCATAACAGAAACAGCATGAAAGGAGAAGAGTTGACCTTCCAAAATATGGAACTGGTACATACAAGTGTCAAAATACATTTTTTCTTCTTTGGTAGTCAGATTGTCTGGTTTTAGATACACTATATTTTTCAAGTAACTTAAGAATTTGTAAGTGACTGGTTTGCCAGCATGTCTCACCTCTGAGGACAGCAGTTTTCAGGCTTATTTGTCCCTAGCCGTCTGCTGAGATTTCATGCTTTCTTTTCAGGGCATATATTGCTTGGCATGTTTCCCCTTCTTGACTTCTGCTACTGGTTTAAACCAGATGGGCCACAGGTAATTAGTTTGGCTTCATGGAAACTGTGTAGGCTACTCCATGGCAAGAACAGACCCTGTGTTTTTCCCTATTTGGAGAGCAAGGACTGCAAAGGCAGCAGCTGGAATGGGATGTGTGAATTAAAGAAGAGTGCCAGCCCTTAATGTTGTGCAAAAAATTCATTAGGTACAGAGATACCATTTTGCTTCCTGATAACAATATAGCAAGTTTTCACTTGTCAGTCTCTTAAAATTCACAGTTCCTCAGTGATATGAAGCACTTGGAGTGTATGAAGGAACAACTCCCAGGACTTTTCTGTTGTGAATCTGTACCACTCAGTTGTAATTTTCTTGCTCGTCGAGCTGTCTAGGTTTTGTTTGTTTTAAAATACCTATATTAATCTTTCCTATCTGAGAATTTGGTAAAGAGATTTTTGCCATTGAGAAAATTTGAGCACAGTCGCTAATGTGATTTGTGTTTTTCAGTAGAGATGTTTGTTTATTTTAAATTGTGATCTTTTCTGAGGATGAGAGGATAGTCCGTATGCTCTGTAGGCATCTGAGTGTCAGCATTGCTATAATGAAATAAGTGCTTCAGACAAAGACAGTGCACAAGTAGGCTTGCAGGTTTTTGCTTTTGAATTTAAGCTACTATTTAGAATAGTATTGGAAGGTGTAAATAAAAAAAAAAAAAGTCAAAATAAACTATAACTACATTACTTTTACTAGAAGTTTAACTAGCAAATTCTTAAAATTTACAAATGAATGGATATCAGAACTCCCAGACTACCTACACCTTTAGAAGATTCTCCCTAATGTCTAGCCAGGTTTGCTCAAGCAGTTATCTTGGGATATTCAAACTGCTCCAACTCATTACAAATGAACTACTGAACTGTTGAGTTTCCATTAAAATCCTGCGTTTTAATTTGCTCATTCTTTTATAATTTGTGTCTCTTGGAATGATGTTTCTTTAACTTATTAACAATAAGGTGTCCCTTCATATTACAAAAGCAAAATGTGATTTGGAGATGTTAAGATGGGCTTTAGATGGTCGGGGAGAGAATCTCCTGCTTTTGTTTCTGCCTTCATCTATTCCAGCACTTTAGTGTATGAAACTGGGAGAGTGTTCTCGGAGTAGAATCAGATGAATAACCTTGAGTAGAAGAGTGTATGTGACCAGAGGTGATTGCACTGGTTTTTTTGGAATAACCTTTCAGTTTGATTTTTAATTCTATTTTAAGAGGAATAAGACTTTTGTACAGAGATTGTTACATACATAAGAAGTGAGAAGGAGAAATTTATAATGACTTGGCATTTGTTGTTTCTCCTGAAATGAACTGACCTTAACACTATGGTACAATGGACATTTTTTGGGTTTGAAATGTACAGTCCCTGATTTGTCATATTGATCTGGGTTTTTCGGCCGCA